>JAKXYG010001455.1:1120000-1545797 GCA_025895645.1 Cardicola forsteri | reverse complement strand
GCCCCCGTTCTTACTTCTGACATCAATAACCTACAAAAAGTTCAAAGGACTGTTTCCAGGTTGCCAAAGTCCTATAAAAACACACCCTATCAACAAAGATTGCATTTACTTAAGCTGTTCCTTTTAGCAGATAGGCGGCTCCGGGATGACTTCATTTTGGTGCATCAACTTATCTCTTCCGGAACCCTTAGTCCCTTCTTTAACCTTGCCCACAATTCACTCAGAGGGCATAATCTGAAATTAAGCAAACCCAGAGCTTCCACTAAGACAAGATTACACCATTTTTCCCACAGAGTTATTAATCACTGGAACCGACTCTCTACTGAGATCGTTAATGCTCAAACTACCCAATCGTTTATATGATAGCTATGCTCTAACCAAATTCCGGTACCCCACTGTTTTTTAGATAATTTCTATTTTAATTTATTTTTTATTATTTTTATTCTATTTTCCTTAATGATATTGTTGATACCATTTGAACCGAGGATCAAAAGGAGTCTGACTCCTAATCAACTCGTGTAATATCCTGTATCCTGTACGTTAAATAGGAGAAACTACTCTCGATTCTAGGTTCGGAGATATCAGATATTGAGAATAAATAAAATAGAGAGGAAAGAAATTAAACAAAATAATTAAACGAAAAAAAATTTTTAATCAAAAAATTAGTTCTTTACTCACTTTGAAAGTATTAAAAGAGAGTTGATGTAGTGACGACATGCTGCAATAGTGGTTTTAAACTGTAATAAACCGATGTAAAATAATGGTGTTGTCAGAAACAAGCTTTAGTTTAAAATTCTTGTAGTTTTTAAATTTTTTTCAATTATTAAAAAATCAAAATACTTTTTATTTGTAAAGGGAATAATTAGTGTGTTTAATCGATCTTGAATAAACTTATGCATGAGAAAATTTAATAATTTTGTAAAGTGTTTTTAAATTTTATTTAATTTATAAATGTTTGCTTTAAAAAGGGTAATTTCAATAGAATAAATCTTTATAGATGACCTCTAATATATAATTGATAAAAAAATAAATACAACTACAGGTTTACTACCCATATTGCATTGAAAACTTAGCAACTCGAAAGTTTGAGATGAAGGTAATCCTTACATTCTTAGTTAATTTAACCATAAAGATAAGCTGATCACATAAAATTGGAATGATAAAGATATTTCCTAAATATTTTAAAGTAAGTTTAACCACTACATTTGGTAATATTTAGTGGGGGTATTGTTTGTTTACTAATTATAGACATTTTTGATGTCATGACTCAAAAATTTAGAATTGGTACTTAAGGTTCTACCATTGTCAGTATAAAGCAAATTCTTATAATAAACGATTGAAGGAAGATTATTAACAACAGCAGGAAAACAAATCCGGTTAAAGAATAATCCTATATTTCTTGAAAAAATCTTTACAATATTGCTCTTTTGAGATACAAGCCAATTTACAGGTTTGATCACAAACTGTAAAATTTTAAATATGTTAATATACATATAATAATAAAAATTATTAATATATATTTAAATGTAATAAAATATTAATAATGTTATATAATTTTTAAAAAAATAAGTGTATAACAAAAATGTATACTTTTAATTTGAGGGTAATATTCACCCTCACAATTTGAACTAAAAAAAATGTACAATAACTCAATTAAGATAATTAAAGTGTATAGAAATTTTTTATAGTTGGGTGAAGTATTACTTTTTGAACAAACGTTATAATGAAACAAGATTTCTTATAGACTTACAGAATAATTGAACGTTGTATAATTAAAGATATTGGGGATAGCGTAGATATTAATGTATTTTTAAAAATTATTTTTGAAAGCTTTAATATTTTGTATTTTTCTTAAATTGATTGGTAAATTATTCCACCTGTACAAAAGGATGACGTACAATTCAACGACTACGGACACAGCCTAGAAGTTCGAGAGATACCACTATTGACATCGATAGGTTTTATACGCTGCGATGTATCTACAGAAGTACAACTACAGTTAGTACCAACATCTTTCCAACGTTAGGTATTTAACTTTTTGCATAATTTATCTCATCCAGACGTTACCACAACGTTGTGACGTGAGGCAATGGATTCTTGAGTGCATCTTTTGCCAGAAGTCCAAACTGCACCGTCGTGTAGTGTCACCTTTGGGTTCTTTACCACAGGTGCAATCGCGTTTTAAACACGTGATTTAGAAGGTCCACTATACTAGTCAGAGGGACACACATTTTTGTTTACGTGTGTTGACTGTTTTACTAGATGGATTAAGGCTTTACATTTAATCCATGCTCCTGCAGGCTTTCATATATCATTAGGTAGCACGCTTTGGTTGCCCCGCCACGGTAACTACTATCTGAGGAATAGTTTGAGTCACGCGTATACACTTAGTTCCCGGATTAGAACTACAGTATACAACCCAATCAATGGTTTTGTCAAGCAATTATACCGACAAATCAAAGCCGCGTTAAAGACTTACAGTACTTCACCCTATTTTGAGGCCTTGCCGTTCATACGGCTTAGAATCTACAATTCACTCAAAGCAGCTGAGATGGTTTATGGTACTGCATTGCAATTACCAGGCGAATTCTCTGATAATTCATCTTTGGACGCTCTCAAGACAAGCGAATATGTTAGACAGTTGTCAGTGCTCATACGTACATTGCAACCCACGCCACCCCACCCACAAATACAAATCTCAGCGAATTGACTCCAAAAGGGGCTACGTAGCGGATTTCACAAAATCTGTACGATTTGGGTACAATCGGCGTCGTTTGTGCTGGAAGGTTTCGTGGATAGGTACCAGTCGAACTTTTCCCTCAATATCTACGTCAGTACTGATTACGTGTAGTAATGAAGAAAAACGCAAGACGAGAAGGAAACCGTTTAATACCAATTCTAGAGGACAAAAGCACGGGGTGAATGCAAAAACCAATATGCAAGGGAAAGGTGACGACGAGAGCAGATGTGTTCAGTAGCGTGGGAACAGTTCTATATATAGCCGTTCCCACCGATATAAATCATTGACACATTCAAACAAATGTTAACAATCAAAGAACATTGGTTCCAGAAATTACATGTTAATTTTTGTAATAAAATAAAATTGTTTTTTTTTGCTTCCAATTTTCTTCGCAATTCATGACCACTACAGACCTCTTATAAAAGGATGAAGCTGTACAGAAGAAGACGTAGCAATGAAAAAAACGTCTTATAAATATTAGTCGTAATGAAAATAATAATTTGCAGATTAGCATTGAAAAGTAATACATTTGAAAGTGAATATTTCTAGTAGCATTAAATCTTATAATTTTCTTGAAAAATAGCTAACAAATTAACGTTAATTATATATATATATATATATATATATTTGTATGAGAAAATACAAAATAATGTTTAAATAATTATTATCACTTTTTTGAAAATAAACTACTTATTTGTTGCTAAAAAACTATATGATGATTTAATACATCTTTTATGAAAGCATTTATCCAAGTTACAATAACAAATGTTGATGGTAAAGCCTAGTTCCAAGTTCTCATAGCAACTCGTATCATCCCTTTCCACTGTTCATGGTATTTGGAAGCGTATAGAGATATTTCAGTTCAACGACTTTGCCATTGTTTCCACGATAAAGTTCCGACCAAAATAGCGTGAATATTGGCCCGAAATGCCATACATCAAAATACGTTTCTGAACATCATGCTGCAACTGAGCTGCATTTTCAGTAAGAACAGCATCGTCAGCGTATTCCAAGTCGGTGATAAGCTTTGTCCCAACATGTACACTCCATTTGTACAGAGCTTTTGGCAACTAGTTGTACAAAAATAGAGCAGCCTTGGTGGATGCCACTATAAATTTCGAATGATTTGTAGTAGATGTTGTAAATGCGGATTGCATAGGTTGAATTTTTGTACAGATCATGTAAAAAATTTATGAGTTTCGTCGGGATTCCGTCACGTAACATAGTCGTCCAACGTCCATTTGTGTTCCGCAAATCGAAGGCTGAAGAGTAGTCTGTGAATGCTTTGTATCGAGTTAAGATATAATTTATTATAATGACCATATTGTTTTACGTAATGTTGAGCAATAAAATATAAACCATATATTTTTCATAAGAGGCTTTTTATAAACAATCAAATAATCTGCTAATACTTAATCAGTTATTTAGAAATAATCCCCGACCCTTGTAATATGCGAAAAAATAAAAATATGCTTCAACAACACTTTAAAAAAACAATTTTATTATATCTGCTTCATCAACGCTTGAATTTGTGTGACTTTACCAAGTTGACGCGTATGCCTTTTTGCTCTCCGCCGTACGGTTTGTCCTCAACTCGAATAGGAGCCAATCGTGACCGATATCTCACAGTGGCCTTTCGAAATTTGTGACGCAAATGTACTCGAGGATTCCGTTCTCTTTTATGACGATATTTTACAATGCCCTTGTTTTCCATAATCTATCATCCAATATAAATAAATAAATTTAAAAAAAGTCGATCAATATTTTCTCTGTGATGATTCGTTCAGATGTACACTTTGTTTAGTATATAAACTAAAAAATCATAATGTTTAATATTTTTCTTTACTTGATCAACTTATACTTTTACAGCTTTTCCATATTTTATGAAGAGTTAGTTTCTGGTCAGTATTCTCCATTTGGTTCTGTATCGAACCAATTTGCAGCATTGTGACAATTAAATAGTTTTGGCATATTTTTTACTGCCGGATTCCCTTCGTGCAGTAAACCCTCCTATTTTATCCAAGTTTGGGACTAGCTAAGTTAATTTCTGAACCTTTTTAAGCTCAATCAACTACCTCGAACAATGAATTACATTCCTTTTTAAAAGCAAAAAAAAACTCGTATAAGCAATAAAGGTAGGAAGGTAATCGATTTTTAGCAGATAGACAGCATCCTTGTGGCGGCGCCACTGTTGGCAAAAATTGACAAGGCCGCCTGTCAGGTTTATCACCTTTAGTCCAACAACTACATTTGATATGTGCGTACCAAAAGATGCCTTTTAAATAGTCTGAGTATAGACTTGCATCCGTCCACAAGGAAGCGAATTTGAATTATATTACACTATGTACCCGATCCCTGATTCATGTGAATTTGAATCCATTGGTCATAGTAACAAAAACTCATCTGAAATACAATCAAATTGTACAAATAAATAAAACAAATGTTGAACATATATACCAAATGCTCAACGCTTAATTCAAAACCTTAAAAATTATTTATCTTCGCTATTTTGAATGTTTTACGGGAAAGGTAATGGACATTTTTAGCAAAGTCGAACGTGCACTTGCATTTAGTACCAGTGGTGGGATTCGAACCTATGCCCACCCAGGTCCAAGTCGAGCACTGTACCGCCAGACCACCCTGGCTAAATGTATAAAATCAAACGTTTGGCCCAAATTACTTACTTCTTTGGTGACTGGGCGATTGGGAAAGTCGTCAGTCAAATTTGAGGAGTTGTGATCGATTAAATCGAGGTCATTTTCGCCATATTCCGAATCAATCGCGTCGGAATCCAAATCATCGAGTAAACTGTGAAGAAAAATAGACATATTTCGTATAATATGCAATAACAAGTAGTAGTAGTAGTGGTACCAGTATTCCTTTAATATTCCTTTTTCATGGCCAAAACACACATTTTTTAATTTATTTTTTAAAACAACAACGGAGTAATGAACAAACCCTCCTAATATAATAAAGTATAACGTTAACGTCGTAAGCAAGTTAAAACTGCGGTTGATATCATTGTAAACAAAAGGATAAAGTACTTAGTACATCATCATCAGAGATAAACATCCCCCACCGGTTATTATCACCCAGGATAGTACTCAATACAACACCTTTAATTAGAAAGTCTTAATTTGGACATCTCACATTACAAGTTGTGCCTTATAATGACTCATTCTATGTACAGCAATTTTGAATATTTTTTTAAAAATCACATGCATACTATATAGACTATATTTATATTCATTAACATATGACATTCTATTTTATTTTGATCCCATTATTTGTACTACTACTTTTTTATATTGATGGTAAAAATTATTTTATGCTGAATGTATCTCTAGTGAGGTATTAAAGCTTAATAATAATAATAGATAAAGTGGAGCAGTGCATAAGAGACTGTAACATAAAATGATGTTAAACATTTTTTATTAAATCGACAATACCACCATGTAGATATAAAACACATCCCATTTAGCTTCCAAACCTCTCGACACAAACACTGAAATGTCTATCACGCCTATCACATTAAATCTTTTGGTGGATTTATATTACACTAGTCTCAGCATTGTTTTCAATACTCAAAAATACCCATTGCAGCACTACTAAAAAACTTTATAAGCTTGAAATAATGCTAAAACAACCAATCTTTCTATTCAAATAGACATCGCAAACAGAGATTATGTTTATCCGGGCTAGTCCAAGTTACCAACAGCCCGTAAATCCAAAGCAGCATTGGATGCCCTCTACAATTCCAAACAAAAATAATAGAAGACGTAAACTGTGAGATGAATTCATTTCGTATATTCTTTTCAGTATATATATATATATATATATATATATATATATATATATGGTGTAATTAACTTAACATTAATAACCATACATACACACACATACACAACATGTATATGTTAAATCATCAAATTTTCAAGGCGTGTACTCAATAGACAACACTTGTAAGTATAATAACTTGAAAAGTTAATTTAATTCCAAATTAAAACTATCCAACCAGCCCTACTTACCTACTACAACATGTAAGTAATTTAGCATCAATAAAACGACTAAATATTCATGCGAAGACTAAACATAACCAAAAATCTTAGATAACTACTTACTTGATATTAGATATTTTGTCCAAATTTATTGAATAATCCTGCTCAAATATAAATTTAAAATAATATTTCAATTATCCTTCCAAATTTAAACAAACTGACAAATTATTGTTAATTTAAATACACAAGACAATGAAGTAGCTAAAGCACAAAACAAAACTTTACTGTTGTGCAATCAACAAAGTCAACAAATGCTATTAGCAAAGCCACCACATCTTAATTAGTTCCAAGTTCGCATGTAGCATTTCCTATAATCCCCTTCCACTGTTCACGGTTTCCGAAGGCGTGTAGGGATATGTCGGTCTATCGACTAAGCTATTGTTTCCGAGACAAAACCCCGGCCAAAATAGCGTGAATATCGTTCCGAACAGCATCCACCCAAGTACGTTTCTAACCATAGTTCCTTTTTCTCCACTCGGCATTTGAACAGACCAAAATTGCGGTACGTCAGATTACATCAGGATTTCTACGATAAACGTCTACAAATCACCGCAATCTTTGTTGTTGTGATACCAGTGATGGAAGATGGTGAAATTGGAGGTCATTTCGAATTTGGCAGTTGCTGATCTTTTGAGTCCAATCCCTTGATACGGAGGATGCAAAATGAGTGTTGTTCTAAATGTATCTGAAACATTTTGAGCTTCGTGATCTCTAACCCTGTAAGAGTCCATGCTTCAGCTTCGTACAGAAATACTGTGTAAACCAATAAAAAGAAAATGTTCATCTTGTGTTTGGATTGATGTTTTCTCGTCTCCAAAGTCAATTGACAGTGTTTTCCAATCGTTTAGGAACTAAGTATTTTTCTATATTGTACCAAAACCATTTTATAATACATTTTTTTACAAATTGCAATAAATAAAATATTATTCAATTTACTTTCTTCTTCCTTTTTGCAACAGTTTCCAACTTTTTACGAGGTATGAGCGTTTCCAAACTAATTAAATACAAAAAAAAACGAGTAGATCGTGATAAAATATTTACAATTATTTATAACCCACCTATATATATAATAGTATCCGATCACATAATGAAATAATCTTGAGTTTTTATTTCTCCGAACAGAAATTTTTAAAGTATGGCTTAAAAAATGTAACTAGATGGCAGTTCTAATAAACATTATACAGCATCAACGCAACTTTATTTTACAGTAAAATACTCAATTTAGAGGCCGTGTATAAAAAAGCATCAACTGTTTTTCTTATTCATTTTTTACTTGGTCTGAAGATCAACACAAAAAAATCAGTCATCATGTCATCTCAAGCTCCTGGTCCGGGGATTGCATTAAATAATACTGTGCTCCCCAATGAAAAGGAATTTACGAATCTCGCCTCTTCAATTACTTCTGACGCTAGTTCATGTAATGAAGTAAATCGTCTAATTTGTTTGACTGCTGGTGCGTTTGGAAAACTTGCCAATCCACTTTGCATACGAGAAATCATCAATCCAACATTTTCTCTTTATTGGTCCACATAGTACTTCTGTACATAGCTGAAACTTAGACTCTTACAGGATCAGAGATCATAATAATCAACAAATTTAAAGCAAAATGCTTCAGATAAATTTGACACAATATCAATTTTGCATCCTCCGTATCAAGGGGGATTGGATAAAAAAAATCAGCAACTGCCAAATTCAAGATGACCTCCAATTTCACAATCTTCCATCGTTGGTAACGCGACAACAAATGTTGAACTGGTTTGGAAACGTAATTCGTAGAAATCACACGTATCGTAATCCTGGCTTATCCAAATGACAATTGGAATAAGGGGAAAGGTGGTCAGAAACGTACTTGGACGGACGCTGTTGGGGACGATCTTCACACTATCTTGACCAGGACGTGATCTTGTAAGCAATCGTTAAGTCGGTTGGACTGACATATCCCTACACGCCTCCGAAAACTGTGAACAATGGAAAGGGCTTATTCGAGATGCTATATAAACTTGGAATCAATGAGGATATGGCTTTGCCACTAACTTTTGTTGTTAATTCAACAACTTTGCAGTACAAACTCTGAAGAGTAATTGGTATCAAGTCAATTCCATGTAATTATACCTTCCATTTTTGGCACTGAATAATTTCCATATCAAAAGTTGACTTCCTTTATGTTTTCACAATCAATAATGCCATCAAAATCGTGTTGCTTTTACTTGACTTTAGTTTAATAAAATCTCGTCCTCTTGTTGTTGTTTATTAAATATTATTTTTTTAAAAAGATCAGGTTGCAAATCTTGCACCCTAACTCCCCTCCTTCAACCAGAATTGGAACCGGTTACGGTGGATTTGTACAATCTGCACCTATCGCAATTCTTGCAATCAATTTATTTTTACAAAATGTCAAACTAACGTGATGATGGCTACACAATTAAACCTTTCATATTAAAACTAGAGTGCTTACATTGTACAAACCATCATTATCAATAAGGTAACTGACTAGTTTAGGCATCGAGCCACTGATCCACAATTATGTGGGTGTAAATTCAAATTTGACCCCTGATATAATTTAAGCAACACTATTTTGAATGTTTTACGGGAAACTCATCCTCCAACAGTGGATAATTTAGCGAAACCGAACATGGGCCCGCGCATTTAGTGGGTCAGTAGTGGAATTCGAACGCCCATGCCCATACAGGTCCAAATCGAGCGCTGTGTCGCTAGACCACCCCGGCAACATTATGAATACTTTACCATTACACAGTAATACATTAACGTTCAATTTTTTAAAGAAATATCACACTAACTACCAAATTTTATCTTTTTATCATCACATTCAACGATAGAAACAAAACCCTAATGTTTATAAGCCATTCGGTAATGAAAAGTAACCTTAATCTGTTAATATGGTTACTTATAAGCACTTACCATTGTTTTCTTTTGGCAGAATCTTTGATTTGCAATACAAATTGTCCGGGAATCAAAACATACGGCTTATTTATTGACTTTGATTTAAACACACAACTAATCAATAGGTTGCCAATCAAATTAAAAAATCCAGCATCTTCTTTTAAATATGATGATCGAATCTAAATATCATAGATTTGTGTTGAAGCATTCATAGAATATAATTAACTTGCATACTATAAAAATACATCTTCATTTGGACTCAAATGTGATGCTACAAAATAATTTATACTTAGAAATCCTTAATCGTTATTCCTAAATAACTTTTTTAAACAATTATTATTTACATTTTAAAATAGCATAACGTTGTTACTGTTTTGATACTGACTGTTGCTTGTAATTTAATAAAATCTCACACTACATAAAAAATGATTCGGTGGTTAAATTTTTGCTCTCTAGACGGGATGATTAAATGTTCAAACTTGAATGATTGACGTTTATACAGTAGTATTATAAGAACAATATATAGCCAGTTAGTTACAGTTCATTCTGTACTAGGAATGCTAATAATCCTTAAAATTTGAATAATGTTTATAAAATCTGAATTTACAATTTAGAGTTAATACATATAGACAAATAATCTAACTCCTGATTAATGATTGAACTTGAATCGCGTATACCCTCGTAGATTCGATACGTCCACCTTAACTGGATAGGAAAAAAATGGACAAACAGAGGAGCGTTCATTAACTGCAACTTACAGTTACGTACACAAAAAATTAGAAGTGAAACTAATGGAAACTTCTAGAGAACTCGATACAGTAAAACAAAATGTACAAATAATAATAATAATAAAATTAATTGCTGTAATAATAAAAATTGGTAACAATTATTGCTGATGATTCCAAATAAGGATGAAACGGCTGTACAGTGCTCCTGGTTGACTCAAACCAAGTTGATTTATTATTCAAGTGAATCTGACAAATCTAATAATTCACCCATAAAAAGCTATTATTAAATTTAATAATCCTTTATCTATAGCTATGTGGTGTATCCTAGAAGTAGAGTAACAAATCAAAGACCAAGTGCACAGCGGTATAACTGCACTTCCGCCTTAGTGAATGATTGTAGGCATAAATCTATGGTATTTAAAAGGTGTATCAAGGTATAAGGACACTATATGTAGCCGTTAAGCGAAGCGAAATAACCCTAACAGAAAATCATCCGGTTTTGTCAATCTTTGAGAATACTGGCATTGTCACAAAAATTCAGCCTATCTGCCAGAAAACCTCGATATTCTCCCATGTTTGTTACGCTTATAAAACAATTAAAGTTAATCAATTCATCTAAAGGTAATAAAAAAGTGACCACATCACCAACCACAAATAATCATTCATTTGGTTGGTGATGTAGTCAACTCTTCATTATTTATATGTTTACATATTAAGCGATCTCTATTGCTTGATAAGCGTAACAAATGTAGGAGAATAACGAAGTTTATTGGTCGGTATATTAAGTCTTTGTGACGTTTATACTAAAAGTATCTCTCTTAGCCCAAGGGCTGCATAATGTATACGTATACATTCATTCATTTTGGTTGGTGACGTGGTCACCTCTTCATTATTTCCCATATTTATACGACATGTAGAACGATCGATTTCGATGGGTTGACAAGCGTAGACAAACGTGGAAGAATAACAAAATTTCTTGGCTGGTGGACGGCATCCTTGTGACGTCGCCACTGTTCGCAAAGATTGACGAGGCCGCCTGATTTTTTGTCAGGGTTATCTCCCTTAGCCCAAGGGCTACATATGATATACGTATACATTTAGATACCTTTTAAGTATCCTGGGTGTATGTTCGCACCCACCCGCCGTAGCGGAAGCCCAGTTATACCGCTGTGCACTCGGACCCTGCTGTTATTAGTCTAGATCCCTAGGGGCACCTAGTCCAGGATGCACCAGGTGGAGGACTAACAGTCAGGAATATCACCATCATTGGAAATTGAAACTTTATAAGCATTACTCAAATCCTCAGGATCATTAGCATCCTTGAGATACCATCTAATTACCCTACATGTATGCTTGCATAGACCCGCCGAAGCAGAAACCGAGTTACATCACTGAGCACTCGGTCCCTACCATATTAGTCGATGTGCTTAATCACATCTAGTCCAGAATGTATTACGTAAATAAACAGTAATAGATATCACTTACAATGTAAAATAAAACTATAAGCATTACTAAAATGCTGAATCATTAATATTCCAACCAAAAATAGATATTAATAAATTATATATATATATATATATATATATATATATATATACGTACTCCACATTGTTCTTCTAATTCTGCATGTAATGAATTTAAATGAAAACCGGAAGAAAATTGCAAACGGTGCGCAAAGTATGATTGTAAAAGCTGAGAATAACTGATTCAAAATATTAAGGTAAGTGAATGATTAAAAACGCTTGAACGTAACTTGCATTTAAGCATAATTTTCACCACATTAATTTTTAAAAATTAGGATAAGCTATTAGTTACATATCAGACCACAAACACATCTCAAACAAATTCTCGCTAGTGTTTGCTATACCAAGAATATCTTCTATATTTTGCAAACGTTAGCAAAAAGAATGAACCTTTTAGCTAAAAATGATGTTTTTGCAACAGAACTACTGTTCGCAACAGTTAAGAATTCTGCCTAATTTTTTTAATAACTATAAAAATTTCTGGAAAAAAGTTTAGTTTTAAATACTTATGCATGACTTAACCACAGATGTTTGCAATTACATATTGATTTAAACGACTTAATAATTTTGAATAAGTGCAAGAATAGCGGAATGGTTAAAACAAGAAATAATTACTTTGTTCGTTAAAAATAAGAAAAATAATAGCGAATTAACATTAAACTGATAAAATTGAAGCAGGCAAAAATCAAAAACCCTTACCGCTCGTATTGGACAGTACGTGATACAATATAATTAAAACAAACACAATTTGGATTTAGACCCACCAACCACGGTTCATTATTTATATATTTTTGTTCTATGTCCTTTGATATTTTCAATTTGTTCGAAGTTTTTAAATCAAGGTTAGACATCAACGGAAGCCACTTTTGATTCAGCCAACTGATAACTTTTTCCCATTCTCGAAACCAATAAGCACAATCAGGATAATACATATCTAAATACTTTATATATATATATATATATATATATATATAAATTGTGATAAAATATATAAATAAAAATTTAAAAAATTACAATTTATGTTGAAAAACAATCATTTACTGAAAAATAACAAAAAATGAAGTAGAATTTTAAATGATTATTAACATACCTTCAATACCTCATTTTTCTCACAATTCTGGGGCCAAATTAATAAAGGCATTCCATGCAATCTAAAAACTTCCAATTCTTCTGTTAGATTAGACGGAAAAGAAGGCAATAGAAATTTGTTCAATTTACAAATTGATAAATCCAATTCAACCTCATTTGTTATTTCGTTCTTCTTAACAAAAGACTTAAAGTTTTCCGTTCTCTGTTGCACATGTAACTGAAATCTACTTTGACCAGACACAATAAATACCTCTTCATTAGTTAAAGGCTTTAAAAGAAATTGTGAAGCGTATGATTTAAATAAGAAGTTGGGAGATAATGATGCTTGATTTCCATGGCATTCTTTAATGTACAATTTATATGACTCTAATAAAAATAAAATTTTAAAATAAATAAATCTATTCCAAAATAATTAAATAGAAATTAACATTAATAAATCTCTAAATAACAAGTTTTAAAACAGATAAAAATCACTATTCAGAATTAACAATCTAATACTCTTTTAATCTACCAAAACAGATGTTAATAATTCATTTTATATTAATATGTATCGTGCTAATTACATAAATATAATCCTTAAATAACGTATAACAATCAAATTAATTATGTTTATAAAAATAAAAGCGTACCCAGATTTAATTTCAAAATGCAAATTTATAAAGTAGAATTAGGTTATTTGTTTAATACCACAAAATCACCTCTTTTAAATAAAAATATACTAATTAATTAAAAAACTAATCAATAAAATTCAATGTAATTAAGCATTAAATAATATATTTCCATCAATTTTGAACTTGTATTAATTATCCAAATTAAATTATTAATAAATTAAAATCATTTCATACCTTCATCTTCAATATTAACCTTATCACCACCATAATAAACTTTTTTTTCTTTCATTTTAATCAAAACATCAACTCTTTCGCCGGTTATAACAGAAATACCACGCCGTAGCGCATGGTACAAAACATACTCAAAAATGCAATTTACTTTATTGTAAATTTATTATTTTTTATTTAAATAATTAAAACAAATAATAAATTATTAAAATAATATTCTTTATGTAAAATAAACTGGAAGGTTCTATTCAATAAAGGCTGGTTCTTCCCGTCATACGTCTAAAGTAACCAATTTCAAAGTTATTTAAAACCGACTTTTTTATAACAAATAAAAATAATTTTTTAGGATAAAAAGAATTTTTTCGGTTTTGAATAACCTTGAAATTGTTTATTTTTTTGCTCGTTTTCTATAATTGTTAACTTCCACTATCTACCTTGATTTTATCTTGATTTCAAATACTTTTTTCTGTGGCTAATCTCCCTTTACCTCACCATCCATTTTACATTTACCCCCGAATCTTACTGATATTATCGATAATTGAACCGAGGATCAAAAGGAGTTTTACTCCTACTCAACTCGTGTACTAACCTTTAAGGTAAGATTATGCGAAATTTAAGAATGTCCTTTACCATAAACGTATGAAATTTTTTTGACTCTTTTCATCAAAAGATAGGCGACTTTGGGGCGATCTTATTCTCGTATTCAAACTCCTTAATGCAAATCAGTTAAAGCATTTATTTGTCCTCTACAATGACCCGTTTAGAGGACATTTTTCTAAGATTTTTAAATCTAAAATTCAATCCCATCTAAGTCCATCATTTTTTCTATAGGGTTATTTCTGCCTAGAATAGTCTGTCCCTACATGTTGTCTCGGCCACGTCCTTTAAGACCTTTAAAATGGCCTATGATAAATGCTATCTTTACAATTTTACTTAATTTTTTATTTTTGTTGTTTTTCTCTATTATTTTCACTCATGATATCTTATATTTTTGAACCGAGGATCAGTCGGCTGCTAAGCAGCTCGCCTCCGATGCTAGAAGGGCCACTAATGTTATCGTTAAAGGTATACCAGACTCGGTTCTTAACTTTAGGGAGGTTGTTACCGACTTATTGAAGAAGTGCTCTCCTGTTTCTTCTAACTTTAAAATCTCCCGGATCTATTGTAAACTACATCATCCATCTCCTCCTATTGTATTATCTTGTAATTCTACTGGAGATCGTAGAGGATATCATCTACAATTGGAGGTCCATCCGTTCCCAGTTCCCTGGGATCAAACTGACCAAAGACCTCTTGCAAGCAGAGCGGAAAAAGCAAGAAACTTAAAAACCTGGTTATTGAAAATTTATCAGTACCAATAGTTAAATTAACCCCACTTAATTTAATAAATGACTCTTATAATTTAGGTAGTCAGGATTTTCTTTATGCGCCTCGGAGTCGCCCTCAAATTCCAGCAATGTTTCGTATAAAACAATTTGCCCCCCTTCTAACCCTCTAACTTCTTTTAGAATGTTTTATACTAATGCCTCAAGCCTGGGGAATAAATTATTTGAAGTACAGGCATTAGTCTCGACTCAGCTCCTCTTCTTATTGGTATCTCTGAGACTTGGCTTACTGAAGATGTCTTAGATAGTGAACTAGCTCTTTTTGGGTACAATTTAGTGCGCCTTGATTCTGGGAAAGGTAGATGTGGGGTTGCCTTTTCTATATCAAGCAAGAATTCAAATTCTCTGTTTGTACTCTACCGAACTATGAACATATTAATGGATATGACTTCCTCCATGTTTCTATCTATCTCTCCTCTAAGGTATCGGTTCTCTGTTCCATTCTATACAAACCTCCGTCCCTCTCCTCACAGTCCGATGGTGTTCTTATACAAGAACTCCATTCTTTAACTTCTTTACCTTTTCAGCACCACATTATTATGGGAGATTTCAATACACCAAGCATTAACTGGGCATTACTGAGCTCTCCTAAGACATTTGATTCCAACTTAATAAATTTTAGTATTGAACACTCTTTCACCCAGCATATTTTATCCCCTACTAGATTTAGACCGGGTTCCTCTCCATCCTGTTTGGATTTAGTCTTCACTCAATATCCTTTAACTGTAGACTCTATTTCTTATCTACCTCCTCTAGGTAAAAGTGATCATTTCGTTCTCTCTTTTGAGGTATTTGTCCCATATTCTCCTAAGTTTGTTTCCAATTCTATTAGTTCTCCTGTTCCTGATTTCAGGAAAGCTGACTTTAAAGGTATGAGGTCTTATCTTGCAAATTTCAATTGGGATTTTTCTGCTAATCATAATATTGATGCTGCCTACACTCATTTTGTCACTGTCATTCAGGAAGTTACCCGGATGTTTGTCCCCTTTAAGGTATTTGGGCATAGGGAAACCCAAATTTCCACACGACAAATCATTCGTTGTCTCGCTAAACGTAGGAAGGCTTTTAAGCTCTGGAAAATCTCTGGTCTCCCTATCTTTTATCGTAAATTTTCTATCCTTCGGAATGAATGTATAGACGCGATTAGAGCTTTTAAGAATAATCAACTTAGTAAGCTATTACACAATGCCAAATCTAATAAAAGTATTCTATTTAAGTTCATTAAAAACAAAAGGACTTCTAATAACTTTTTCCCTTCTCTGAAAGGGGACGATGGATCCACACTTTCAAGGACTAAAGTTTGCAATCTTTTTTAGCAATTATTTCAGTTCGGTCTTTCACTCAACTATCCCCAATACCTCGTCTTTCTTACAGTGCCCTAGTTCTTCCATCTCTTCCCCTTCCTTTAGTACTGAACAGGTTTTTAATCATCTTAATAAGCTGAATTCCTCATCTTGCGGCCCTGATAGTATCTATCCTAGGGGTTCTTAAAGAATGCTCTATTATATTAGCCCCTGTTCTTTCCCAACTTTTCTCCCTTTCTCTTCTGAGTAGTCGTCTTCCCCTATTTTGGAAGCAAGCTTATATTAGGCCCTTTTATAAGTCTGGTGATAGGCAGGTCCCGGATAGCTATAGACCTATCAGTATCCTTTCCACTCCTAGTAAGGTCCTTGAAAGATTACTTCAGGCTCATATTATTGATTATATTTCTAATAATAAACTTATCAGTTTATCTCAGCACGGTTTTCTACCCCATCGTTTCTGTCTAACTAATTTATTATATTACTCTGATAGCCTTACTTCGCTTCTTGAGCATTCTTCTTCTGTTGACGCTATCTATTTCGACTTTGCCAAAGCTTTTGACAAAGTCTCACATGAATTATTATTACTTAAGTTGAAGTCTTTTGGTATTGTAGGGCCTTTGTACGATTGGATAGTAGATTACCTTCATTGTAGGAATTTTAGAGTTAGGTTAGGTAGTGATCTATCTTGTCCCTGTTCGATTTCTTCAGGGGTTCCGCAAGGCTCTGTCTTAGGCCCTTTACTCTTTATCATCTTTATTAATGATTTGCCTGGGGTAGTTAAATCGAACATCCTGCTCTATGCAGATAATGTTAAGATATGGGGGACCAGCCCTGAGGTTCTTCAGCAAGATATTTTTAACATTCACGAATGGGCCTCTATAAACTCGCTCCTCTCAACCTCTCAAAATGTAAGCATATTTGCTTTGGGAAACCTTCGGGGAACATTTTTAGAGCATCTCCTTAAATGACTCTCCTATTACATCAGTACTATCTATTAAAGATTTAGGAGTAACTTTCTCATCCTCCCTTCTTTTCTCTGCCCATCATACTCTTGCTGCGCAAAAGGATTTTAGGTTGATCAATTTCTTTAAGCGTACTAGGGAATACTTCCATCAGTTGTACACGTTTTTTATATATGCTCTATATTAGGCCACATCTTGAATATTGTATTCAAGTTACTTCCCTATCCTTAAACGTGACATTCATAGACTTAATCAGGTTCAAAGAAAAGCTTCTAAAATACCTAAGATCCTACAAAATGCTGATCATAGCAATCGGCTAAAAAGGTTAAAGCTCTTTCCGTTATCTGATAGAAGACTCCGAGGCGACCTTATTTTAGTGTATCAATTAGTTCATTCTGGGCGTAGTGCATTATTTTTCGTTCCCTCACAGGTAATGTTAAGGGGTCATAAGTTTAAGTTTTTCAAGCCCAGAGCCTGTACCCGTCTCCGTAGTTGTTATTTCTCCCACAGGGTCATTTCCGCTTGGAATAATTTGCCATCCCATATTATTTCAGCCCCCACCCTTGATTCCTTTAAGCAAGCTTATGATAAGCATGCCCTTCTTAATTTCATTTAGCTTTTATTTACATTTCCCCAGTTTTACTCTTTTCCATCCCTCAGATATATTGACATTTCAGAACCGAGGATCAAAAAGAGTTTCTCCTACTAATCTCGTGAATTATCCTGTATTATCCTGTATTCTCCTATTTAACTCGTGTATAAACCTGAAAGCCGATTATATATATATATATTGTAAAATTAATTTTTTTTATTTAATTTAAAAATATAATATAAAAAAATTAAAAAAAAATTATATAAAAAAATTATATACTGTTATTTATATATATATTTTTATATAATTATTCACCGGATCTAATACAAAATATTGCGCTATGAGTTAGTGCTCACATAAGTTCCCCTAGTTATGTTTAGTGATACTAATTCATTGTATTCATATTGTAAAGATTTTCAAAATCTTATTGTTATTACGGAAGAAAGTATTATTACTCCACTTAGAAAGGAAGTACGTAAAAATAGTCAAGATTCAGATATTTTAGCATTGGAAATTAGGGATGCTGAGGTAAACATATCACTATTTGTTATATTTTTTAGAATAAAACATTTGAATATTTAGCACAATTAATTTCGGCAATATGTAATGCTGATGAAGAAAGTGGAAATATTGTTTTAAAAGATTTCCCCAAATCTGAATTATGTTTTCGGTGTTTGGGGATAGATGAAGATACCATACAAGTATGTATAAAAATATTTTCTTAAATTAATTTTTAGGGGCTTTTGAGGATAAGGGGAATTGGATTTTTACAGTTACTTGATATGACTGATGAAGAGGTTCGGTCAATTTTGAGGGATTATGGCGATTCAGATGATGAAATTGATCATGTTCTTGCTGGTTTGGCAAAAATCCGTGGCAATATTGATCTTATTGAAAGTGAACTAACGTTTGAAGACGATACTAGGAGTTTTATGAAATTTGTATTGCAGATGTCGGAAGAAACGTGTATTAGTGAGGAAGTAAATTCTAGTCAAAGCGTCTCAAACGAAGAAGAATCTAGTGGAAATAGAGTGCCGCCCTTGTATGTTACTGGACCAGAGACTCAATTACAAAACAAAAAAGATTTTATTGCCCGAAAAGAAAATCTACGATATTCTGAAAATCTTCTCACCCCTAATAAATGTATTTGTAATCAGTTAAAGGTTGATGGGAATCCTACTAGCCAACATACGGTTGATGTAAATAATATTTTATATGTGAATAGTAACTGTGATAATCACTTAAAATCTATGTCATATTCATCAATTAAAAATCAACGCAATGGATTTAGATCGTATCACACCATGCAAAATTCAAATTCATCCGAATTTGATGTATGCGACACAGAACCAGGATTTTCATCTTCCTTAAATTTATTTAATCAACATAAAGCAAATACTGTTGCAAACACATCCTTAACAGTTTTATCTCGATCAAGTCGTAAAACTTTGCCAACAGAGTATGGATATCCTGTTTCTCCTACAGCCCGTCGATTTAATTGTGTCCGTGAACGAGATAAACATATTAGGCAAGTCGGAACTCCACCCCCAAAGCATCGTTTTAAGTTTACGTCGCCAATGCATCGGAGTAAATCTCATGAATCAAATCTTGCAATTCGAATTAATAATGCACAAGGAGTTGGTGCATTAATAAATCAAGATGGAAATTTATCTCGACACCAATTACTTGAGCATAATATACTTTGCTCAGATACATTGAGTAATGCATGTGGAGATCATTTAACACATGAAAACCATAATGTACGCCAGTTTATAACTACAGTTCCTTATCCCTTGTATACAGAAGTCATTCCCAATAGCACAAATCATTCCTCAAATACACTGCATTCTAATAGCGCATTCGACATAGCACAAACACACAGCACAAATATTCGTTATGCTTCCTCTGAACATCATCCTCCCAAGAATAATTTGCAACCACCTGCTTTAATGACTACATCTGCAGATGGTGAACGTTTGCTTGGTAGGTTTTTGGGATTTTATATTTATTATAAAAATTAATTTCTGCAGTATGAGGAAACAAATGGAAATTGTTTTTTATACTTGTTTAGGTTTAATTGTGGTAATAATTTATATACATTTTAAAATGTCTATTAAAAAGAAAGAAATAGTGTTTTTAAAGCTTATTTGATTTAATTTGATTTATGTAAAGAGATTTTTAATAGAGACATCTTTTACGATTTAACGTTTGTAGTTATTTAACTAACAATTTTGGTTGTAAAAAGTTCAGTTATTTTTTATTTATAGTAATTATATGTTTATTATTTCATAACAAAATATTTGTGACAATTGTTGGTTAATACATTATAACATCTATGTATGCATTTAACTTACAAGCACAGTTTTGTATTTATGATTATTTTAGGTTATTTTTTAGTGATTAAGATGTTTGATGGCAAACTTTTTATATTATGAAAGTATAAAACGCATTTTAAATTAGACTTACACATGGAATGAATGAAACAATGTATTTCGATTATCCGTTTTTACGTTATGCTTGGATGAACTATGTAATTCATTTATTTGTGGTTGGTGACAGTCAGCTGTTTATTATTTCTATATTTGTTCGGAATATTAAACGATCGATTTCGATGGCTCGATAAGCGTAACGAACATAGATGAATAACGAAAATTTTTGTCCGGTAGACATTCTTGTGACGGCGCCACTGCAAAGGTTAACGAGGCCTGATTTTTTCTCAGGGTTATCTCTCTTAGTTTAAGGACTACATATGGTATACAGCACGGCGGTATGAACTAGGTTTCCATTTTAGCGGGTGTGTGCAAGCATACACCAGGGTACTTAAAAGGTATCTTAAGGTATATGTATACAATATGTAGTCATTAGGCTAAGGTAATTTTGGCAAAAAATCAGGCTGCTGTATTAATTTTTGCTAGTGGTGGAGTCGTCACGATGCCGTCTACTAACCAAAAACTTCTTTATTTATGTAGATTGTTACGCTTATCATGCCATTGAAGTCAATCGTTTAATGTGTTGTTCAAATATAGACATAATGAAGAGGTGAGTACATCACCAACCAAATGAATGAACTATTTCTATATTTGTATCGTATATTAAACGATTACCTTCGATGGTTAACAGCTATACTCAATTTAATGATTGTCTTGTTTTTAAAGTTTTTAAGTTTTATATTCTAAATTCACAGAGTATGCATTACCAATTTTTTATTTTGAAACCATAAAAGTATATACTTCCGAAATGCGTATTTTTTCAAAATAATGGTTATTGATTGGGGTTTACGGAGATATGTATCTTTAATATTTTGCGGTAGGATTAAAATTGAATTTTTTTTTCATTTTGGTTGGTGATGTGGCTACCTCTTCAGTCGTTCCATATTTGTACGATATATTAAACGATCGATTTTGATTGCATGATAGGCGCGATAAACGTAGAAGAATAACAAAATTTATTGACTGGTAGGGGGAGACCGACCCCTACTTAGCGCGTCCACAGGCGGCGGATAGTGGAATGACCATTAGCAATAAAGGCTAACTGTGAATAAGGCTGTGCCAAATAAACAGCCGTGAACCAAACGGATATAAGGTGTTAAGGTCGTTAACGCGTTGACAAGAAGACGATAACGGTTAGCGGTGTCATCCTGAGTATTATCACCAAGCAGCCCTATTTATGGACAGCACTGCTTTCTCCACCCAGAGAGGGGCCTAGAATAGGTGGTTTAAAAATTGCTCGTTTTCTCACCAGAATGGCTGGCTGTGGCTAACTGGTCCATATGCTCGCGGTCGAAACTCTCTCAAAAATCAGTTAAAGGCCGTGGTTAACAGGGTAGATACTGATGATCAGAATAAAAAAACCACCATTCTCAGAGCTCAAACAAGACAGAATGTGATTCGCGACGCTACTGCCTACTCTGTGAATATTATTCGCGGTAATGAACCGGTTATTAAATCTAGGATTTGCCCATTAAAACTAAAATATCCGCTTAACGTTGGCTCATGGAACGTGCGCTCATTGTCGATACTGGCTGCGCAAGATTGTGTTGCTGCTGAGTCTAACCGTCATAATGTTAATGTTCTATGTGATCAAGAAACCCGTCATTCAGGAACTTGTGCTATAAAATTACCTTCAGGATCAACCTTTTGGTGTTGCGATCATTACGTCCTCAAGTGCGACGGAAGCTCTTATTAGTTGGTGTCCTATTAATTCTAGAATTATGATCGCCCGCTTTCAGACTGAGAATTTAATTTTAGGTATAGTAAATGTATACGCTCCCACATTAAGTCACACAGAGTCAGAATTACAAACATTTTATGAACTATTGGCAGCCACAACAACTAATTTAGAAAACAAATCAAATTTTATAATGGTCATGGGGGATTTTAACGCTAGGTTAAGTGCTGCTTGCTTCTCAGCAGTTGGCAAATGGACGACCAGCAATAGCAATTGCTCAAACGGTGACTATCTTGTACCTATGTGTTACAATATTATTTAGTAATCACTAACACAATGTTCGAACATCATCCACGTCACTTAACCACGTATAAGAGACAAGATTACCGCTCTCAAATTGACTGTTCTTGTCTCTTGTAACTGGTTTCCATTAATTAAAGACGTGCGTGCATTTCACGGTTGCTGTACTGGAACGAAGTGATCACGGGTTGTTAAAGTGCACACTCACTTAAATTTCGATCCAAACGAAGCACTTTAATCGCCCAGACTATAAATCTATTAAAAATGCGTCCCATATTTAAGAATCCTTTGAAAAAGCATATTTAAATGCTGGTTCTTGCATTAATTGTAATAATAAAGTAGAACATAATTGGAACTTAATTACATCTAAACTAAATGCGGCCTCTAGGTTATTACCCAGGAAACTCAACATACGATTAACATTTCAGATTTCCAACTCCACAGAAGTTTTACGAAATGAATTTTTGAACAAAAACAGCACAGAAAATTGGATGGAGACAAGATGATACAGGAATATATAACGAATTTCAATAATGATCAAGATAAATATTGGTCGCATGTAGCTGAGGAATTAGAGGATGCTGCAATGCGTAACAATACTCAAACCTTATTCAAGAAGATTAATGAACTATGCATAGGACATTCCTTCCAATATCAACGCTTATCGGCGATCTCTGCAGATCAATGGACATGACACTGCGAAACTACTTAATCCTATCAAACACAAAGCGGCGAAGGTTTCCAATCAACTCCATACACGACCCCCGATCCCCCATACTTACTTTCGACAGAGATCCCCTCGCACGAAGAGATTATCTTAGCATACCATTATTTGAAAGATGGGAAGGCTACAGGAGTAGATGGCATACCAATAAACGTTTTTAAGTATAGCGGGATAAATATTATACAAGATTTATACTCCTTGATAAACTCCATTTGGAAAGAAGAGAAAATTCTAGAAGCATGGACACAAGCTATTATAATTTCAATCCATAAGAAAGGAGACACTACAGACCCCGCTAATTATAAAGGAATCAGCTTACTTTGCGGGGCTTCAAAAATTTTGGCAAATATTATCTTACGCTGGATCCGTGGTGAACGGGAGTGTTGAACACGAGCCAACCAGGCTGGATTTCGTCCTGGGATGGGATGCATCGATCAAATCCACACTGTTCGAAGAATGTTAGAAGTCTGATCGCGATACCAACAGCCTACATATTGTGCATTTATGGATTATTCAACCGCCTTTGATTCTGTTGATCGTAACCTGCTGTAGAATCTTCTCATTGCCAAAGGAATTCTTGCCTAGATCGTTAACATTATTAAATCGTTATACACGTCGTCAAATGCATTAATACGGAATGGACATTCTTTAACTGATGCAATTTACATAAATTCAGGTGTCTGCTACGGATGTGTTTTAACACCCACACTTTTCAATTTTGTAGTTGATGACATCTTTGATGAAGTGTCTCGGTCATTTGAGGGCTGTATAACTCATGATGGTCGCAGATAGCGGATCTTCAATATGCAGACGATGCGGTTCTTATGGCAGAAACCGAAGAAGATTTGCAAAATGCGGTTGAACTTACTCAAAAAGTCTTAGAGAAATACGGTTTATATTTTAATACTAAAAAAACTGGTTTTAGCGAACATCCCTTTTAGAAATCCAATCACTGTTAATGGTAGCCCACTCCCTGTAGTTGATGAATTTACTTACCTAGACTCGGTCATAGATAATAAAGGATCCAGCTCTTCAAAGATTTGGCGTCGTATTCGCCTCTTTGCTGCAGCCTTTGGGCGTTTAAGTAAACTTTTATGGAACAAAAGTAATATTTCTGTTAAAACCAAGATTAGAATATATAAGAATTTAGTGCGTTTCATTCTTCTCTACGCATGCGAAGCTTGGACTCTCACCTAAGCGGATACACAATAGCTTGTTCATTTTGAGCATAGCTGTTTAAGATCTATGTGGTTTCGCTCGTTGTCCTCTATTGAACGCACTCATTTAATAACTAGTAAAATATTTTGATTATTCCCAGATATTTGTAAGTCTCTTAACATTTATTGGTCATGTATCTCTAGCACAGTTAAAGAAAGACGATTAAATGGATTGGCCATGTTTTACGTAGATCGCCCACTCATCCAGCCAGAATAGCTATGGAAGCCCACCCATTACCCGGATGGAAAAGAAGGCCAGGCGGCCAACGGAAAATTTGGACAGACATTGTAGGATGCGAACTCAGTCCTTTTATTTATGCTAAGCCCCTTCGTCCAAATGAATTATTTAAATGGGCGTCCGTTTGTTTACCCTATGCAACCAACAGAGATAATTGGAGGGGTTTAACTCGGGATGTAATTAACATTTAATGTCAGTACACCTCAAGTGTCGTTCTTTAAGTACACACTACAAAAGTTGATGTTTTTGCAGACGTTTTGTTTTTTGGACTACCCTGGTTGATAATAACCGGTGGGGGATGTTTATCCCCGATGATGATGATTGACTGGTAGACAGCATCCTTGTGACGGCACTACTGTTCGCAAAGATTGACGAAATCGTCTCATATTTTGTAAAGGTTATCTCCCTTAGCCCAACGACTACATATGGTATACATGTACCTTAAGATACCTTTTAAGTATCCTGGGTATATACTGTAGCGGAAGCCCAGTTATACCTCTGTGCATTCGGACCCTTCTGTTATTAGTCTAGATTTCTGTGTGTATCTAGTCCAGGATGCACCAGGTGGATGATGAACAGTCAGAAATATCACCATTATTGGAATTTTAGACTTTATAAGCATTACTCGAATCCCCAGGATCGTTAGCATCCCTAAAATTGAAATATTGGATTCTAACTTGTTTTGTTTGTTTAACAATATACACAGGAATTTTGAATGTCCCTGGAAACTCTGGAGGAACAACATTTGTCATAAGTGTTAGTGGCTACATTCACAAGTAAGTTTTTTTAAATAAATGTATACGCACGGTTTTTAAGTTTTCAGATCTTATTGTTTAAGGCATTTGAATAAATTTTGTGTATATATTTTTTGTTAATTTTTAAAAAATTGTATTTTTATAATGTGTTAATTTTAAACTACATTTTTTCTAATTTTTGGTGAAGGATATATTTGTTTTTGATGTAATGAAACAAAATATCTCATGATTAGTTAATTATGGTTTATTGAAAGTTTGATTCAGAATTATAGGCAATGTTGGGGTTTTATTCAAAGAAATTGTAGTTTATTATTATTTTTATTATTAAACAAAAATCGTGATAGACAATGATGAACTCTAAGTTTTGGACATTCTTTTTATGCCAACATTTTTGAAAATTATTTCAATTATAATAAACTATAATGTATGTATTTTTTTATAATAGATTTTAATGCATTTTTACTAAACTATTCAAATTTGACAATTAGTATAACATTTAAAAGTATTCTGAGTCGTTGGCAAGATTTCAATCTATTTTTCGGTCTTGTTTTATCTCAGCACTGATATTATTATTATTATTATTATTATTATTATTATTATTATTATTATTATTATTATTAAATATTGGTTATTGTAGATAATTGCTATTAAATGAATGAAGGTTTAGTGTTGGTTAAAATAATTATATATACTGGCTATTTATTTGATTATTTTCAATTTTATCCAGATTTGAGTTGGAATCAAAATTTGGGGATATCGTCCGAGGTACACCGTGTTCGGTGTGTAACAATCGCATGCGATTTCGGCTGCAGCATTGTGTTCATTGCAAGTGAGTTATTTGTCGAGGGACAGGGGTTCAGAATGGGGGTTTATAGGCTGATTATATGTTCCATCTTTTTTGATCATCCGAATTGAATTCCCAAGCTACATATTAAGCCGTATATGCTTTATTTGAACATCAATATACCGTTGTTTCATATTGGTGTAATTTTTTCAATGGTTTGTTAAACGGTACTTTTAGTTTGATTTTTTTTAATTAAGTGATTGTTACGTAGAACCAAGTTCACCACTAGTTGGTGATCATCAAACCATATTTACCAGAAACCTTTACAAGTAGATCTCTCAGAGTGAATCCGTTGAAGTGGCAATTTTGATAGTTGTGCAAAGTAAACTGATTCCCCTGTAGTACAGGGGTTAAAATGGGCCTTGTCAAAATGAACACATTGAAGTGAAAGCAGGTATTTGCCGATCTCCGTTCTTGTAAACAGGAACAATGGTAACACGGTTCCAGATTTTAGGGCACTGCTAATTAAACGATCGACTTCAATTGCTTGATAAACATAACCAAATGTAGATAAGTAACGAAGTTTTTTGGCGTCATCGCTTACAAATATTGATGAGGCCGTGTAAGTTTTTGTCAGGGTTATCTCCCTTAGTCTAAGGGCTCAATGTGGTATACATATACAATAAGATACCTTTTAAGTAACCTCCGTGCATGCTTGCACCCATCTACTGAAGAGGAAACCAAGTTACACCGATGTGAACTTGGCGTCTGCTGTTATTAATCTAGATGCATATGGGCCCCTAGTCCAGGATGCACCACGTGGAGGAATTACAGTCAGAGATATAACGATCATTGGAAATTGAGACTATAAGCATTACTCAAATCTTTTGGATCATTAGCATCCCAATATATGTACCAGAATTGATTTCAATATTCTTTATATTTATAGTTTATGGGGATGCTAAATAATCCTGTGGATTTGAGTAATACTTATAAAGTCTCAAACTCCAATGATGGTAGTACTCTTGAGTGTTATTCCTCTATGACAGAAATTCACGCCTTATCTTGTACAACCAAAAATGAAACTTTAAAAAAAAGTAATGGAATTAGAAGCCGAGACCTGCAGGACACCTGATCTTTTAAATTTGCCTGGAGAAGGACCGAAGTTGACGGGTTTACATGGGAGAGATAACAAGAATTTACCCTTGTCTAATAATGACGAGTCTGACTTTAAGTTACCAAGGTGTGCACGGTCATCATCCAATGGCTGCCATGGATCCGTGAACCAGCGTCATCCCTCCTGTTTCCCATTCGTTGGGGGGCGCCGTCTCAAGAAAGCTATCTTTTGGTCAAGAAATTTTATTTAGCCCCCCAAGTTCAATTAGCATCCGACAATCTCTCTGCATAGGAACGTGAAATGTACAGTCACTGTCGTTTATTTCGATCCAAATATATACTTCCGCAGAGCTACGTCGTTACAAGGTTGACATTGCTTGTCTTCAGGAAACAAGACTGGATTGTTCAGAGCCGTTTCGTCTTCCTACAGCTTCCCAGTTTGTTGCATTATTTGTCCCATCATCTTGTGCATCAAATCCAGTACACCACGGGATTGCATTCTGTCTATTACCAACAGCTTCCGGTACTTTAATTGATTGTAAGTATATATCTCCACGATTAGCGTTTGCGCGGTTTAAAGTATCCAAATACTCAATGGTCGTCATTAATGCCTATGTTCCAACCAATGATTCTAGTGAAAGAGAAATAGATGAGTTTTATGAGCAACTAGAAGATTTATACACCCTACTAGAAACCTCATCGCAAATCGTTGTTATTGAAGGAGATTTTAACGGCAGAGTTTGCAGGGATGATGTCAACCGACCCTGGATCGGCCCTTGGAAAAAATTGCGTGAACAATGTGAGAACGGAGGGGGATTAAGTGAATTCGCGGTTAGGTGTAATATGGTTCTCACGAACACATTTTTTTAACACCCCGTAAAACATTTGACAACATTTCGTTCAAATCGTTTTTAAATATTCTTCCCAAATTGATTACGTTTTGGTTAACAAATGCTGGTTTAGTGCGATTAAGAATTTCCGCGCATGCAGAGGCTGCTGATCAGAAAGTGAAAATGATACCGATCATTTACTTGTTTCATGCTCGCTTCGTCTACGTTTCAGAATGACAAGGATTAGCTCCATTATTCCTACTCCGGATTATTCTCTACTGACACACAGCGACTATGCTGACAAGTTCTCCAAAGCCTACTTATCAGCTCCAGTTATTGTTCCAAGTTGTGGTATGGGAATAAATCAATCCTGGAACATTCTGAAACGAAAGGTCGACACAGCTAGTTAAGTACTTCCCGTTTAACCAACTCAAAAGGACCAAACTGGTTTTCCACTAATTCTCAATATCTTTATACACAAGCAAAGATAACCATGAGAAAAAATGAAGCAAAATTATTGTGTGCGGAATTTCTAAAACGTTATGAGGAGAATGAGCAAAGACACTGGAATTCTGTAGCAGATTATCTAGAGGTTTCTGTTTACCATAATGATAGTGGAAAAGTATACAATAAATTGGAACAACTCTACCGTGGTAACAAAGTTAAAGCTGGATCGTCTGGCATCTCAAATGAAGACTGGTTACTCCACTTTAATCAGACTTTAAACTATCCTGAAATCACAACAGAATGGCTGCGAGATCAATCTATTCTTGACACAGTTTTTTCAGCAATTTATCCAATGTCCGTAGAACCTCTAACCGTCGATGATATGCACATCTACAGTAAACTTGAAGCTAGGAAAGCCGCCCGATTCGATGTAATTCTTCCATTTGTCTTAAAATACGGTCCCTCGTGGCTTACTGAAGACCTCTATGACATTATAACGAATCCTTGTACAATTGAGCAGTGCCTTGAAGACTGGCATCAAGCTACTATTGTTCCTGTTCACAAGAAAGGAAATCGGTAAATACCTACTAACTACAGGGGCAAAAATTGCTACATTAGCGATAGTTGAAAGGATTCGCCCGGAGAGGCAGAAGACCACACATCTCAACTAAACTGGTTTTTGTCCTGGCTTGCGATGCGTTGATCAGATTCATGCGCTCCGGCGTATTGTGAAATTTTGGGCAAAGCTTGGGCGTCCTACATACATAGTATTTATAGACTATTCTTCCGCTTTCGACTCGGTGAACAGAAAACGACTCCGGATAGCTATGTTACGTGACGGAACTTCGATGAAACTTGTGAATCTTTTACGTGCTCTGTACAAGAACTCAACTGATGCAATCTGCATTTGCAACAGATCTACTTACTGTGATGTTCGTCAAGGCTGTGTGGCTGTTCCGCTTATGTTCAACTATGCAATCGGTGGTACAGTAGTTAAGGTTTCTGAATAAATGGAAGGTATGTATGTTGGCACAAAGCCTATCACCGACTTAGAATACGCTGACGATGCTGTTCTAACTGAAAATGAAGCTCAGCTACAGTATGCGTTGTATCTCCTGCTGTAAGTTTCCGGTGAATATGGTCTGAAGATCAACCCAAAAAAATCGGTCATCATGTCATCACAAACTCCTGATGGGCGGATCGTATTAAATGATGTTGTGCTCTCCATTGTAAAGCAATTTACGTACCTGGGTTCTTCGATTGCATCTGACGACAATTCATCTAACGAAGTAAATCGTCGAATTTGTTTAGCTGGTGCTGCGTTTGGAAGATTTGTCAATCCACTTTGGAGATGGAAAATCATCAATCCAAACACAAAGATGACCATTTTCTCTTCACTGGTTCGCACAGTTCTTCTGTATGCAGCCGAAACCTGAAGTTTTACAGGGTTAGGCATCATGAAGCTTGACAAATTTGAAGTAAGATATCCTAGATATATTTGGCACAACACCAATTTCACATCCTCCGCATCAAGGGATTGGACGAAAAAGATCAGCAATTGCCAAATTCGAGATGACGTCCAATTTTAAAATTTCCCTTTATTGGTATCGCGATAACGAAGATTGCGCTGATTTAGGCACGTTCTTCGTAGAAATCCTGATGCAATCTCACGTATCGTAACCCTGGCTTGTCCAAATATCGATTGGAAGAAGAGGATAGGTGGTCAAAAACGTACTTGGATGGATGCTGTTTGGGACGATTTTCAGATTATTTTAGCCGTGAGCTTATCTTGGAAACAATGGCTAAGTCGATGGACTGACATATCGCTGCATGCTTCCGAAAAACGTGAACAATGGAAGCGGGATTATTCGAGATGCTAAGAGAACTTGGAACTAATAAAGAGATGGCTTTGCCACCAACATTTATTATTTATTATATAGTTTATAAAATTTATATTATTCTGTTAACATCAAACATAAATAGTTTTACTTTTGTTAATAATTAAAAAACCGCCTTTTTTAATGATTAGAATAAAAATTCACAAAAGCTGCGTTTCGCAATCCAAACGACTTCCCTGTACTGGCCCAGTTTCTGCCAACGAAGCTCCTGACTTTAGAGGTAATTATTTTTTCCAGTTTTGGTTGACATTGTATGTTGACAATTCGTTTTTTATCAACGAACAAAAACTTGTATGACCAACGAATGTCGGTAGGGAAGTAATGTAGTTCTACGTTTAATGGATGGCATCCTTGTGACTGCAGCTGTTCGCAGAGATTGATGAGGTTGCCTGATTTTCTATTAGACTTACATTGGATATTGATATATTTTACGATATTTTTAAAGTACCCTAGGTATATGCCTTCATCCATCTGATCCATGTTGGTATAAGGTCCATGTGGTGTCATGGAGTATTACTATAAGGATAATTTGATACATCATGAAGATTACTCACGACCTTGGAATAATTGACATCACAAAGGTATGATGTGATGGGTTAATTATTCTTGTTTATTTATATACCTTTTGTCTCGCACTTGACACATTTTAATTGGATTTGTAGTTGGTGAGTATGAAAAAATGATTATTGATCGGCTGTTTTTGAAAATAAAAACGATTTGTGATTGGTTTTACTTTTTTGTTTTACTATATGGGATGATAAATAATTTTTCTGCTATATTGCAATCATAACGATTGGTCACTTTAAACTAGATTAGCGCACGTACCTGGATTTATCGATCGGAGCGCAAATGAGATATTTGATTAAACTAAATATTTTGAGTACAAATCGAGACACTTTGTTTATCTGATTATTTTCCAATTTACGCATGTGTGTGCATATATATATATATATATATATATATATATATATATAGATATATATATATATATATATATATATATATATATATATATATACATATATATATATATATATATATATATATATATATATATATATATATATATATATATATATATGTACACTTGACTAAAATATAGTGGCAAATGCATTTGAAGTATTTCAAACGATAAAATTATAGTTACGGATAAAATAATTTTGGGTTTTAGCTGATTCATATTGATTCGTGAACAAGTAGCAGAAAGGCCTATTGAGTGAAAGCTATGAGAGGAGTGGGTTTGACTTTTTAGGCATTTCGTCTTGTATAGGCCAGCAATTATTAAAAAGATATTCAAAAAATGCTACTAGTGAACAACTTATATTTTTAAATTAGATAATAAGTGGTAGTTACGTAATTTTTGGATCAATTTTCTATTTAATTTCATGTGCTTAATTTTATTAAAAATAAACAGCGTTATTGGTTTTCGTACTTTCGTCCAAGTTATTTGGTATGCATGTTGATTTTTTAACTGGAATTTTACTTTTTTCATCAACTTATTTTGCGTGTGTGTACATATGATTAAATATACATTGAAGTGCAGTGTAAGATGGTGGACACTTTCTTCTCTATTGTTTATCTTATTTTTGTATCTATCATATGAAAGAAATTGTAAGTTTTTAATACAAAGAATTATTAATTTTTTTGATTTAACTAAAGAAGTTGTGTACAAATTTATTCTTTTTTGCAAACAATTTGAGTGCACAGTCGCATACGTACTTGTGATAAAACAAGAAATTTGATCTCTAGTGGTCACGTTTATTAAAAGGTTTTTGTACATTAGAATTTTCAACTATTTTAACGTGTTGCTTTTGAATTTCGAAAGTAAGTAGGATGTTGATTTTAAACGGATTTTACTATTATGTGGATTTTGGTATAATGCTTAGATGTGGATTTCATTATTTTTGAAATTGGAATGGAAGATGAGTTTATGTTTTTACGGGAGACCTTGTGTGTTGAACAATATTTTTAAAATCCCCTCTCTTTCTATATATATATATATATATATATATATATATATATACTGGGATGCTAATGATCCTGAGGATTTGAGTAATGCTTTTAAAGTCTCAATTTCCAATAATGGTGATATTCTTGACTGCTCTTCTTTCATGTGGTGCATCCTGGACTATATGATCATATGCATTTAGACTAACAGCAGGGACCGAATGCACAGCAGTATATCTGTTCTTCCGCTACGGCGGTACATTAAAAAATATTTTGTAATTCAAAAAATAAACTGATTTGTTCAAGTTATAAACTGTAATTTATAAGAATTCAGTTATTTGCTGGTACATAGCAAAACAAAATATCGTTTTACCTTCAGTAATCAAAAGTTAAGTCGTTTTAATAATAATAATAATGAAATTAAGGAAGTCATGTTTTACTGAATTCAATTGAAGCATTGTTAGGTTTTTAAAATACTGTTTTGCAATTTAAATAATTAATATTTTGAATACTGTGTAAATCCAATTTTGTAAAACCGTTGCTTTGAGCAATTAGGAAATTATTTTAATAAAAAAATTGGTTTGGTATTTTTATTTCAATGGGTGAAGATGCTTTTTTAAGAGAAAATGCATTATACTCATGCCATAGTTACAATTGTTTTAAAACACAATGTCATTAAAAAGAAGATTAGTTTGTTCACTTAAAAATTAAAATATGAACATGACGTGAAACTAAGCTCTTACCAATAGTAACAAATGTATTTTGTACTGTAATAAAGCAGAACAATCATGAGCATATCTCCACGACGGAAGTATCTCTCTCTCTACACCTATTCTTGTTAAAAAAAAATTGCATGACACTGTACATTGACGTACGTAGCTTAAAACATACCAGAGTGCCTAAGTCATGTGATTACAAAAGTGCTCACATTAATTATGAATTATTTTATAGTACATAATACAAGAAACTATTTAGAAACGTAAAATATGTATGCTTTGAAATTTGTTTAATATTCAATCTTGTATTTTATGTTGATGATTTTATTCAACTAGTTGACATTAAATGGAAAATTTCAACTATCAATTATATGCAAAACACCTTATCAAGAACAGGCAATAGGATTATTCCGCGCCAATTATTGCAATCGTTCAGACTTTCTTTTTTGGGAGGAGTAACAATTAATCCTTGTTGTCAATTATTTGGAACTTGTTTATTATGCCATATAGCATTAAATAAATGAGCAAGCTCGCATGCTGCTACGTCACCTCCATATTTGGGCAGTTTTGCAGTTACCTCGTTAAGTCCTCCTGCTTTATTTTTTTTCAACTTTTGAACTGTATGGATTACTTCAGTTACAGAAATATCATTAATGTATATTTCTGGATTTTGAGTCATATTCATATAATTATCATTATCAAAATATACGAGGGTATTTGGCATGGGCTGATTGAGTACTTCTTTAAAATGATGTACCCATCTAAATGATTGCTCATCATCTGTCAGGAGTAAACGACTACTTTTTCCTTTGATTGAAATATTAGTGTTTTTTTAACTCGCAACAGTTGTTTCACAATTTTATACTGAATCTTGGAATCATTTTTTACTACTGTCGTATCTGCTTCATTCCATTGGTTTTCTAACCATTCATTCTTGTCTTTGCGGCAGCTTTTTTTAACCCGTTTTTTACCCTTTTCAGATTTTGAAATGTATTTTTTAATGAATCGCAGAATTGGTTTAAGATATTTGACTGATTAAGTGTCTCACGAAAATGGAAGTAATTTAGGTAGTTTTTATTCTCTTTAATTTTAAACGAAAATTTCCTTCTAGACAGGTATTTATTTATCTATCTTCTATGTTCGTTGTTATTGCGTGAATGTTTTCAAGGGAAACGTTTATTCCACCAAGTTATACTGGGGGTCTATATTTAGTGCCAACAGTAGTTCGGGAACCCAGTCATTTTATTTATGCTAAGTCATTCTGTCCTAGTTTGATTACTTACCTTTTACAGTAAATGGAAGTTATTGGAGAGGTCTAATTCGAGATGTAATTGACATTTAAGGTCCGTAGTGTTGTACTTAATTTTAAACAAGATTGTGATCAGAACCAATATCTGCACCGTGATATGCACGTACATCTTGCAAAGACAATCGCTATTTTGTGCTAATACAAATGTAGTCAATCTCATTTGCTGTTTATCCGTGGGGAGAAACCCACATTGTCTTGTATATATTTTTGTGAGTGAAAAATGTGTTGCCAACACTCATTCCACAGTGACAGTTTAGCGTCAACAACCTATAAGTATTATTAGCTATGCTATCAGCATAGCCATGTGGTCCAACATTTGAGAAGTACCCAGATCTGTCTTTGTAGAATTTCGCATTGAGATCACCGATCAATGTTTAAATGTCTCTTCTTGGAACATTATCTAACACATTTTTTAATTGATCATAAAAGATTTTTTTTTGGTTCTCTTCAGTATCCTCAATAGGGGCATAGATTTTCACAATTGTTACTTTTGCAAATCTGGTATTGAATCTGACCGAAATGATACGTTCGCTCACGGGATTCTTTCCAATCAAGGCTTTAGCAGCGTTTTTGTTCAACATAATACCCACTCCATAAATATGATGTTCTTCATGTCCTGAATATAAGATTGATGTATTTCCACTCGTAAAATGACCTTGACCTTTCCATCGCATTTCGCTAATACCCAAAATATCTAAGTTGTACCTTTACATTTCTCGAAGAACATGTTCTAATTGTCCACTACAAAAAAATGTGCTCACATTCCATATTCTCACACCTCAAATATTGAACTTCCTCTCGGTCTTTACTTAGCCCTGTCATCTTATTCATGCTATCACTTCTTTTCCATTATTTGCCGGAATGGCGCATCGTCATGCTTGTTTCTGTAGTAATATAGATATTTTACAGAGACCAAGTTACTAACCTAGTGTTCAAACTTTCCTCCTTTATCCAGCCTTGGAGCTGGCTAGATTGGATCATTTCTGGTCGTCTTTAGGCGGAGTTTAAACGGTGTGATTAGGTGATTGACTTTTATGTTATTATTAATAAAATAATTTTTTTGTTTTTTGTCATCATAGGCTCCTCCCCAAGCGCTTATCGAAAATTTCAACTGAACGCTCTTCCAACACAAATAAATTTGAGACCGGCTCATTCGACTCCCGCTTTTCAAGTAAGCAACAATTTGAGTTTGAATTATTGCATAACAATTGTGTGCAAGCAACATTTTGAGTTTATTGTTGGTTAAAGGGTACTTGAAGCTTACTTATTTAATGTTTATTTCATTTCGTTTTTAATAGTTTTGTTGTTTGATAAAAAATGGATTTATTTTGTTTCAATTCTAAAACAATGATGAACTAGTTTATTGGTAGCGAAGTAAGTAGTCTTGGATTGATAAAATCGAATCAGTGATTCATGAAGAACTCTTTTTAGACAGGTATTTATTTATTTATGTTTTATGTTGGTTGTTATTGCGTGAATGTTTTCAAAGGAAAATGTTTTTTCCACCAAGTTATACTGGGGGGTCTGTATTTAGTGCCAACAGTAGTTCGGAAACCCAGTCATTTTATTTATGCTAAGTCATTCTGTCCAAGTTTGATTGCTTACCTTTTGCAGTAAATGGAAGTTATTGGAGAGGTCTAATTCGGGATGTAATTGATATTTAAGGTCAGTGGTATACCTCAAGTATCGTTTATTGAGTGCACAACGCGAAAGTTGGTGAATAACGGACTTTTGGTAATTTGGACACTACCCTGAGCGATAATAACCAGTGAGGACTGTTTATCTTTGATAATAATGATGCCGCTAGTAGTACTCGTTCCCTTGTCATATTTGTTTAGAGTTGTGTAGAACTAACTGCATTATCAGGTGGTTTGTATATAGGCATAATTTTAGAACAGCAAATAGTGTTAAGTTGTTTAAGTCTTGAGATAGACGATCCCTAAATGATCGAACTCAGATCAAGTCGATGGAACTTTTTGCCACTTACACAATCGCTTTACAATACCACCAAAATTTCAATTGTTTCCCGTTTGACAGGGATGCGATTCGACCAGCGCTTCGTCGTGCACTAGTTCAACTCCGGGTTCTCCGTTTGGCCTTGTTCCGCCTGTGGCCTCTTTTGGGTCGGCAGCCGTCCGATTCGAGATGGGTGGCGCCAATTCGATTTCGTCGCCTCCACCTTGGTCGACTCATTTGCCGTCACCCATCAACAAACACACAACTGCGGTGAACAGTGCTCAGTCCTATTCGCCTCGACACAACATGGTTCCGTCTGGTCCGGTAGCCGCCATGTGCTGCAATCAGTTCGAATTTCCACGTAGGTTGTTTGATCGTTTTTTAGCATTCAAAAAGAAGTTGATATGCGAGGATTTGCGTAATGCTTACAAAGTTTTAATTTTTAATTATGCTGATATTCTTGACTGTTCCTCCTCTACGTGGTGCATCCTGGACTAGATGTCCACTGGCATCTAGACTGATAACAGCGGTATAACTGACCTTTCACCGGGAGTATGCTTGCACCCATCCGCCGAAACGGAAACCCAGTTATCCCGCTGTGTATTCGATCTTTATTGTGTTAGTCTCGGTGATTGGGTGCGCCTTGTACAGGAAATTGAGACTTTATAAGCACTACTCAAATCCTCAAGATTATTAGCATCCCAATTAGTGATCATCATCATTATTGGGAATACGTATCCCCTACTGGTTAATATTGCCTAGCTTAGTCCAGGTTACCAGATGCTCATAAATAATCAATTTTCAAAGCTTGCACTTTCAAAAGGCAACACTTGAAATATGCTGATTTCAAATGTTAGTATAATCAAACAAAAATACTTTATCGATCTTGTAACTGAAATAATTCCATCGGTAGACAGTTTCAAGTTTGATGGACAAAAGAGGAGGGTTTGAGCTCAAGATTGGCAACCTGGCTTTTGTGAAACAATATATTGCTCCGAAAATAACAACACTTTATTGAACAACAGCAAAGTAAAGAAAGCATGTGACGGCGTTTGGCAAAATCCGGATAGAATTTCCAATTTTCAAAGCTAAATATGTAATTAACGAGGAGGTGTCAACGTCGTTAACCACAATGCATGAATGATTAACTGATTGAATATATTCATCAGTCAATCTATTGGTTGGTGGTATTTGCCAAGCTTATCGAACGATTATCTCCTGTTACATGTGCAGGGGGAAAGTTGTATACGCAAAAGACGTTGGAAAGTAACGGATTTTTTTGTTATTTGTGACAGTAGTATCACTGTTATACTAAACTGCTTCCTTTCGTATCAGGGTTGTCTCTTTTCTCCAACTACGGTTCCATATAGTATTGCTATACATGTATGTAATCTGCTTTCCAAGTACTTTCAAGAAGTGCAATTAATATTACTATAATGTCTCATTGATTGTCAATTTTTGTTTCTTCTGTTCGACCAGCAATTGTGAATTCGGTCAATGAAAACGCGGTATTATCGATCAATCCCAAGGCAATAAATAATCGACAAAATGCTGATAACAATTCGTTGGTCAGGTAAGTCGTGCTTGTTAGTTAAACTTGCATCTAACTACTGTCAGGATGCAAAAGAAAGCCTACTGGTTAATAGAAGATGGGCATCCGATTCATTCATTTTATTTGATGACATGATCACATCATTTTTTTCTATTTTAAATGGCGTGTTAAACGATAGACTTTGATGGCTTAATAAGCATAATAAACGTATAATAACAACAAAGTTTCGTGGCTGGTAGACGGCATCCTTGTGACGGCACCTATATTCACAAAGTTGATGAGGCCGTCTGATTTTTTGTCAGGGTTTTATTCCTTATCCCAACGGCTGCATATGGTATATGTATACCTTAAGATACCTTTTAAGTATCCTGGGGTGTATGCTTGCACCCACCCGCCGTTGCAGAAGCCCAGTTATATCGTTGTGCACCCAATCTCTACTGTTATTAGTCTAAATGCCTATGGGCATCTAATCCAGGAGGCACCACGTGGAGCAAGAACAGTCAGGAATATCATTATCAAATTTTATAAACATTACTTTAATTCTCAGGATTATTAGCATTCTAGACCAGGTTGTTAACCTTATCGGGTTGGCCTAGCGGTACATTGTTCGATTTGGACCTGATGGACATGGGTTCGAATCCCTCCACTGGCACTAGATACGGGCCTACGTTTGGTTTCTCTAAAATGTCCACTACTGAGAGATGCGTCCCCTGTAACACATTCAATGTAGCAAAAATTAATAAAATTTAAAAATAACTCTTTTTTTTTGTTAACCGGACTTGTTACCGATTATAGTGGAGTTATTAAGGATGACAAAAACATCTTTCTTTAAGTCTTAATAAAGGTTTATAATTTTGTTTTTCTGAAGTAATTCTACGTTAATGTTTATTTTAATGGATTTCTTCGACAAGTTGTGCTTAAATAATTGACATTCTTTCGAATTGATTCAGCAAGTTAATAAATTTTTTGGGTTTATGGCGTTATTTTAAATTGTCAAAATTATTGTACAATGTTTACCAATTGTTGATATTAACGTTTTCAAAAATATTGTTCCTACAGCACTTTGTCATCAGTCGAAAGCGAACGTACTGTTGTTGATGTAAGTTTGTTTTCAATAAATGCGTTTATTTTAACATTAATGTAATAACATATTAACATAAATTGGTGGCAAAGTTACCTCTTCATTTATTCCAAGTTTGCATTGCATTTTGAATTCTTATACGAAGTGGTTGTCGAATGCGAACTGAACTTGGGAGGGGATAAATGAAGTTTCTTGGTTAGAAGACCGCTTCCATGTGACGAGGCGATTTTCTTTGGGGTTGACACCGGTTGACAGATCCACAAGCCTTATTGGCCATATATGGTAAATAAATACCTTGAGATATCTGTTAAGCATTTTAGGTATATGGTAGCACTTATTCATCTAGCGGAAATTTAGCGAAAGCCTAGTTATACCGCTATGCAATCGGTCCTTATTGTTGTTAGTTTAGATGCCTGTGGAGAAGGAACAGTAAAGAACATCGCCGTCATTGAAATTTGAACATTACTCAAATCCTCACTATCATTAGCAAAGCTGTTTAAGATTCATATGGTTTCGCTCGCTGTTCTCTCTATTGAACGCACTCGTTTAATAACTAATAAAATATTTCGACAATTCCCACATATTTGTAAGTCATCTAACATTTATTGGCCATGGATCGTCCACTCATCCAGCCAGAATAGCTATGGAAGCCCACCCATTACCCGGATGGAAAAGAAGGCCAGGCGGCCAACGGAAAATTTGGACAGACATTGTAGGATGCGAACTCAGTCCTTTTATTTATGCTAAGCCCCTTCGTCCAAATGAATTATTTAAATGGGCGTCCGTTTGTTTACCATATGCAACAACAGAGATCATTGGAGGGGTTTAACTCGGGATGTAATTAACATTTAATGTCAGCATACCTCAAGTGTCGTTCTTTAAGTACACATTACAAAAGTTGACGTTTTTGCAGACGTTTTGGTATTTGGACTATCCTGGTTGATAATAGCCAGTGGGGGATGTTTATCCCCGATGATGATGATGATTATCATTAGCATCCTAATCCTCAGGATCATTAGCACTGTATTAGAATAATTAAAATAATATTAAACATATCTGTCAAGTTGACATTTTCTTTTGAAGAATTTGGATTACAAGTTGTCGAATGTTTTCCAACATGAACATGAGTTGCACTATTGTGTTCCTTCTTTTCCATTTCAGAACCTGTTTCACCGTTTCGAGTCGATCGATAGTCAGGATGAATCGTCTATCCTTGTACGGGCAAATAGCGTAAGTTTTTTAAATGTTTTGAATAACTTCGGTTTTTTATTTTTCCAGTTTTTATCAAAGCCCCTAAAAATAATAATAATAGTAATAATAATAATAATAATAGTAATAATAATAATAGTAATAATAATAATAATAATAATAATAGTAATGATAATTCAAGATGACTAAAATGACATGCAATTGCCGGTTTACGATGGTGAAGTTTGGGTTTGAACATTTTTGTCTAAAAAAATTATGATTATTATTATTGCTTGAATGTTTTATGGGAAACCTTTTTTCAGGAAGTGGACCCGCTTTCTATGCTGGTGATGGCACTCAAACCTATACCTACCCTAATTTGGATTTTTATAGTGTTTATTAAAGTATCCAACTCTGTTTTATTTCTAAGTTCTAATATTGGAACTTTAAATTGTACGAGCCTTTCTCAAGGCTCAATGCTAATGACCCTGAGGATTTGAGTAATGCTTATAAATTCTCAATTTCCAATGATGGTGATATTCCTGACTGTTAGTCCTCCACCTGGTGCATCCTGGACTAGGTGCCCCTAGGGATCTAGACTAATAACAGCAGGGTCCGAGTGCACAGCGGTATAACTGGGCTTCCGCTACGGCGGGTGAGTGCGAACATACACCCAGGATACTTAAAAGGTATCTAAATGTATACGTATATCATATGTAGCCCTTGGGCTAAGGGAGATAACCCTGACAAAAAATCAGGCGGCCTCGTCAATTTTTGCGAACAGTGGCGACGTCACAAGGATGCCGACTACCAGCCAAGAAACTTTGTTATTCTTCTACGTTTGTTTTACGCTTATCAGGCCATCGAAATTGATCGTTTGCTATATCGTATAAATATGGGGAATAATGAAGAGGTGACGCCACGTCACCAACCAAAATGAACCTTTCTCAAGTTCTCTAGCTTTTTTGATTTCTCAAATTTCTTTTGTTTAATTTAGTCCATGTTTGCATTTTCGATATGTGTAAGTATCTTTATCGAACCTTGTTTAAGTACAACCGATTATTATGGTTAATATTAATTATTACAAACGCCTTTACTTTAAGGAACATGCGGGCAATCGCCAGGTTGTTATACGTAAGTGCTACTTAGATTGATAATAATAAAATAAAAGTTTATAAGTTCGAAGTCGGTGATAGGCTTTGTACCAACATACACACATTCCATTTGTCCAGAAACCTTGATAAATATAGCTTCGATTGCAGATAATGTTGACACAATCAAACGCCGTCTATGTGCCAATAAACATTGTTATTATTCTTTTGTTGATTAATCCAACAGTTGTTGCTCGTTTAATATACTGTAGACATATACAAATAATGAAGAAGTGACTACATCACCACAACCACAATGAATGTCTGAATTTAAACTTTGAATGATTTTTGTAACTTGTTGAAAAATGCATCTTAATGTAACTTGTGTGCACGTTACACATACACGCACATATCCAGATTTCCGTTACACTCAAGGAATGGGACATTCCAATGGAAAATTTGGTAATTGGCGACTTGGTAGGTCGTGGCACTTTCGGCACTGTCTACCGAGCCAGATGGCATGGCGAAGTGGCCGTAAAGCGCATCAATTTCGATCCCGAAGATCCCGACGATTCGATTCGGATGGAAACGTTCAAACGCGAAGTTGCTTTGTTGCACAAAACGAGACACGAGAATTTGGTCCTGTTTATGGGTGCCTGCATGAAGCCACCCGATTTGGCTATTGTGACGCAGTTGAGTCAGGTGAGTTTGACTTTTTTTTCTTTTATTTATTTTTACTGACTTTGAATGTGCTTTAATGGGAAGCACGCATCTTTCAACAGTGGACATGTATGCTAAACCGAACGCGTGTCCTCATTTAGTGGGTCGTTGGTAGTGGTCATAGGACCACCCAGGTCCAAGTAGGGCGCTGTATCGCTAGACCACCCGGGTACGGGGCTGAATGTTTATTTGGCAATAATTTTAATTGTGTTTGGTGACATAGTTACTTATCTCTTTACTATTATTTTTATATATTTGTACGGTATATTAAACGATCGATTTCAATGGCTGGATGAACGTTACAAACGTAGAAGAATAACAAAATTACTTGGCTGGTAGACGGTATTCTTGTGAGGGCGCTACTGTTCGTAATGATTGATGAGGTCGCCTGATATTTCGTCAGGATTATCTCTCTTAGCCCGACGGCTACATCTGGTATGCGTATGCCTCGAGATACCTATTAAGTACCTTGGGTGTATGCTTGCACCCACCCGTTGAAGTGGAAGCCAAGTTCTACCGCTGTTCACTCGGTTCAATAATGGTAATGTCTCTGACTATTCCTCCACGTGGCGCATTATGGATTAGGTGCACTCGATCACGCTGTCTAACACAGACAGAATGCACGGCGGTGTAATTGGGCTTCTTCTTTGGCAGGTGGTTGCTAGCAAACGTCAAGATACGCATACCATATGGGATAACCATGACAAAAAATCAAGCGGCTTCGTCAATTTTTGCAACCAATAACGCCATCACAATGATGTCGTCTACCAGCGAAGGAACATCATTAATTATCTACGTTTGTTACGTTTACCAAATGACTATGTCGCTAAGTGCAATGAGTTTTTTTGTAATATTTTATTATTTTTTCACTTATGATGCTGGTTAATCGAGGGCACTTGTTTTTAAATCAATCTTTGGGTGCTATTTATTATTCGTAGCTCGTCTCAATCATGTGTGTTGATATAGAATGGAGGCTTTAAAAATATTAAAAATTACATTTATCACTAAGGCAACGCCAGTCGTACGAATGGAAAACACCTGTTGCAGTCTGGCGCCACACAAATATTGACGCTCTACATAAGTCTATGTTGTTGTTGTTGTTGTAGGGTGAAACGCTATTTCATATTTTGCACCAGCGCGAAAGTACGTTGGCAATCAACAAAATCATTGCAATTGCGAGTCAAATTGCCAAAGGTATGGGCTACTTGCACGCCAAAGGAATTGTTCATCGCGATTTGAAAACGCGCAACATATTTTTAGAAGACAGTTTGCGGGTGGTTATTGGCGATTTTGGAGTGTTCGATTTTGTCAGACTATGTAAAAAATCCAAGTGAGTTGTCGACGATACAATAGAGGGTCATTGTGTGGTGTCTAGGGCATCAACTCTGTTGGACAACACTGTAAAATAGACAATTTTTTGGCGGTTGCGCGAATTTTCGTGGATAACTTGGTCGGGTTTGTGTTCAAGATGATTGTGGAATAGTTGGCTTTGGTCTCTGTTGTGTTAGTCTAGATGCCTAGGTGTACCTTGTTCGAGACACGCCACATAACAGTAAGGAATATTATGTATCATCTTGGCTGATTCGTTAAGGCACCGGATAGTTTGAATTGTCACTTTTATTGGAATGCTACTGATCCTGAAGATTTGCAGAATGCTTATAAAGCTTCAATTTCCAATTATGGTAATATTTCTGACTGTTCCTACTCCACGTGGAGCATCCTCGACTAGATGCCCATATGCATTTAGACTAATAACAACAAGGACCGAATGGGAAGCACTGGGCATAACAAATTAATTAAGATTTGATGCTCTTATAATTTTTTTCAGTGTTTGTTATAATAGTTCTATTAAACCGGTAGTTTATCATAAAAAGTTGTCAATTTATTTGGTGTTTATTTAACTTGAGTGATGTGGTAAAGAAATTTACGTATCTGGATTCTTCGGTTAATTCTGACCGTGGTTTGTCGAATGAAGTAAACTGTCAAATTTGTTTGGCTGCTGATGTGTTTGGAACACTTGCCAATCCACTATGGAGACGAAAAACCATCAATCCAAACACGAAGATAAACATTTTCTCTTCATTTGTTCGCACAGTACTTCTGTACGCAGCTGAAGCCTGGACTCTTACAGGGCCATAGATCACAAAGCTCAACAAATTTGAAGCCAGATGCTTCAGCTAAATTTGGCACAACGCCCATTTCGCATCCGTATCAAGGGATTGCACGAAAAAATCAACAACTTCCAAATTCGAGATGACGTCCAATTTACGATCTCCCTTCATTGGTATCGCGATAACGAAGATTGCGCTGGTTTGGAAACGTTCTTTGTATAAATCCTGATAGAATCTCACGTATCGTAACCCTGACTTGTTCAAATGCTGACTGGGAGAAGAGGAATGGTGGTCAGAAACGTAATTGGGTGGATGCTGTTTTGGACAATTTTGGCCGGGACTTTATCTTACAAACAATGATTAAGTCAATGGACCGACATATCTCTACACACCTACGAAAACCGTGAACCATTGTTCACGAGATGCTGTGCAAAATTGAAACTAGTGAAGATGTAGCCTTGTCACTAACTTTTATTGTTGTATTTAAGTGGAATTGGAAAAAATGCCAAAATTTTAATCGCACCTTTTTTATTTTAACCAACATAATATTTATCATTTAGTATATTTGGAATTTAGACTCTATCCCAAACGTAGAAGTTTATTGATTGTCACGATATATCACATTTTATCCTTGTCATTGCTATGTTAACAATATTCCTTTTTTTTGAAAAAAAACAAACTAAACAAAACCTAGATGGAGCAAATATTTGAACGTTCCCCCATTTTGGATGTGCTATGTAGCACCCGAAATTATTTACGCGCTCAATCCCAATTACGTTTTGTCGTCCACCACCAGCGAATTGCTCTTCACTCCCAGTTCGGATGTTTATGCGTTTGGGTAAGCTTGCATTTTGTATTTGTACCAATTAATTTTTTATGTGTTCAATGACATTGGACGTCTATAATTTACTTTATTTTTCTAATAATATTTATTATTATTATTATTATTATTATTATTATTATTATTATCATTAATTACTATTTTTGTTTCATTTAATTTTTACTGCTTGCATGTTCTACAGGAAACATCTAGGGTAGCCGATCGAGTGTTTGCATTTAGTGTCGGTGGTGGGACTCGAATCCAAGCCCACCCACTTTTGAATCTAGCGCTCTACTCAACCCAGTTACCCCCAGCTAGTCATTTTAGAGATAGTTGTAGTTTTTGATCAAGTGGTTCAATTACTTTGTGTTTTCAATTCTACCAACTAATTGATCATTTTTTTTCAGGTTAGTCAGACTACAAATTTTGTTACGATAAGCAACTCTACTAGACATCATAAAAAATGTTTTCAGAAACGACTGATATGGAGCGACTACCAACAGATAGAAAAGGGGTAACCAACGTTACGCGATATTTGGAGTCATACAGTTATTCTATTCTGATTTTTATTGCTAACCGTACCATACATCGACTATAAAACAAACCATATCTTTAACGGTTGTAGTTTGTGGTTGTAGAACTGAACAGGTGCAAAAATAACAAATGTAATTTGTCCAATCCTGCACTTACGTCAGTTTGCTGCCGACAAGCAGCTCATTAGCTATGCCTATGTCTGACAGATATTATTTTTTAAAAGGTTTTTGCAAATGGTTTTCAACCTTATGTTTTCAACGTATGAGATCATTGACAGCTACAAGCTTTTCAGGGTTCATTACAGCAGGCGTTGGACTAACTCGAATTACATCTCTGACCTTAAAAGCCTATGTGGCTCCAAATTGACGAATCCTGCTCGCTTTATTTTGCCATGTTTTTCCTTGAGTTCCCAGGTTTGGGCACCAATTTTGTAACGATCCAACTAGTCCCATGTCTGAATAAACGATGATAGTTTGCAACAGGAAGGGCATCGGGCAGTAAAATATCCTACGCCAAAGCTGTTTAATTGGCATAATGCTTCAGATTGGTTCGATACTGCGGACTAGAAGGAGAAAACTGATTACAGAATGTGACCTGTCATAAAAGAGGGAAAAACTCTGGAAGAAAACGAAGACCAGTTGTGATTGTTGAAGACACATCCAACTTTGTGCAACGGTCTGGTTATTTCGTAATTTTAAGTAGTAGGCCAATATAGTCTCAAGAACGAGCTTTTTGTCAAACTCTCAAAATAAGAATTTTAGAAAGTTGACTCTGCGCAGAACTTTGTTTTGGTATCCAAAACGGCTGTTATTCTTCTTAATTGTTTGCTGTTGGATCATGGATCGTAGACGCGCACCTGCCCACTGAAACCCTACATGCAGTTTTGGCCTGTGTACTGGAAGGCATGATTAATTTACAATTAATTATATGTACTTTATTTTAAAACAAGTGTGATCGTAAACATAACACTTTATCTAAAAATCATTATTTCGTTGTCTGTTACTTTCAAATTATCAAGCACGGTTTGGTACGAGCTTCTGACTAACGAATTCCCATTTAAAGGACTTCCGAATGAAACTATCACCTACCTAATTGGCTCTGGCTTCAAACAATACTTGCGTATCTATTGTCCCAAGGATTTCAAGGTAATTGATTTTTTGCATATTTACTTCATCGTTGCTTATCTTTTTTCTTTCTAAATGGATCCATTGAACTTAGTCTCTGATGCTAATAATGGTCAGAATATGAGTAATGCTTACAATGTCTCAATTTCCAATGATCGTAATATTTTTGACTAACACAGCGGGGCTTGAGTGCACAACAGTATTGCTGGGTTTCCACTCCTGCGAATGGGTGCAAGCATATATCCAAGGTAATTAAAAGATATCTCAAGGTATACGTGTACCATATGTAGCCACTCAACCGAATGCTCACTCTCATGTATGGCCAAGTTAAATTTATTCATTTGATTCGTAATGTAGTCTCCTCTTTATTATCGACTTCGATGGCTTGATAAACATAAAAAACGTAGATAAGTAACGACGTTTCTTGGCTAGTAGACGGTGCTACTGTTTGCAAGGTTTAACAAGACCTTCTCATTCTTTATCTCATTTACCCAACGTATAACTTATAATACCTTTTAACTATTCTCAGTGTATGCTTGTGCCAACCCACCAAAGCGGAATCCTAGTTCTGCACTTCATCTGTGTTGTTAGTATATGTGCCTGGGATACTTGGAAATATTACACTGAGTGTACATGAAGTATATACAGTTTGTTTTTGTGTAAACCATATTTAAAAATCAAAATCACATACGTTGTTATTGTTTCAGGAAATCCTGACCCAGTGCTGGGCTTTCAACCCCTCTACACGTCCCGAATTTATCACAATTGTCAAGTTGTTGGATCGCCTGCCCAAACTCCATCGCAGTCCTTCGTACCCTGCCAAACCCTATGCAGATGGCACATCTGGATCTCATGGCAGTCTGGTTGTCTGACTGAAGCCAAGTTCAGGACAAACGGTGTTTTTTAACGAATCAACACTGGTTGTTGAAAACATGTTGGCAGTAATTCAATTGGTTTCCCAACGCTATTGCAATTGTTTGTACAAATATACACCGAAAAATAGCGCAACAAATCCAACGTGGCTTTCATTATTTTTCTCAAATAGGGGTGTTTTTCTTGTGGCGATTTTGGTATACAAATCAGTTGTGGTTATTTTAAGGCTCCTAATCGGTGATGAATCTTCCCAATTATTTTTGTTTTTTTTAAATAAGCAACATCAGTACCATCACCTTAGTGATTTCCATTTCTTTCATTGTATGTATGTATGTATTGGCTGATCGGATCTAGAAGATCAAAACATTGATTTTTCTAATCTTTGTCTTTCAAGAAATATTTAATATTGATTGCTTTCAATATATATATATAATGTAAAAAATGTTTTAAAAATTGAAAATGGAGGTACAAACTGTGAGCTAGATATCACGATTAAATACTTTTTAATATGAGATTTTCATTGTTATTGAAAAGTGCAATTAACGGAATTGGTGATTTACTTTTTATTGTTTTTAATGCCGGGATGATCTCGTGGTACAACTCTCGACTAGGATCTGGATGGACACCGGGGTTCGAATCCCACCACTGGCACTAGATGCAGGTTCACGTTCGGCTTTGCTTAAATGTTCACTGCCGAAGGATGCGTTTTTCGTCAAATCATTCGAAGTAGTAAAATTAAAATTGCAATAAAACTTGAAAATTAGATTCAGTGTAATAATAGCTTTAAATGTGTGCAATTGATTCACATGCAGTACTTAATTTTTAGACTGATTAAAATTTAAACGTCGAAAATGAATAATAATAAACATAAAACGGCAGCAAAACTATATTCTATAATACGAGTATATTTTCTCTATTTGATTCTATGCTATATTTACTCGAAAATTACTTTAAAAACAATCAATGCATTAAGTATCATTGAATATTTAATTTGACTTTTAGTCACGTTTAAATTATATACCTACACAACTTATTTTATACATTATAAGGAGCATTATATGAATATATGATTGGAAATTTAAGTAAAAAAATTACTAATGAAAGTTCAATTGGATTAATTCCCTTTGTGATTTTTAAATATCAGCGTTGGATACTTTATAATATTACTCATTGTATTAAAATTAATTGCAATTAACACAGATGATAAATTATATTTTATTTAATAAAAGTACTTTATGTGATTATGACAACATATTGTAAAGACAGTTAATTGTAACAAAAAGTTTCCCATTTATCCAAATGACAATTTGCTTTTTCAATGAATTAATATTTTAAAAATAATACATTAAAACCGCTATATATTTATAATCTATAATGGATCTACATTTCCTCTATTTTATCATTAACTATACGATTAAATTAGATTAAAGGCTTTATGCATTATATAGCATTTAAAAATTCAAGTTTAGTTTTATTCACATTCAAAAACTGAAAAATAATTAACAAAGTGTGTGTAAAATATGAATATTAAATAAGTTTTAATATTAATTTTGATTGCAATCAACACATGGTAAATTTCATTTTATTAGTAAAAGTGCTTTCTTTAATTGAGCCAATATAATGTTAGAACAAAATTTTTAATCTGTGCAATCTATTCACGTGCAATAGTTATTTATTGAAATATTTTTTTTAATTTTTAAAATATTTAATATGGAACCATGAAACAGCAATATATCTGTTATATTCTTTAGTACAACTATATTTTATCTATGTCATAAACTAATTCTTCGCGACAATCGCAAAAATAATTAATACATTATGCAGCTAAAAACAACTTTAGTTTTATTTACATTGAACCAAGTATAATGTAAAAATATCTTTTAGACATACTAGTACGAAAATTAGGAACAAAAGCATATTAAAATTGATTAACTAAATGTGTGCCAAATACAATACGAAATACATCTTAATGTTTTTTTCAAAATAATTAAATTTAACACAATGTGAGATTTTTATTCATTAAAGTATATTATATGATTGTAAATAATAATATTATTTACGTTAGCACAAAGTTAATTATAACAACAATTTTTAAAGCAATGTGAAACAGTAATATAATTATTTTCTGTAATTTAACTAAATAAAAACGCTCCTAAAATGATTAACGAAACATATGCAAAATATAAACATTGAATACGTATTTTTAACATTTTAAAACACACACACACACATATATATATATATATATAATTAAAATAATCATGTAATTCTTAATGTCCGAGTTATTATTTTGTTAAACATTCTTTTTCTAAGCATTTCGGGTTGCACATAATTACTCAAAAACTATTTTTGACTATAGGTTAAGCAAAGTAAACATAAAGTGTAATGTCAGTACGAAAATAGTTTTAAATATTATAATTATGCAAAAAGCATTTTGCCAAAATTCGTAATTAATATGTAAATTTGTAAAAAAAATGTAAATTAAAAAAGATGTTTGTCAGGAATGGTGATTGAATTAAAGGTAATGGTAACAATGTGTCAACTATAATTATTACAAAAGTTTTAACATTATTGTATTTTTCATAATGCAAACAAAATAAATATTATTGTTATTATTGGCTTAGATACTTTGGTAGATGCAAAAATAATTAAACAGATTCTAAATATTAGATATATAACTAAAAACAATAAAAATATGTTAGGTTTAGACTCACAACACTATCAAACCTTTTTACTAAAACAATAAAGGTAAGTAAACCGTTATATTTGTAATTAAATTAAAATGAATTTCAGTCATAAATGTATTTTTAAATATGCAATAACGAAAATAACTCCGCCTAGTTTGGATCAGAAATTATTCTATCTAACTAGTCCCAAACCTGGATAAAGGAGGAGGGTTTGAGTGCAAGGTTAGCAACCTGGCCTCTGTAAAAAAAATATACTGTTACGGAAACAATAAAAGGACGTCATTCCGGCAAACAACGGCAAAGAAGTAATCGCACATGTCTGGATGACAGAGTTGAGTGAAATCCGAAAGGAAGCTCAATCTTCGATGTGCAGAATCTTCAATGCCAACGAGACTTTGTTGTTGTTTTGCTGTAATTGATGTCTGTAATTGATGCTTATTTTTGAAGCAAAAGGGTTTTGTATAATATAATATAATGGCGAAAATAATGTATAATTTTTTGTTTACTTAAATCAGTTCTATTCTAATTGAAGAACTGCTTATTTTTATTTAGTTTTTTTGTGTTGTTTTTAAAAAACGGTTATAACGACTAAGCATTTATGTTGTTATGCTTAGTATTTAATTGTATGTATTTTCAACTATAATTTTTGTTAACAATAACGTTTATTATTGCAAAGCATGTGTGAAAATAAACTATAGTTGCAATGTAAAAAGTGAAGTTTAATAGTTGAGAAAAAAGAAAAAGTACAAATCGTAAGAAAATAGAATTTTGATTGCTAATTATAATAATAAATAAATAATTAAATTATTAGTAATTTACAGAATACTTGAATTATATTTTAAATATGTAAAATAGAGATTACATATATAAAATTTGTAAATAATATTTGTTTTAAACAAGGAAAACTTATATTCTCAGAACGTTCATAATTGTATAAAGTATTATTTATAAAATTTTCATTATGCAGTCTATATTATTTTATATTGTTTATTACATAAATTTAGATTTATGCAATAAATAGTATAAAATTAATTAAACTTAGTTGATTTTTTTATTTTTGTGGATATAAAAATATATTTATGTTTTTTAAGAGGATGAGTAAAAGAATGTGCAAAGTAATAATGAAAAAGCTTTTGCTTACTTGCAACTCTAACTATGCAATAAAAAATGTTTTTAATTGTATTCAATATTTTATAAATAGCCAAAATGTAGTAGAAAAAGATTTAACTTCTGTATTTTTTGCAACAAATGTATAATTAGTTATGATATTAATTAGAAAAGTAAAATACAACTTTTGTTTGTGGTTGATAAATGGAATCAAACGTATGTTTATTTAGGAATAAGAGTAACATGGTGTCCTTATTTTAATCATTGTATTTTGTTACATACCTGGTGTTTTTGTTACTAAAGGATTTTTTAACATTGCTATAATTTTATTATGTATTCCTTTATTTATTTATTCATTTTATTATCAAATCGCTGCTGCATAGCATGTCAAGTGTGTATTTCTTCACTATCAAATTTTATACAGAAATAAAATCAATTGGTCACCTAATCAAACTGAACACTTCCAGGTATGTTATTAATTGGGTCTAAAATATATTTTATTGGTAGAAAACATTACACTCAAATGTGTACAAAAAAATTAAAGTTCATTAAAATTAATAATAAAATGTTTTTAATTTTGACTTCCTTAAGGTTATTTCTCTTTTTGGTGTATTAAAATGTGCTGATAATTTAATTTTATGCACAAACATGTCTTCAAACATTGATTAAAATAATTTAAAAAATTTAATTAATAATATGAAACAATAGTTTATCAATTTCAAGCGGAAGTTACATTCAAAAAATGCAAACTGGTAAAATTCTTAAATTCAAAAGCTTCTTTAAACATTGAGAAAACAGGATCATCTTTAGAGTTACAAAATAACAGAGATTCAAAAAGTAAATATTTTGAAGTGTACATAAACAACAAATTTACATAACATGATTTTGTAAATTATATTATAAAAAAACTAACATGTTATGTTTTTACATACAAAAATTAAAATTAGGAACTTATATTATTTATTTGTATGCTTTTCTGTTAGTTCTATTATACTGTTTATGATTAACTTTTTCTGGACTAACGGAACAAAATACTACCGTAAATCGAAAATGTATAACAGTTTATTTTGCATTTTTGGTAATAAAATATAATAATTTTATGAGTAAAATCATCCTTCCAACTTGTTAGACGTACTGAAAACAACACAACTTTTACCCTTTGCATAAAGTACTAAAAAGAACGTGGGTAAACAATATCATACTTACTGATGAGAATCACGACTAATAAAATAAAATATGCCTGTATACCATATTGATCTTGATTAATTACTAACCAAAATCGATATACAAATGACCTTGTTATTAAGCTATTTAAATGATTTACATTGATTGTTATGTTGACTGCTTCCATACAGTCCACGAATACATTTCATATTACGACTTAAGACAATTGGTTAATTTTGTCACTTGACTAAATTTTCCCATTGTTATTTTGTACTTTTACCTTATATTGATGGTTTTTTAATGATATTAATTAAATGCTGCGTATGTATCTATATACCAAATGTACCTCTAGTAAGATATAAAATTATGTATATCAAAAATAATATTAAATATTATATTATTGTATTATACAAAACCCTTTTGCTTTAAAAATAAGCATGGGGCAATAAGACAACAATTACAGCAAAAAACAACAACAACAACAACAAAGTCTTGTTGGCATTGGAAATTCTGCAATTCGAAGATTGAGCTTCTTTTTAGCTTTCACTCAACCCTGTATTTGTGTAACTCGGTCATCCTGATACGTGAAATCACTTCTTTTCCGTTGTTTGCCCCAATGACGTCCTCTTGATTGTTTCCGTAGCAGTATAATTTTTTACAGGTCACCAAGTTCCTAACATTGCACTCAAACCCTCCTCCTTTATCCGGGATTGGGACTGGCTAGATTAAATCACTTTTGATTCAAACTAGGCGGAGTTATCAATAATGATAGTAATAATAGTAATAATAATAATAATAATAATAATAATAATAATAATAATAATAATAATAATAATAATAATAATAATAATAATAATAATAATAATAATAATAATAATAATAATAATAATAATAATAATAATAATAATAATAATAATAATAATAATAAATTAAAGATACACTATTTAGTTCAAAATCACAACAGTTATTAAGTTTCAATCAAAGTGCTAAAATAAATGGCTTTAGCATTTTATAATTTTATGTATATTAAATGTATGCACCTTGTATTTGTATTACAAATTAATACACGTTTAATCACTTATTACATTTTTAAATTGATCGTTTCATCAGCAAACGGTAGTTAATAACGTATCACACCCATAAAGGCAATTATTCCCCTTGATGCGTTCATTGAAACAGTTAATGTCGGAGGTACAGGCGATTTTTCCAACAACAGGGTGTATTTAAATGTCACTTTTAAAAAAATACATGTTTTACATTTGGTTTACAAAAAATTTGATTATGCTAAACATTACCGATAAATTGTACTAGAATACATATTTAAATGCATTTTTGTTTCTAAAAGATCTGGTCTATAAAGACAATGTTAAACTTTATTAACAAACCGCGCTAACAACATATCTATTACATTATTATTTGTTGTTCGCCTATTTTATTACAATATGAAATAGATACATTTTTTATTTATTTCGTCAAATCAATATTTTAACAAATAAAATGGAACAAACATTACAACTGTACAATAATTTGTTATTAGTGGATCTTTTTAAAATGAAATTGTATTGACTTAAATTCTTACGAAAAAGTAATCATTGTTAATAAAATAGCTTAATTGGCATTTAAATTTATTTGTGGTGATATTGACTTCGATATTTTAATAAAATTAGTCTTTACTCTAACCACACAATATTCTTTATTGCTACGGTTTTTAATGCTGTAAGAGGAACGCCTTATAGCAGGTTGACGTTCTAGCAAAGCCGAACGGCGGTTTGCTTTCTGTGCCGCCAGTGGGGATTGAATCCACCCAAGTTCGAGTTAAACGCTGTACCGCCAGACCACCTAGTCGTTTGACAGTACAATGGTTTCAAAAATGAGTGTTTTTCCAAGTTGTTCGAGTCTTTGCAACAGGTTGTATTGAAATGTCAATTTTGGAGTTCCTAATAGAAAATTTAGGCTTTGAAATGCAGCATTATTTTTCTTTACTCATTTTGTGATTTTTGCTACTTTTTGCAAAATAAATACATGTTTATTGGTAAATAAATAATAATAATTATTATTATTGTTATTAGCATTACTATTAGTATTAGGTTGGAATAATAGTCAGCAAGGTCCTAACTACAAAAAGTATATTTTTATACCCAATCACGTGTGTTTCACATGTGTGTAACAATTCCACAGCCTCCACAGCAGCCGGCATTAAATTATACTAAATCTACGTAATCCAAACAAACGCTTTCAGTTTAAACCGCATCTGTTTTATACGTGCAACTAAATGAAAGCCGCTGAACATTTCTATTTTGGTTGATATGATACTACTAGTATGGTAACAAACTGAGCGTCATGTTAACCCATTGCCTTCTAACAACAAATTCAATCAATAACGTAAATTTACAAAACACAATGTTTATGTGAAATCGAACGCAACCGATTTTAGGTCACTTAGAAAATAACCCATTAATATGTATAATAGATAGACATTGACACAACAACAAAACAAGGCTAACGAATTTGTTTGTGGCTATGACCTAGTCTTACAAAATAATCATGATGATTCATTTTGGCCAAGATAATGTGACCACGTATCTCTGATATACAAACAGACACACGTATACATGTGTTTGTGTGTGCATTTGTGCTTGAATACCTACCTTTGTTGTGTATTCTCATCTTATAGACACATTGTGTGTAAATATAGTAGTAATAATAGCAGCAGTAGTAGTAGTAGAACAACCATTTCAACAATTGCTTCAAAAATTTATAAAAACATCATTTAGACAGTCGACGGGCTAAGATTCAAAAAACTTTAATTTATTCAATTATTATGATTATTACCTGACAATCCGCTAAAGCATAACATCAATAAGCATACTAAAATTGAAGATTTGTATGATTGCATCCAGTTTGTTCTTCATTTTTTTCATTTCATTTTGGTTGGTGACATAATCACCCTTCATTCTTTTGCGTATTTATATGGAATGTTAAAACAATCGATTTTGATGGCTTCATAATGACTACAAATGTAGAAGAATAACGAAGTTTTTTGGCCGCTGGACAGGCAATATAAAATGAAACAAGAATATACCATCACTCTCATCGACAGCATTCCAAACCGTTTGGATCAGGTGGTTAAAAAGAAAGGTGACCAAATTGATTATTGAATATGTTGTACTTTATAATGCACTTCATTATTTGTTGATTGAAAAAATTGCATGTGATTTGTTTTGTATCTCGTGTTAATATCATCATCATCGGGGATATACATTTTTTATCGGTTATTATCGCTCATGATAGTCCAAATTCCAAAAACGTTTGCAAAAACACAAACTTTTGCAACGTGTACTTACGAAACGACACTTGAGGTGTGCTGAAATTAAACGCTAATTACATCCCGAGTTAAACCCCTCCAGTGATCTTTATTAGCTGCAAACGTTAAGCAAACGAACGCCCAATTAAATAATTAATTTGGACAAGGGGGTTTGGTATAAATAAAAGGACTGCATTCGCGTGATTTCGTGTTAATAATTTTACTCCATTTTCAATTGTATACCAGTCAATATTTTATATAATTCTTTTATTATATATATATATATATATATACAATGTTTCCTGCAAAATCAATTGAAATAATAAAATTATTTTTGATATGATAATAGTGATCTTTTTTCATCATCTAACAAACCACAAAATAAAAGCACTTGTGTAAAATTGAAAAATAGGCGTCAATTTTTATTTCAATCAAACGAAAAATTTGACATCAATGAACAAAATAAATGAAAAGAATTTCAAATACGTTTTATCAATTTCTAAAATTATAGTAGTTAATTTTATCATTGACTTTTATAGAAGATTCCATTGGCAAAACTTTCAATTTTGTATTATTGCTGTAAGTTACTGTTAATAAATGCTCATCCGTTTGTTCGTCTTCCTTCCATCTCGTAATTATATTATATTATATTATTAAAAACCCTTTTGCTTTAAAAATAAGCATCGGGCAGTTTTTACAAATGTCAATTTTAACAATTTATTTAAGCGGGAAAATGTACTGCAATTAACTCCATTCAAATCTTATTAGAATATTATTATAAAAACGCTGTTGCTTTAAAAATAAGCATTAGGCAATAAGATAATAACTACAGCAAAAAACAACAACATTGTTCCATAATTCAAAAAAAACATGGAACAACAAAGTTTTGTTATGTATTTGAATATTTTGCCAAACGTTTTCTTTGCTCCCATAAAATATTCATTTCAATCAAATCTTTCCCAATCGTTCCTAGCCAGGTTTTCTGTGGTCTACTAATCTTTATTTAACTATTTTCAATCGTCCATTTCAAAACCGTTATTTTTGGTTTTTCGGGCAAAGAACGTACAATTTGACCAAGAAATTTTCTGCGTCTAATTGTAATGATGTCATGTAGTAAACAAGATTAAGTTCTACTCATGATCTCATTATTTGAAATATGATGGCGGCAGATAATCTTTAAAATAATTCTAAGACACCGGCGATAAAAAACATCCACCATCTTATTAATCTTGTCTGTTTGTTTCCACATATGATTCCCATATATTGCCGTAGAGATGATTATTGATGCGTACAATGGAATTTTGTCTTCAGGCGGATGGAAGAAAATGACCACATTGATTTGAGTCTATGAAAGATTAACATTGCCTTTCCAAGTCTGGCTTTAACATCAATTTCGGTTTTTTCCGTTTTTGCCAATGATGTTTCCCAGATATGTAAAAGAATCAACAGTATTAATATTCTGTCCACTAATTTTGATGGGTAAATCATTGTTTGACAATGAGTACAACACTTTTGTTTTTAAACAGTTAATCCGTAAGCCAATATTAGAACTGATATCACTAAAACGTGTTGTTTGAGATTAATTAGATTCCAGGAAACTAATAAAATCTATTGTTTCTATGTAGAGCGACATCTTTTACCCAGCACAGTCTGTAATTGGTTTGAAACAATTTCCATTCATCATCAGACTTTTCTACCCTTTTCAGATTTTGAAATGTAACTTTTGAGGAATCGTAAAATTGATTTGAGATATTTGGCTACTTAAGTTTCTCACACGAAAATGAATGTATTTTTTTGTGGTTTCTATTATCTTTAATTTTAAAAGAAATTTTCCAACAATTGTGATAAGAACCAACATCTGCACCGCGATACATCTTGCAATGAAGATCGCCATTTTGTGCTAATACAAATGTAGTCAATCTCATTTGCTGTTTTTCCGTGGGGAGAAACCCACATTGTCTTGTGTATATTTTTGTGAGTGAAAAATGTGTTGCCAAGGCTCATTCCACAATGACTGTTTAGCGTTAACAATCTATAACCATTATCATTTATGCTGAAATGATACGGTCGCTCACGGGTTTCCATCCAATCATAGCTTTTGCAGCGTTTCTACTTAACATAATACCAACTCCATAAATATGATGTTCTTCATATCCAGAATATAAAATTGATGTATCTCCACTCTTGAGATGACCTTGACCTTTCCATCGCATTTCGATAATACCCAAAATATCTAAGTTGCACTTTTTCATTTCTCGAAGGACTTGTTCTAACTGTCCAGTACGAAGTGTGCGCACATTTCATGTGCCAACACTGGTTAAGGTTTTGGCATTGAAGAATCTGCACATCGAAGATTGAGCTTCTTTTCGGCTTTCACTCAACTCTGTCATCCAGATACGTGCGATCAATCTTTGCCATTGTTTGCCGTAATGGCATAAATTTTTTTACAGAGGCCAGGTTGCTAACCTTACGCTCAAACCTGACTAGATTAAATCATTTCTGATCTAAACTAGGCGGATTTGTAAGGCGGACGAATTAATTATTCGAGGTTACAAACGATACACAAGCGCAATTGATAATCAGGAGTCAAATCAGTTTTTAATTTGTTAACCTGCTAAAACATTTTTTGTTTTATTATTCCATGTTTAAGATATTACAAATTACAAAAATATTTTTATTTTAAAAAGTGTTAATTTTCTTCACATTTTTTAAAGCATAATAATGTACAAAAATGTAAGTATATTATTGAATAAGCCTTTCAATGTAATAAGTAATTGTAAATGACCAAATAAAGCATTTTTCTATGTGATATATTAGTATTGATAGCAAATTATTTAGTGCGTACTAATCCCAATATATATATATATATTTAATACATAATGTAACTTCTGTTATTTGTACATATGAATTAGAGGAAATGTGCTAATGAGCTAAAGTTATCTAATTAAAATAATAATTGTCTCCTTTATCACATCTCTCAATATGCGATACACAATCATTTTGGTGTCTTCTAGATGACCCAGATTAGTAATCACCCAATGTTGTTCACGTTTCATCTGATTTGAAAAATTATTTTTCATATGCCGAAATGGTTTAGCCAAAACAAAAAAGATTATCTACAGATATACATTTATTGTGTTGTTCTTCCCTACTACAATCCCCCTAGTAAAATGGTGAGTTACACAAGACACGATGTAGAAATGTATTTATATTTTAAAGATAATAAAACAAAATATAAAGTCATAATAATAATTAGTGTAAAAATACGACATATTAAAAAAATTAAATCAAAATGATCAAAATAGAAAAATTATTGCCACAAAGCCAATTGTGTTTTGTATTGATCGTCTGATTCGAAGAACGGCCTACCCACATTTTCGATGGCAATCTGGCCACACAGACCACAGTCAGCTCCGATGATTTGTTCGAATACATCCTGTTTGGCAACAAAGATGAATGATAAAAAAATAATTCAACTAGAATGACAGTGATGATGGTGAATATATATATGAATATATATGAAAAAGAAGGTGATTGCTAATGATCCTGAGGATGTTAGTAATGCTTATAAAATTTCAATTTGCAGTGATGGTAATATTCCTCACTCTTCGTCCTCCATGTGGTGTATCCTGGACTAGGTGTTCATAAGCATCCAAAATAATAACAGGACGGACGGAATTCATAGCGGTATAACTGAGTTTCCGTTTCGGTTGATGAACGTAAGCAAACACGTAGGATATTTAAAAGGTATTATAAAGTAAATATATATACCAGATGTGGTTAAGGCAAGCTAAGAGAGATAACTCTGACAAAATATCAAGCGGACTTGTCAATCTTTGCTAACAGTGGCGCCAAAAAACTTTGTTATTCTTCTACGTTTGTTACACCTATCAAGCCATTGAAACCGATTGTTTTAATATATAAATAATGAGGTGATTATGTCACCAACAATGAAAGATGACGCCATTCCAGCAAACAACAACGTTTCTAGATGGCAAAGTTACCAGATGACAAGGTTGAGTGAAAGCCGAAAAAAAGCGCAATCTTTGATTTGCAGAATATTTAATGCCAACGAGACTTTGTTATTGTTGTTGTTGTTTTGCTGTAATTGTTGTCTTATTGCCCCATGCTTATTCTTAAAGCAAAAGGGTTTTGTATAATTATATATATATATATATATATATATATATATATATATATATATATATATATATATATATATATATATATATATAATATGTCACCAACCACAATGAATAAAGAGAAGACGATACTGGGTAGTTTTAACTCCTAAACCTCTCAGTAGTCACTCAATACAATGTATGCAAAAATGTATGAATAAAATGTTATGTAATTAATGCCACTGTAAGGCTGATTAATTGAACACTAAGAGTTCTAGGATTCATGAGGATAGAGGTTACAAAAAGAAATCAGTTTTTGGCAACAGCTGCTTTTCAAAAAACACAGAGCCCAGTATTGGGAAAGTAGGCTATCGAGACAATTAACGCCACCATAGCTAGTCCCAAGTCTAGTTTAGAATGGAGGAGGAAATGACCACAAAATTAATGTTCCTAAAGAAAATGACATCATTTTGTTAAAATACAGTAAAGAAGTAAAAGAAACGTGATTCTAATAACGAAATTTAAATATAATTTCCAATCTTCGATGTGCACAATTTTCAAAGGCAAAAATGGAAGTCGTTTTGCTCTTCAAATGCAGACAACTATCAGTGCAGCAAGGTACTACATTATTTCAACACAATCTGCCATTGAAAGGTGTATTGTTTAAGACTATTGGATGATTTGAATAAGGCAAACATTGACATACAATAAACATACTTGAAAACAGTTCGAACGGCTAGAATTTCGATGAGCAGAAGCCGCTTCATTTAATTGATTTTTTTGTTCTACGCTCAAATGAGGCTTGACCTGTGCAAGACAAAATAGACCAACATTATAGACACATTCGTTCGTTTTTATCGAATCATAAAATTATTGTCAATGTACATTGAAGTGCTAATTGTGCGTTTGAATATCTATCACACATTTATGCCAACATTTATAACTGTGGCTTGCATCCCTACCCCACCCCACAATTATAAAAATTGGGGGTTTTAAACACGTGAATAATTTGCATCGTTATTTATTGTGACAAGTATCACAATAATAATATCAATAAAACTTGTTCATAATTTTTTTATAAATAAGTAGCAAATGGAACAATGTTCCAGGCCAAATTGATCAATTAGTGGTACAACATTTTGCTTTGATACAGGAACAAATAATGTTTTGCTATCCAACAATAAAATCAACAAAAAAAAGTTTCTTCAAATAACAAAATGATTGTGTATTATTACTAAAGTACTAATAATATGTCAAACGATTGCTTTCAGTTGTACATTGTTGGGATGTCAATGATCCTGAGGATTTGAGTAACGCTTATAAAGTTTCAATTTCCACTGATGGTGATATTTCTGACAGTTCCTCATCCACATGATGCATTCTGGACTAGGTACCAAAAGGCATTTAGACTAATAACAGCAGAGATCAAACACACAGTAGTGCAACTGAGCTTTCACTGGATCTCCGCTCAGTGAATGAGTGCGAGTATACACTCAAAATACTTAAAAGTTATCCCAATGTAACTATTTACCACATGTAGCCGGTTATGCTTGTGGATCCGTCAACCGGCGTCAATCTTAAAGAAGATTGCTTCGTCAATTCCTTTGAACACTGGCGTCGTCGCTAGGAAGCGGTCTCCTACCCAATAAACTTCATTTATCCCCCCCCACCAAGTTCAATTTGCATCCGAAAACCTTTTTGTATAGGAATTCGAGAAGTTATTCAAACTTGGAGTTACTAAAGAGGTGGTTCTGCCATCAACTTATGTTATGTTATATTAGTCGTACATTGTAGTTTTTAGCATTTATAAAAATTAAAACAATCGTCAACATGTCACTACAGATACCTTTCTAGATCGCTCGCTGTCGTCTATTAAACACAACCGTTTAATAACAAATAATATATTTCAATCATTTCAACATTCATTGGCCATGTTTTACAAAGGATGCCCATTCATCTATTTAGAATAGCTATAGAAGCCCAACCATTACGAGTGAAAAAGAAGACCGGGTAGTCAACGAACAATTTGCCCCGTGAAAAACATTCAAGTGTCGAATGGGGATAGAGGAAATTATGTTTCACATAAACAACCGACCAACCTATCATTCAATCAATCAAATCAATGCATAATTGTACTCACCAATTGGGTCAAACAATGGACATGGAAATTGTGATCGCACGAAAACACAAAACACTTGGAAGAACTGACTAGAGACAAATTACAAACAGCACAGCGACTTTTTGAATCTATTGATTCACAGCTAGATAAAATGAATAGTATACATTTAAAACGATGGTAAACATCAAAAACAACTTGGCAATCGACCATATTGGCTAGTTCCAGCGAAGTAACAATACACTGTTCGATCGTAGCATGAAAGAAGAGAAACAGCGTCAGTCTGGAAATTAAAGCGTGCCAGTCGGCCACGTTGTATAATGTTTGTGCAAAATAGGAAAACAAAATCACTACAATGTAGTATATTACAATTGCGTGACGGAATGGTCTAGTGGTACATAGCGTACCAGACTCGATCTTGGATGAGCGTGCATTTGAGCTTCACTGGCGGCACTAAATACACGCTCCCTCGTTCGGTATCGCCAACATGTCCACTACTGAAAAGAATGTTTCTTATGAAGAAGCATTCAAGCAATAATCATAATCATCATAATCTATTTTAAGCGCCCAAACCATAAAAAGATTTACCGATAATGTATGTCATTCAGTTGCTTGCGCAAATTGCTCGTACTCGTCATGGCCACTTGCATTTCACTTTTTATTTCCTCCAAACGTTCGTTGTAGGAATCGAGGGAAACACAGAGAACTTCCTTTTATGTATTTAAATAAATAAATAATATTATTGATCAATGTTGGCAGTACATGCCTTTGGAAAAGTTCTCTTCATACTGCTGAATGAACGGAAGCCCAGTTATACAAGGTACGGAAACCTGAATAACAAAGTGTCTTATGGAAATGACTTCATGGTTGTGAAATTACAAGTCATATCCTCTAAAGTTGAAAACATCGCTAGACTTGTGCGACTTGAACCCACGGTGACATCGCTGCGGAATAGAAGTCTTAATGCCTTTATTACTCAGTTAGACTGATAAGAAATGTCATTATCTATAAAATGATTAATAACTCTATAAGCAAGTAGTATTAGGAGGTTTAAAAAGATGTAATAACTACTTTTTTTTAAACTATAGTTTTAAAACACCCAAAAATGAGACAATGCTCAGATTTAGAAACAGACTTTCCATTACAAATCAAATTGTCATTTTTATAACCCAACTTAAACTTAGCAGTGTAATGTAGCGATACGCCTTAAATAGCTTTCATTTACTACAGTTTTACAAATATTTTTCGTAGATGAGCTTGATAATAACGGCAAAAATGATAATGATAATAATAATAGTAATAATAGTAATAATAGTAATAATAACAATAATAATAATAATAATAATAATAATAATAATAATAATAATAATAATTAATAATAATAATAATAAAAATACAACTATTTCCCATGCTTTAGTGCTTGTGTAGTCGTTTGACGGGACTAAAATAAACAAAACGGACTAAAGATGCTTTTAAATATTCAACTATTATTTCTGACGCCAACACAAAACAATATAACATCCAATGACGAGGTTTGACGAAATCCGAATAAAATTTCAATCTTCAAAACTACAAAATTGTAATGTACAATTATGTTAAACAATTTTATTGCTCCATACTTTCAAAGCAAAAGGCTATTGAAATAAAATAATAAATAAAAGCATGTTGACGATGAAAAAATTAACGGTTTACATGGATGCATATCAACATGAAAGTAACTATCAAAGACCTATATGAAACGTGCATTTATTATCCAAATTGTCAATAAAAAAAATTTATTTTCATTTATTTTTTATTTTATGTTTGCTACTTTAAATGTTTTACGAAAAACATCTTTCAGCAGTGGACATTTTAGCAAGCCGAACGTGGGCCCGCATTTTAGTGCCGGTAATGGGATTCGAACCCATGTCCACCGCGGTCCGAATTCGGGCGCTGTACCACTAGACAACCCCGAACTAAATTAAATAAATATAAAAAATTACAAATAATCTTTCACCACTAGTAACAGCAAATGGTGTGAACGCCCAATTTACCTTGAATTGATCAATTGTGACGAATTCGTGAAAGAAAGGCAATATGTCTTCTAATTTGAGTAGAGGACACTCGCGTAACAAATCGGTAGCTTCTTTCAAATCACTTTGTTTACTGATCAGGTTTTGTGCTTTAAATAGACAAAAAGTATCCAATTAAAAAATATGTGAAAAAATAAATAAAATAGGGTTTATCCCTGACAATATTTTTTAAAAATAGTGAAACGTAATATATGCTACTTATAAGTAGATAAACATTAGAAAACGAATTTATAAACACAATAGCGCATATCCTTATTTAAATAATGCACAAACGAAAAATTGTACTATTCACAGTAATATATCAAGAAAATGCATATGAGAAAACAAGCGGAAAACCGAGAAGGGCCCGTCCGGGATTTGAACCCGGGACCTCTCGCACCCAAAGCGAGAATCATACCCCTAGACCAACGAGCCACATCCGGCGTCTAATTATTTCTTTACTTACTGTCGAAACATTACTTATGTATCAATCGTTAAGACAATTATTTGTATATCACTTACCAAGCTGAATCCACAGAACACGTCGAAGTTCGGGACTGAGAAAATCCGTTTGAGCTACTTCTTTGGCCAGAGACAAATCGTTCTATAGAATACACATTACAATTGAAACTTATTTAGATAATTTACTTTAAACATGTTTATATATATATATATGTGTGTGTGTGTATATATGTATATGTATAATGATAAAGGTAATTTGAAAAATAAATAAATAAATATTTTTGAAAACACATACGCAATCACTCACGTACCCATTCTATGGCTAAATGCAAAGCTTGTTTGTACATGCCCAAAAGTTTGAGTATAAACACCATTCCGCCCAAATGATTCGCTTCTTTGCACAAACGAAGCACAAAGCCTGGATCGTACGGCAAAACTAAAAAGCATTTGACGATAATCAAGTATAAAAAAATCGTATTTCACCGTGCGAAATAAAGTCGCCTTTGCAAACAGAGACACAAGAATGCCAGCCGTCTACCAGCCAAAAAACTTCGTCATACTTCGATATTTGTTATGCCTATCAAACCATTGGTGTCAGTTGTTTAATATAATACACAAATGTAGAACTAATGAACATGACTATGTTATTATCAACCACATTGATTTATTGTTGTGTCATATAATTTTTAATTAGTCGAATTCTGACTAAATTTTATTGGATGTGGAGTTTGGCTATGGTTCATCTCTTATAACAAATTAAATTAAATTAATACCGTTATAGATCGTTGCAGTATTTGTTACAATATATACGTATATATATAAATAATTAACAGCTCACAAGCTATAATTAATTAGGTAATGTAAGCCCGTACATTCTAACTAAATTAAAAAATGCACTTTGTATATTGTTAAACATGTTAACCAAAATGGGATGCTAATGATCCTGAGGATTTGAGTAATGCTTATAAAGTCTCAATTTCCAATGATGGTGATATTCCTGACTGTTAGTCCTCCATGTGGTGCATCCTGGACTAGGTGCCCCTAGGCATCTAGACTAATAACAGCAGGGTCCGAGTGCACAGCGGTATAACTGGGCTTCCGCTACGGCGGGTGGGTGCGAACATACACCCAGGATACTTAAAAGGTATCTAAAGGTATACGTATACCATATGTAGCCCTTGGGCTAAGGGAGATAACTCTGACAAAAAATCAGGCGGCCTCGTCAATCTTTACGAACAGTGGCGACGTCACAAGGATGCCGTCTACTAACCAAGAAACTTTGTTATTCTTCTACGTTTGTCTACGCTTGTCAAGCCATTGAAATCGATCGTTCTACATGTCGTATAAATATGGGAAATAATGAAGAGGTGACCACGTCACCAACCAAAATGAATGTTAACCAAAACTTTCTTTTTATAGATTTTGTAAAGCATATTTTCTATCTTATTATATTACTCTTCAAGAAAAATGATACAATAAATAGAACAAATTAGAGTATTTTAAATTAATTATTATTATTTAGTTACAGTATAAGATTTACTAAAAAGCCTATTTATTCGTATTATTTAAAATTTAAATAATTATTAAAGTTATTGTTGCTTTTTGTTTAGACTATTTAAATAACCGGTACACACTAAAAAAGTTAACGTTTTTGTAGACGTTTTGGTTTTTTGGACTACCCTGGGTGATAATAACCGATGGGAGATGTTTATTCCCGATGATGATAATAATAATAATAATGAGACTATTTAAATAATTAAATAGCTTTCTACTTTAATAATCTCAATAGTATATTACTGTTGATTATTTGAATTATTGCGATGTATAAGAATAAGTAATTTGTACATCCTACACCATAATAATGACTCATTCATTATTATTATTTTTATTATTACAAAACCCTTTTGCTTTAAAAAATAAGCATGGGGCAATAAGATAACAATTACAGCAAAGTATAGTAATTTTGAATAACTATTATGTTCTTCCATCCGCCTGAAGACAAAACTTCATTTATACGCAACAATAATCGTTCCTATGGCAATATATGGGAGTGAGATGTGGAAACGAACAAACAAGATTGATAAGATGGTGAATGTTTTTCATCACCGGTGTCTTAGAAGTATCTTAAATATTACCTGGCGCGATCATATTTCAAATAATGAGATCATGAGTAAAACTGACTCTCGTTTACTACATGACATCATTGTAATTAGACGCAGAAAATTTCTTGGTCAAATTGTACGTTTACCGCTCGAAAAACCAACAATAACGGTTTTGGAATAGACGATTGAAAATGGTTAAAAAAGGTTAGTAGACCACAGAAAACTTGACTAATAACCATTGCGGAAGATCTCATTAAAATGAATGTTTTATGGGATCAAACAAAACGTTTGGCAAAATGTTCAAATATTTGGAAAAATTTTGTTGCCTCATGTTCTTTTTAAATTATGTGACTTTGTTGTTGTTTTTTGCTGTAACTGTCGTCTTATTGCCCCATGCATATTTTTAAAGCAAAAGGGTTTTGTAATAATAATAATTATTATTATTTAAACCACATGTTTATCATATAATATAACATTCTGTATTTTACTTTGTTCCCGTTATTTGTACTACTTTTTCTAATTTTATATTTTTTTATTGATAGTGAAAATAAATTTGTGTTGAATGTATTTCTAGTAAGATATTAAAGCTTAATGCAATAATAAAAATAATAATGTCAAATACCGAAAATCCATTACCAAACTTCCATTAAACTTATTAAAATTAAAATATATTAACAATATTTTCAATCCTTATAGACAATTTTAATTTTGCTACGTTTTAAAAATCCAAACTTAAAATATTAGACCCTTCATCCCAGTGACCAAAAATCATCAGAAATCAACTCCGCTGATAATGCTAATAATTACAGTTTGATAAAAAAAACCATCATTCTATTGCCACAACTCACGTGATTGAATGTGTTCACTATTGGTTGTTAAATCGAACACACCGTCCAAGCCCTGATGACCGTCGTCAACCAACGTCAGTGGAACAGAAGAGTCCAAGTCGAAAGACAAATCCTTGCCCACACGGTCGACCCAGTGGGGATCAAAATTGCCAAAAGGCTGTTCGGTACCGTCGTTCGGTCCACCACTCGAACAATGCTGACAATATTTGTTATAGTGAATCAGCCGGAGACTGAACTGTTCCAAATACGTCGTCAACTTGTCTTGACCACCCGATTTGAATGCGGAAGCGTACAATTGGATAAGCATGTGGTGAAGCACTTGTTGGTGATCCATTGATGATGCGGCTGGAGTAGATGGCAAACGATCCACGTGGGGTTGGTGATTAATTTGGATTACAAATTCGAGGTACTGAATAGCGCAGTCGGGTGGCAAATAAATCAGAGCTAACGAAAATCTGGTTGACAAAAAGCAGAGCATATTTTGCAAAATTAAACAGCTTTTGATGTGAAGAAAATTTTTTGTATAGTTGGTGATAGAGTTATCTCTTCATTATTTCCATAAATTGGTGCTTAATAAGCGTAACAAACGTAGAAGTATAACGAGGTTTCTTGACTGATAGACGGTATACTTGTGGTAGTGCCACTGTTTGTAAAAATTGGCGATGCCTGATTTTTATCAGGGTTATCTTAACGATTACTGATTCAGAGGATGAAAACAAACTTTGATAGTACGTTTCCCCTGGCTAATGGTAAAATTTCTGACTGTTAATGTAGTCGTATTATACATTGTAGGATTCAAACCCACGTCTATGTTATTGTAAACCAGCAACCTTGAAGTTTAATTGGTTAGCTATGCCAAAAAAATAATAAAATAATGTAATTGGTCAAATAGTCGCTTCTTCATTCATTCTATATTTAAGAAACATATCAACAAATATTTGGTTCCAAAATGCTTAACAAACATGGGAGAATTACGTAGTTTGTTGACTGATAGATGGCACCCTCAAAACGGCGCAACAATTGACGGGACCGCTTGATTTCAGTACCTAAGCCCTACATATGGTATACATATACCTCAATATAGCTTTCAAGTACCCCTGAAATCATCAATAAACGTGGTAGCCCAGTGATAGCGCTGTGCACTCGGTCTCTGATACGTGTTAGACTGACTCTCGGATGCACCACATGAAGGTACAGCAACAGGATTATTGTTGAAAATCGAAACTCCACAAGCATTACTCACATCCTCAGCATCATTGGCAATCCTAACAACAACCCTAATAATAACAAAAAAATTGATTTGTATAAAAAACATTTCAAAAAAATCACATCCATTTGTATCGTTTCCAAAACAGGTGATCTTAGCATCGAAATTATGGGAAAAAAATGAAAAAGAATAAAATCAAATTAAGAACGATGTTTTACAATCAAAATCGTACTTGGAAGGATCCAATTTCGAATTCCACTTGATGCACACACCAACAAACTGGTTCGGACAATTCGAGGCCAATGTGGATGCGTGGACGTAGAATAGATCCAGACATTTCAGTTGTTTGGAAAATATGGCCAAAACTTCCAAATATTTGCCATCACGCATGAAATGATCAATTAGCATTTCGTCATCTTAATTGGATAATTGGGACAGATGAACAAAAATGAACAAACAATCAAAAATAGTCACTCAAAATTGATTGGAGAGTTGGATCGTATGTGGGTTTTTCGATGCTTAAACGCGTATCGCACAAAACGCATTGTTGAGCAAGTAAATATTTAGCAAAGCCAAACGGGAGCCCGCGTTTGTAGTGGTGCCAGTGGTAGAACTCGAAACCATGATCGTCCAGTTTCGAGTCCAGTCACTTCTGCCGCTAAGGGTTTTATTCGACATCTTTGTATTTCATACATTATCAAAATTAATACTGTTTATGGTATGCTAACAATACTGAGGATTTGACTAATGCTTATAAAGTATCCATTTCCAATAATGGTGATTTTCCTGACTGTTCCTCCTCTACGTGGTGCATCCTGGACTAGGTCATTTAGACTAATAACAGCGCGGACCAAGGGCACAGAGGTATAACTGGGATTGAGTTCGGCGAGTGAGTGCAAAAAAACACAGGATATTTAAAGGGTATCATAATGTACATGTCTACCATATGTAGCTGTTGGTGTATGGGAGATAACCATAACAAAAAATCAGGCGGCCTCGTCAATCTTTGCAAACAGTCACTTGGATGCCGTTTACCAGTCAAAAAACTTCGTTATTCTTCTACGTTTGTTTCGCTTATGAAGACATCAAAGTCGATCGTTTAATATGCCATACAACTATCAAAATAATGAAGAGGTGACTCTGTCACTAACCACAATGAATCAATGTAGTTCGTCACATGTTGTCGTGTCAGTATTTTTATCCTGTTCGAGTCTTGGGAAAAACTTGTTTGGCGTATAATAAACGCGCATAATACAATTTCCACCAGTTTTCAAACTCAAGTTTGATTTTACTCTTCGAAAATACCATTTTAAACAGTAACACGTTTCCCAAGTTTTTAGACACTTAACAAAGCCCAACAAGGGCCTACATTTAGAGAACCGAACTCAAAACTATGTCCACCCTTTTTCAAGTTCAGCGCGCTCTACACACATACACATCATATTTGGGATGTTAATGATCCTGAGGATTTGAGTAATGCTTATAAAGTCTCAATTTCCAATGATGGTGATATTCCTGACTGTTAGTCCTCCACGTGGTGCATCCTGGACTAGGTGCCAACAGGCATGTAGACTAATAACAGCAGGGTCCGAGTGCACAGCGGTATAACTGGGCTTCCGCTACGGCGGGTGGGTGCGAACATACACCCAGGATACTTAAAAGGTATCTAAAGGTATACGTACACCATATGTAGCCCTTGGGCTAAGGGAGATAACTCTGACAAAAAATCAGGCGGCCTCGTCAATCTTTGCGAACAGTGGCGACGTCACAAGGATGCCGTCTACCAGCCAAGAAACTTTGTTATTCTTCTACGTTTGTCTACGCTTGTCAAGCCATTGAAATCGATCGTTCTACATGTCGTATAAATATGGGAAATAATGAAGAGGTGACCACGTCACCAACCAAAATGAATGAATAAATGAAATACACACGCCATTTTTAATTTGACACGCAAAAAGCTCAACGACATTATATTTTATGTTTAAAATTGTAAGTTACATTGCAATCTGTCATGACAAAATAGAATTCATGTTAAACATTGAAATTGGTCAAAGAAATAAATCGAATCAAAAAATGGAGCACACTTACCTTTTAACAAGTTGGTAATAAACACAAATTCGTCCTTGATGCCATGCTTTTCAATCATATCGTAAATAAGACTTTTAGCTTTGGGCAAAATTTCCTATAGAATACGTAATTGAAAATGGAAAGTTAAAACAATACGGTACAGTGGTACAGCGCTCAACTTGGACCTGGGTTCCAATCCCACCACAGGCACTAAATGTAGACCCACGTTCGACTTTGCACAAACGTCTACTGTTAAAAGATGCGTTTCCCGTCAAAACATTCAATGTAGTAAAAATTTTTAAAAATTGTACATTGAAAATGTTTCAATAAAAATCAATCGTGTATTTCTATTATGGCGAAGATCCTGAACCCATTTAGTCCCTAGTAAATGAAAGTTCAAGACCAATTATTAACACCAAATATCCACTGGCTAAAAATGCCACAAAGATAAAAAGCCTGTCACACACACACACACACACATTCATTGTAGTTAGTGACATAGTCACCTCTTCATTATTTTGATATTTGTACGGCATATTAAACGATCGACTTCGATGGCTTGATAAGCGAAACAAACGTAGAAAAATAACGAAGTTCCTTGGTTGGAAGACGACATCTTTGTGACAGTACCACTGTTCGCAAACATTGACGAAGCTGCCTGATTTTTTGTCACAATGATCTCCCTTAGCTGAACGACTACATATGGTCTACATATACCCTAAGATATCTTTTAAGTACACTGAGTCTATGCTTGCACTTATACACCAAAGTGGAAACCCGATTTTAACACATGTTATTAGTCTAGATACCTACAGAGACCTGGGATGCTAATGATCCTGAGGATTTGAGTAATGCTTATAAAGTCTCAATTTCCAATGATGGTGATATTCCTGACTGTTAGTCCTCCACGTGGTGCATCCTGGACTAGGTGCCAACAGGCATGTAGACTAATAACAGCAGGGTTCGAGTGCACAGCGGTATAACTGGGCTTCCGCTACGGCGGGTGGGTGCGAACATACACCCAGGATACTTAAAAGCTATCTAAAAGTATACGTATACCATATGTAGCCCTTGGGCTAAGGGAGATAACCCTGACAAAAAATCAGGCGGCCTCGTCAATCTTTGCAAACAGTGGCGACGTCACAGGGATACCGTCTACCAGCCAAGAAACTTTGTTATTCTTCCACGTTTGTCTACGCTTATTAAGCCATCGAAATCGATCATTCTACATGTCGTATAAATATGGGAAATAATGAAGAGGTGACCACGTCATCAACCAAAATGAATGACAGAGACCTAGTCCAGGATATACCACCTAGAGGATGAACAGCCTTAAATATCACCATCATTAGAAATTGAGACCTGAAATAGCATGACCCAAATCCTCAGGATCGTTAGTATCCCACACGCACACGCGCACACACGCGCACACACACACACACAACTACACACATAATGACAACCGGGACCAATGCACCAATGCTACAGCTACACACACAAACACACATACACACCCACAACACGTACCATTGTGTGACGACATTCCAATAGGGCGTGAAACTCATTGCGAATCAACTTGCACTGTCGAGCAACGCGCTTGGGCACTTCGACTTGGCCGCCATCGCCGCCGTTGTTGCCGACGCTCTGGTTGAGCAAGGCCAAATCGGCCAGCCAAATTTCGACAAGCCATAGGGACAACAGCACCGATTGACCTACAAGCTGCGATCGTTTCGAATTCAACACAACGGTGGACTTGGACAACTTTTTGTCGAGTCGTTGGGTCGTTGGTGCTACCAACTCGTTGTCCATCTGATGCCAGACGAATTCCAATTTGGCTTTGATAAAGGCTTTCAAAGGACCAAACGAATTGAGACGCAAAAAGTCGGTATTTCGGGGCGAAAAATTCAACTGGCCGTTGGTATGCTCGTGATCGACGCTGTGATGATGAAGACAAGTAGGCGTCGTTCGATTGTCAGCTAGGGCACCCATGAAATCTCGGTCGTCTGACAGTTCAATGCCACAAACGACCGAGTTGAGGTCGTCCCATGCTTGACCAGGATAGTATGACGATAGGTTGCTAAAACGCAATGCAATTTCTTCGAAGGGCAAAGATGTGCGAGCAAATAGTTTGGCTGCTTTCAGGTATCTGACGCGCAATGGTTTATATATATATATATATATATATATATATATATATATATATATATATAGAGAGAGAGAGAGAGAGAGAGAGAGAGAGAGAGAGAATTAGTAGTTGCAAAAGGAAACAAAAGACATCATGCGACAACAACAAAAAACCATTTGAATAAACATGCAAAAATTACTTTTTATTGTCATAATTGTACTCGGCTTCGCGAATGCTAATTTCGTCCAAATGTTTCGAATCCTTCTGGTTGTGTACACAAATGCATAAAAGTAAAATGCAACAATCAATCTTTTGTAAAGTGTATACACAAAAAAAAACATTTTTTAAATCATTTCTATCATTTCTGTGTCAAAATGTCTTACTGAAATGAAGCGCCAAAACGGAAAGTTCATAATGGTAAAAATGTGGAATGACAAACACCCGATTTGAAATACTGTAACATTTAAGTAAATGGACAATGGCAAAAATAGTGGTCTCCGGATCAAATAATTTTAGGAAACACGAACACCCATAATACAACAATAATAATGTGGTTAGTGACATGGTCACATGTTTATTATTTCTATTTGTGCAACAACAAAACAACAAAAGTTGATATCAGAGCCACCTCTTCATTAGTTCCAAATTCACATAGCATCCCTAATTATTGTATGAAGAGGTTGTCAGATGCGAATTAAAATTGGGGGAAGATAAATGAATCCAGTGTTTAATGAAAGCACAGTTATACCGCCATGCACTCGGTCTCTGTTGTTATTAATCTAGATGACTGTGGGCAATTAGTAAAGGATGCACCACGTGGAGAAGGAACAGTCAGGAATATCACCATCATTGAAAATTGAGACTTTATAAGCATTACTCAAATCCTCAAGATCATTAGCATCCCCATAATTCTGAGAAAATAAATAATGTTCATATTTATATATAGCTTCTAATTTTATTAATGCTAATGATTTTGAGGCTTTCAGTAATGCTTACAAAGTCTCAAATTCCAATGACGTGATATTCCTTATTGTTCCTCCTCCACGTGGTGCATCCTGGACTAATTGCCCACAGTCATCTAGATTAATAACAACAGGAACCGAGTGCATGGCGGTATAACTGGGCTTTCATTAGACTCTCAATCAGTAAATGGGTGCTAGCATACACCCAATATGCTTAAAAAGTATCTCAAGGTATCCCATTTACCCTATATCGTCGATTAGGCTTGTAGATCCATCAACCGGCATTAACCTCGATTTCCCAAAAGAAGATCACCTCACCAATTCTTGTAAACGCTGGCGTCGTCGCAAGAAAGCGGTCTTCTAGCCAAGAAACTTCATTTATCCTTTCAATTTCAATTCGTATCCAACAACCTATTCGTATAGGAATTGGGGATGCTATACAGACTTGGAACTAATAAAGAGGTGGCTTTGTCATCAACTATTGTTGTTGATGACGATATGGTTCCATCTGTACCAAATGTATGAGAGTACATCTAGGCCTTCGCTTTGGTAGTTGAGTGCAAGCATATCCTTCAAAATAGTAAAAGAATATGTTAACGAATGTAACTATATGGCTAATTGGATCTACCCTAACATTACAATTGTGCTGAAAGCTACTTCTACTGAAGTATCTAAGCCAATAACCATAAGTAAATAATAAAATAAAAATTACTTTTATAAAAAGATGAAATCTTTCAAATAAAAAATTTAGTAATCTTTCCAATCTAGCTGTTCACTAGAAGTAATAAAAATAAATCATAAACTCAAAAATAAAAAATATGCCTCCTCGTCTTACTCGATGCGTTGAAGTGATCTAGAGGAATGAATTTTAATCTGAAAACCGAGTGGATTTGAGTGTGATCCACTGAGTATTTCCTATTCGGATAACCCAACATTGTTGCAGCCTTGCAATCATAGATTTACCACCAACTAGTGTCACAGTCGGTTCTACAAGCAACTCCAAACTTAAACCAAAATATTAACATAAACAGGTGTCGCTGTTAACACGCCACTCGTGTAATTCCATCCAAACACCTACCGGACAAAATTGCCGCGCTTCGTCAAACTTGAACCGATCCAAATAAATGTGCCAAACTCGTGTCAATTCGTTGGTAATACACAGCCGGGCCAGTCCCCGACTGCCAAACACCCAAATAGATTCGGAAACAGGATCGCGACAAAGGCCCAAAACCCTGTCGTTTCCCAATATACTACTCAACGACCACGAAAATACCGTTTGCGAATCCAACGTGTTTACAGCCTTGACTCGATCCTGATAAACAATAATTACATGAAATTGTGTCAAACAAATGCCCAAAGGCATGCCGGGTTTTTCTAACATGCGCAATACGGGATATTGGATCAAGGTCGTTTCTTTTGTAAAATTTACGTTGCGACCAGCAAATACATCCTGTCGTGGATCGCTTGATTTGGAATAAGTGTTGTTAAATAATGACAAAGAAGTATCGTTTGGTTCTACATCAACGGTTGATTGATTTGTTGAATTATGTTTAAAAAATGGCGGTAAGGTGATTTGGTCGCTTTTCAAATAGCCAAAATAAACACCTGGACCTAGAATAAATTATAATAAGAACATTTTGTATATAACACACGCATATTTATTATAATCATTATAAAATATTGCAAAATACCCGTCATCCATGCAAATTTGCTTGGTAGTTCTTCTTTTAATGATTGATACAATTTTAAATCGCTGTAGCCAAAATTTCCAGGAAATTCAGTTACTTTTGCACCTAAACAAGATACAAATGTAAATATTACATAAATTTTGCATTCTTATCATTAAAATCATTAAATTTGCCTCATCCATCGTAAGTGACTAAAAGCATTCATTGATTATACTTTAAATTAATTGACTTAACAAATGTTTGCATCTAACAGATTAGCACTTTAAAATAACAATTAATATGCTTCCACCAAAAACTCTATTTCGTTATAACATTTACTAAAAATATAACTATTACATCTGTCTCACCAAGATAAAGCTAACTGACTAATACCACTATAATTGTTATAAAATCAATATAAACAAGTTTAAAAACTTATTTCACATTTTGTATAACTAAATAAACAAATTAATATGACAAAATTTTATTTTGCTATATGCCTAAATCGTAGATTAAACAACATTTGCATATTTTAGAAATGTAATAGTAAAAAAAATAATTCTACATAACATTTGTAAATAAATTGTTTACCTGCTGGTAACTTTTCATCAGAATTAAAAACACCATTAAAGCATCCAGTAGATAACATATTAGAAAATACATTAGCTGAAGAATTTGAAGTAATACTCTCAGTACAATTATTTATATGATTCACTAAATTCGAGGCTAAATTTGTTGTCGCAGAACTATTAACCGTTGATGAAATGTTGGCAGTTACGTTAGATTTGTTACTCATAGCTCCATCGCTATGAGTGCTAAGTGTAGGACTATTAGAACCCACTTGCGATAACAAAGCGCTTGAACTGACTGCATTAATCCAACCAGCAAATTGATGCATTCTCCCTGGTGTAGTAGCCAAAACAACGCATCTCTGAGGCTCACCAACAATATAAGATATTGATTTGGGTGATAAACGTATAATTTCCAAACCGGTAATACTATGTCCAATGTTTATATGCTAAAAATAAAATACCAAAGCAATTTTTCAAAACTTTTAATATTTCAAAAAATAATGTCTCAAATCAATCACCATTGCTAAGTTCTAACCATAGTTTTTACAAATGTCAATTTTAACAATTTATTTAAGCAGGAAAATGTACTGCAATTAACTCCATTCAAATCTAATTACAATATTATTATAAAACCCTGTTGCTTTAAAAATAAGCATAAGGCAATAAGATAACAATTACAGCAAAAATCAACAACATTGTTCTATAATTCAGTTTTTTAATGTATTTGAACACTTTGCCAAACGTTTTCTTTGATCCCATAAAACATTCATTTCAATCAAATCTTCCCCAATCGTTCTTAGCCAAGTTTTCTGTGGTCTACTAATCTCTATTTAACCATTTTCAATCGTCCATTTCAAAACCGTTATTTTTGGTTTTTCGGGCAAAGAACGTACAATTTGACTAAGTAATTTTCTGCGTCTAATTGTAATGATGTCATGTAGTAAACAAGAGTCAGTTCTACTCATGATCTCATTATTTGAAATATGATCGCGCCAGATAATCTTTAAAATACTTCTAAGATACCGGCGATGAAAAACATTCACCATCTTATTAATCTTGTCTGTTCCTTTCCACATTTGATTCCCATATATCATCATCATCATCGGGGATAAACAACCCCCATCGGTTATTATCAACCAGGATAGTTCAAAAAACCAAAACGTCTGCAAAAACTTCAACTTTTGTAGTGTGTACTTAAAAAACGACACTTGAGGTATACTGACATTAAATATTAATTACATCCCGAGTTAAACCCCTCCAATTATCTCTGTTGGTTGCATAGGGTAAACAAACGGACGCCCATTTAAATAATTCATTTGGACGAAAGGGCTTAGCATAAATAAAAGGACTGAGTTCGCATCCTACAATGTCTGTCCAAATTTTCCGTTGGCCGCCTGGCCTTCTTTTCCATCCGGGTAATGGGTGGGCTTCCATAGCTATTCTGGCTAGATGAGTGGGCGATCTACGTAAAACATGGCCAATCCATTTTAATCGTCTTTCTTTAACTGTGCTAGAGATACATGACCAATAAATGTTAAGAGACTTACAAATATCTGGGAATTATCAAAATATTTTACTAGTTATTTACTGAGTGCGTTCAATAGAGGATAACGAGCGAAACCATATAAATCTTAAACAGCTATGCTCAAAATGAACAAGCTTTTGTGTATCCGCTTGAGTGAGAGTCCAAGTTTCGCATGCGTATAGAAGAATGGAACGCACTAAACTCTTATATATTCTAATCTTGGTTTTAATAGAAATACTACTTTTGTTCCATAAAGGTTTTACTTAAACGCCCAAAGGCTGCAGCAGAGAGGCGAATACGACGCCGAATCTCTGAGTAGCTGGATCCTTTATTATCTATGACCGAGTCTAGGTAAGTAAATTCATCAACCACAGGGAGTGGGCTACCATTAACAGTGACTAGATTTCTAAAGGGGATGTTCGCTAAAACCACTGTTTTTTAGTATTAAAATATAAGTAAGTTCAACCGCATTTTGCAAATCTTCGGTTTCTGCCATAAGAACCGCATCGTCTGCATATTGAAGATCCGTTATCTTGTGACCATCATGAGTTATACAGCCCTCAAATGACCGAGACACTTCATCAAAAATGTCATCAACTACAAAATTGAAAAGTCTGAGTACTAAAACACATCCTTGGCGAACACCTGAATTTATGTAAATTGCATCAGTTAAAGAATCTCCATTCCGTATTAATGCGTTTGACGACGTGTATAACGATTTAATAACGTTAACGATCTTGGCAGGAATTCCTTTGGCAAGGAGAAGATTCCACAGCAGGTTGCGATCAACAAAATCAAAGGCTGCTGAATAATAATTCCCATATATTGCCGTAGAGATGATTATTGATGCGTACAAACGGAGTTTTGTCTTCAGGCAGATGGAAAAAAATGACCACATTGATTTGAGTCTATGAAAGATTAACATTGCTTTTCCAAGTCTGGCTTTAACATCAATGTCGGTTTTTCCGTCTTTGCCAATGATGTTTCCCAGATATGTAAAAGAATCAACAGTATCAATAGTCTGTCCACTAATTTTGATAGGCAAATAATTGTTTGACATTGAGTACAACACTTTCATCTTTAAACAATTAATCCGTAAGCCAATACACGAACTAATATCACTAAGACCCAAATATAAATTCTATTTTTTGTTAACTTCTAAGTTTTACATTTTTATTCATTTGAACGTGCAAATGAACTCAGTGATACAGATCAAACCTACTCTCTCGCTCGTAATAAAAATGTAATCTAATAAGCAGTATGTTCCAGTAATCAGTTTAACAATTGTTAACTTATCTTTGAAATGATAAATAATACAGAGGATTTGCGTAATGATTATAAAATCTCAAACTCCAATGATGGTGATAATCCTGATGCAATCTCACGAACCGTAACTTTGGCTTGTCTAAATACCGATTGGAAGAAAAAGAAAGGTAGCCAGAAACGTACTTAGATGGATGCTGTTCGGGACGATCTTCACGCAATTTTGTAAACAATAGCAAAGTCGTTGGACTGACATATCCCTACACGCCTCCGAAAACTGTGAACAATGGAAAGGGATTATTCATGATGCTACGAGATTTTGAAACTACTAAATGGATGGCTTTCTCACCAAGTTTTATTATTATTATCTTTTTTTGTTTTTTTATGCCAATAAAACGTTCGTCTTCAGATAAACTCAATTTTAAATAAAACTGTTTAAATTCAAAAAGTAGTTTAGTAAAAAAAACGTGTTTCATAATTACTTTTTACACAAAACATCCCAATTAGGTAGCTAAGCTACGTTAGAGTTTCGTGAAAACCAAATAAGCCAACAGTTAATTACAAATCGAAACCCTTAAATAAAGAGGTGCCAGAAAATTAAAATTTTTGGACATTTCTGGTGCAACATGAAAAATATATCCACATATTAAAATAGCGATATCCTTTATCATTCATTCATTTTAGTTGGTGATGTGATCACCTTTTCGTTATTTTCCGTATCCATAGGGTATATAAAACAATCGACTTTCATGGCCTGATAAGCGTAACAAAGGTAGAAGAATAACAAAGTTTCTTGGCTGATAGACGGCATCCTTGTGATGTCACCACTGTTCTCAAAAATTGACGAAACAGTCTGATTTTTTGTCATGGTTATCTCCCTTAGCCATGTGGTATATGTATACCTTAAGATACCTTTTAAGTACTCTGGGTGTCTGCTTGAACCCACCCGCTGAAGCGGTAGCTCAGTTGTACCGCTCTAAACTCGGTCCCTGCTGTTATTAATTTAGATGTCTTTCAGCATCTAGTCTAGAATGCACCACGTAGAGGACGAACAGTAAGGAATATCACCATCATTGGAAATTGAGACTTTATAAGCATTAATTAAATACTCAAGATCACTTGCATCCAATTGAGATAAATACATAAATAACTTATTTCAATTATAATTACACAAGCCTAAATAAATTTAAAACAAAAAATACTAACTTGCTTCCAATATTGTTCAATGCTGTTTGATCCAAATAAACTATCTTCATTACACATCAATATTGTTTCAAAAATCGAGCCATCATTAGTTCCTACTAGTATTTCTTGTGTAGATTGTTCATTTGTATTAGAACGATTCCAAGCTACAGAATCAAGTAACAAACCCTAAAAAATTATATATATATATATATATATATATATATATATATATATATATATATATATATATATACATGTATATGTATAAACGAATTCGATTTAGAACCAGTAACTAACTTTTAACTTATTTAATGGACGAACTTTTTTCATGTTTTTGTTGGTATAAAAACTCATTCCTGATTGCATACAAATAATTGTATGCCATCCATATGGATCCAAAAATAGATTGTGTACACGATCATCAGATGAACGTAGTATTTCGATCTCTAAATTATAAAACATTTGTTGTTGTTTTAGGTACCTGTAAACCGCACGGGTGTATTTGTGTTACATCTCAATAACGTATTTTTAATTGTAGCTGCAACTAACTCATAATTAGAAATTTGCAAATGAGTCAATAGTGAATTAGATCTGTATATACAAAAATAAAATTATAAAAAGTACTTAAACCACGAAGCTGGTTGAATGTTAAAAATATCATCATGTGTAAAAAACTCTGCCGACTAATAAAATGTTATAAGGAATTTTAATATAATTACGGAATGATCACCGGACGTTTTATTCATAATAAAAGGTTTTCAATAAATATTTTTGAGGTCACGGATATTTGAATGAACTAAACACAATTCTATTAAATAAACGTGTTTATTAATTAATTTAACAGTTAGACGTTAAAATTAATTTTAAAAATTTTAGGAACATAATTTATTGTTTAAACCTTTATGCATAAATTTTTCAGTACAAGTAAGTACTTTTGAATCCGTACGATACGCTGCGTGTTGTGCGCTCAAAAGTTGCTTATTGTTGTTGCGCTTGCAATAGTTGTTTCGTGTTTACGTGTTTTTTTTGAGTTATTTGCCTAGTATTTTTGGGTATCGTTTTGTGTTTTTGTGTATCATTGTGCAATTTTTAATTGCCTATTTGTGTTCAAGCCCATTTGTATGTGGCGTGCTTAATCATTCATAGTTTTTACTCTTTAACCCGATTATCACACTGCTTTGCGTGTGATACTTTATTTTTATTACATTTTAGAAACTTTCGATCTATCAATGAAAGTTTCCCAGATAGCGATTTGTGGCCGTCGCGGTTGTAGTAAGTCCGTAAGGACTGGTATGCTTTAAATTCTAGGTGCAACACCTGGTTCCATAAAAAAACTGTACCGGTCTCTCGGAGTGTATTTACAACGAATTGGCAACTAATGAGGTGAATTTTAATTGCATAAATTGTATTTGGAAATCTAACCCTTCCCTCGTCGCCCACCCCCATGTTATCCCCAAGCCTGACCGTAAAACTGACACCAAGCTCGACCTCATAATAGATCTACTTAATGAAGTTAAACTCGGTAACACTAATATCAGCGAATCTATCAAAGATTTATCCGAGTCTCAATCTACCCTACAGGTTCAATCCAACAAGCACTCAAATGAAATCTCCCAACTCAAAGTCTCAATTGCGGCCCTCCCATCCGCTCTTAGAGAGTCTCTCCCTCTCCAGTCACCAAGGCTGCTCTCAGAATTTCACAGGAGGAAATTTTATCCGCAACTAAACAATTTACTGCCGATAAAAAAGGGAAAATAATCTAATAGTTAGGGAATTCCCGATACTGCGACCAATTTTAAAAAAGATTGTTTCAGAGATTATTAAGACGTGCCACCCCAGCCCATTGATTTTAAGGCCACGCGCATGTCTTGTAAAAGGAAACTTCCTTTCCCCCCTATAATCGTATCCTTCAAATCCTCCGACATTGCTTCTGAAATTCTTAGTAGTTGGACGGATGTTAAGTCTCGTTTCCCGGATAACCGCGCATATAGATCATGCCAGTAGTGATAGGACCAATAAACCTCTAGTGTTGCCTAAATCCATTTGTCCGAAACTATCAGCTATTCCCTTAGTGCAACTAACTCCATTGACTTCAGATGAATGCCCCCAGGATTTTCCATCAACGCCCCGGAACAAAGTCCATTTTTCTCCATCGAATAAAAAGAATAGGACCCATTCTTCCACCAATACCTCCCCCTAAAAGTATATTATACCAATGCTTGCAGTCTTTATAATAAACTCAGTGAGTTAAGTCTATTAGCTCTGACTGCTAAGCCGCATTTAATTGGCATTACCAAAAACCTGGCTATCGGAAGATGTTCTCGATAATGAATTGCTAATCCAAGGCTATAGCATCATCCGGTCGGATTCAAAGCGATCTAGATGTGGTGGCTGTCTTTTTTATATTCACGATAGCCTAACCTATACCCTTCTACCTCCTCAGCCTCTACTAATCTAGGCTTTGATCTCTCCTCTCTATCTCTATTTTTCTCTCATCTGGCGACCACGCTAGATTTTCTATCCTTTATAGACCCCCTTCCCTCTCTGAAGCCTCAAATTATGCTTTATTGCAAGAACTCCAGTCAGTTTGCAACTCCTCCTAAGTTCCAAGTGTTGATGAGCGATTTTAATGCCCCTACCATCACTTGGGATACCTCTGTCCAGTCAGGGTAACCCCTTTGACTCTAACTTCTCTCCAATTCTGCATTGAAAATGCCCTTTTTCAAAAGGTTTCCTCTACCACTAGGCATAGAACGGGCTGTAGCTCTTCCTGCTTAGACTTAGTTCTCACCAATTTCTCTCATGTAATTGACTACGTCTCCACTCTGCCTCCATTAGGTAAGAGTGATCACTCCGTCTTGGCTTTTAAAGTCTATCTCCCTAATTCAGCCCACATCGCCAACCCTCGTTCAGCGCTTATTCCGGATTTCAGTAATGCTAACTTTGAAGGTTTAAGGAACTATTTTAAAGGTTTTAAATGGGTTTATTCCTCTTCCGACGAGGTAGACAATTTTTTGCGAATATTTCTCCAACACCATCAAGTCGGGAGCTAAACTTTTGTCCCCCTCAGAGCGCCTTCCCGACCGTCGAATAAGATCCCGCAACGTTTCATTAGACTCATTAAACTCCGTAATCGCGAGTTCTATAAGTGGAAATCAACCAACCTCCCCTGTTTTTATTATCAATACCTCGATTTACGTAATAAATGTGCTTGCAGCCTTTCCCGGCTCAAACATCGCAGAATTAATAGCATCCTAAATAAAGCTAAGACAGATAAGAGTCTGCTTTTCAAATTCATTAAGAATAAACGAGGGAACACAAATTCTCTTCCACAACTTAAGGACTTCATGGGTCTCCTCTTCCTTTGCCTAAAGTATGTAACACCTTCAGCCAATACTTTCAATCCGTCTTCAATACGGATTTTGTTGGTAACCCTACCACTAGTCCCTCACTTTTATCCGGTTCTCCCTTCATCACCCCGGAGATTGTCCGCAATCTCCTTCTCAAATTAAAATCTTCTCTAGAGGCTCAGATAAAATATACCCGAGAGTCCTCAGAGAATGTGCTGCTGAGACAACTCCTGCTCTTGCGTATTTGTTTAACCTTTCCTAAAACAAGGCAAGGTCCCTTCAGTTTGGAAATTAGCTTACATAAGGCCGATCCTCAAAGCTGGATGTAGATTTAAGGCTGAGAGCTACAGACCTATTAGCATCTTGTCTGCTCCCAGTAAAAAATTATGGAAAAATAATTAAGTCTCACCTGATAAATTTTATAGTCAATAATAACCTCATTAACCCTTCTCAGCATGGATTTATGCCTTCTAAATCCTGCCTCACTAATCTACTAAGATTTACCAATAGTATCACTAGAATGTTGGAGTATTTTCACTCGATTGATGTCATCTACTTTGACTTCTGCAAAGCATTTGATAAAGTACCCCACTCAGCATTATTGAATAAATTGAGAGCCTTTGGGATTAGCCCGCTTCTCCTCGATTGGATAACGGACTTTCTCTCCAATCGGCAATTAAGCGTAAGATTAGGTGATATTACTTCCGTTGCTGTAAACATTACCTCAGGTGTCCCTCAAGGATCCGTCCTTGGTCCTTTATTATTTATTTATATCAATGACCTACCTGCTGTTGTTCGTTCTGATATCTTGTTATATGCTGATGATGTCAAGATTTGGAATACCAATCCTGAACAACTTCAACTCGATATTTTAAGTATCTACAATTGGTCTATAGCAAATGCGCTTCCTCTGAATTTTTCCAAGTGTAATCACTTCTCCCTTGGTAAATATTCAGGCAATACATTTAGAGCGCCAGATTCTTCCCCATCACTCGAGTTAATTTAATCAAGGATCTAGGGGTTACATTTAATCAATCCCTAGACTTTTTCAACGCATCACAGGATATCAGCCTCCAAGGGGTTCCAACTCACCACGTTCTTTAAACGTAATCTTGGGAACGTCCGGTGAGTTGTACACGGTTACTCTACCAACTTTACATTAGACCCCACTTTTTGAATATTGTATCCAAGTTACATCCCCTACCTAAAAGCGGATATTAAGATTTTAGATAAAGTACAGCGTAGGTTCACAAAGACCTCTAGACAGCTCAAGAACGTTAGCTATACAAACCGATTAAAATTTCTCAAGCTCTTTTTATTGCAAGATAGGAGGCTCCAGGGCGATCTCATCTTAGTTTATAAATTATTAAGGTCAAATGATGCCGAACTTTCTTTTATCCCTGCGAATGATTCTCAAAGGGGGCACCCTTTTAAGTTATTTAAATCTAGAGTAAGATCCCGGTTAGGTTTAAACCATTTCTTGTATAGGGTCATATCCGCGTGGAATCTTCTACTTAGCCATGTTGTTTTAGCCCCTTACATCGACTCCTTTAACTCGGCATATGACAACTATTTTCTCCATGAATATATTTAATTTTATATTCTGCTTTTTTTACAGCTTTATTATATTTATATACATAATCCTTGAGATTTATTTTGTCGATATTTGATATTTTGAACCGAGTACAGAAAGGAGTTTTCTCCTACATAACTCGTGATTTTACCTGATTCCTGATTAGTATTTATAAAAGGAATTTTTAAATATTTATTATTAGTAAAAAAAATATTAGAAATTATAAACAACATTTTATAATATTGCTGTTTTTACAAAAACAATTACATTTATATGTAAAGATTCAAATTACTTACTTTCGGCAAGTTCTTCCGGTCATACAAATAAAATAAACAATTTTAAGGTTATTTAAAGATCTAAAATTAAATTAACCAATAGAAATAATATGAGGATAGAGGGGAAATTTTCTAGGTGTCATCATGATATTAGGACAGCCAATAGGAAATGAGCACATTATTTGTCTACTAACTGTAAAAAAGTAATAAGTGCTAAAATTGAAAAACTTAAATATTAAAAATTTATTAATTCATCATTAAAATATTGTTAACATAGTAGTAAGACCTAAATTGAATCTCTCGTAGATTATTATTGTTATTATTATTATTGTTATTATTATTATTGTTATTATTATTATTACTATTGTTATTATTATCATTATTATTATTATTATTATTATTACTATTATTATTATTATTATTATTATTATTATTATTATTATTATTATTATTATTATTACTACTACTACTACTACTATCATTATTATTATCATTATTATTATTATTATTACTATCGTTATTATTATTATTATTATTATTATTATTAATATTATTATTGTTGTTTATATTTGCTTAACTATTATTATTATTATTAAAATTATTATCAATATTCTTACTATTGCTAGAATTATTATTATTATCATTATTATTATTAATAAAATTATTATTATTTTTATTTTTATTACTACTACTACTACTATCATTATTATTATCATTATTATTATTATTATTATTATTATTATTATTATTATTATTATTATTATTATTATTATTATATTTTATTATCTACTACTACTACTATTATTATTATTATTAAAATTATTATCAATATTCTTATTACTGCTAGAATTATTATTATTATCATTATTATTATTAATAAAAATTATTATTATTATTATTATTATTATTATTATTATTATTATCATTATTGTCATTATTATCAACATTCTTACTAATATTTATTATTTATTGTTTATTGTAATAATAATAATAATAATAATAATAATAATAATAATAATAATAATAGTAGTAGTATAGTAGTAGTAATAATAATAATATTAATAATAATAATAATAATAATAATAATAATAATAATAATTTTATTAATAATAATAATGATAATAATAATAATTCTAGCAATAGTGAGAATATTGATAATAATTTTAATAATAATAATAATAGTTACAAATATAAACAAATAATAATAATATTATTATTAATAATAATAATAATAATAACGATAGTAATAATAATAATAATAATGATATAATAATAATGATAGTAGTAGTAGTAATAATAAAAATAATAATAATAATAATAATAATAATAATAATAGTAATAATAATAATAGTAATAATAATAATAATAATAATAATAATAATAATAATAATAATAATAATAACAATAGTAATAATAATAATAACAATAATAATAATAACAATAATAATCTACGAGAGATTCAATTTAGGTCTTACTACTATGTTAACAATATTTTAATGATGAATTAATAAATTTTTAATATTTAAGTTTTTTCAATTTTAGCACTTATTACTTTTTTACAGTTAGTAGACAAATAATGTGCTCATTTCCTATTACAAAATGTCCTAATATCATGATGACACCTAGAAAATTTCCCTCTATCCCCATCATTATTTCTATTGGTTAATTTAATTTTAGATCTAAATAACCTTAAAATTGTTTATTTTATTTGTATGACCGGAAGAACTTATGCCTTACTTTCATTTTTTGATTCACGATTCAGGTATTCGGGTATTCAGGTATTCAGGTATTCAGGTATTCAGGTATTCAGGTATTCAAGTATTCAGGTATATTCACGAGTTAAATAGGAGAAGAAAACTCAGCTTTGGTACTTGGTTCAAAATATCAGGTATCAACAAAAATAAATCTCGAAAAAATTTTGTTTATAAATTTGGAGTTGTGTAAATGTATATATATATATATATATATATATATATATATATATATATATAATAATAAATATAAAATTTAAATATAATCATGAAGAAAATAATTGTCATAGGCTGATTTAAAGGGATCAACAGATGGTGCTGTAATCTACATGGTACGGTAGAAGATTCCACACGGATATGACCCTATACAAGAAGTGGTTTAATCGAGACCGGGATTTAACTCTTGGTTTGGATAGCTTAAAAGGATGCCCCCTTTAAGAATCGTTGGCAGGTATGAGAAGATGTCTGATGTCATTCGATCTAAATAATTTAAAAACTAGTATGAGGTCGCCCCGGAGCCTCCTATCTTGCAGTGGAAAGATCTTAAGAGATTTTAAACGGTTAAGGTAACTTACATTCTTAAACTGTTTTGGGATTTAGTAAAGCTGCGCTGAACTTTATCTAAAATTTTAATGTCTGCTTTTAGGGAGGGCATGTGACTTGGATACAATATTCTAAGTGCGGTTTGATGTATAGCTGGTAGAGTAGCCGTGAACAACTTATAGGGATTTTACCAAGATTACGTTTAAAAAACTTGGTGAGTTGGAATTCCTTGAATGCCGCTATCCTGTCGTGTAAGGAAAAGTTTAGGGAGTGGTCAAGGGTAACCCCTAAATCCTTGACTGAATTATCTCGAGTGATGGGAGATGTATCTGGCGCTCTGAATAAATTGCCTGAAAATTTATCAGCGGAGAAATGTTTACACTTGGAAAAATTCAGAGGGGAGCGCATTTGATACGGACCAATTATAAATACTCAAAAAATCTGATTGAAGTTGCTCAGGATTAGTATTCCAAATCTTGACATCGTCCGCGTATAAAAGGATGTCAGAACGAACAACAGCAGGTAGGTCATTAATATATATAATAAATAATAAGGGACCAAGGACGGACCCTTGGGGACACGTGAGGTAATATTAACTGCTGGGGAGGTGATATCACCTAATCTTACACTTAGTTGCCGATTGGAGAGGAAGTCCTTAATCCAATCAAGGAGAGGCGGGCTGATCCCGAATGCTCTTAATTTATTCAATAATGCCGAATGTGGTACTTTGTCAAATGCTTTGCAGAAATCAAAGTAAATAACGTCGATCGAATGAAAGTACTCCAGCATTCTAGTAAGACTATTGGTAGATGTCAGTAGATTAGTGAGGCAGGATTTAGAGGGCATAAATCCATGCTGAACAGGGTTAATGAGGTTGTTATCGACTATAGAGTTCATTAGGTAGGACTTAATTATTTTTTCCATAATTTTACTAAGAGCAGACAGGATGCTAATAGGTCTGTAGTTCTCAGCCTTAAATCTACAACCAGCTTTGTGGATCGGCCTAATATAGGCTAATTTCCAGATAGAAGGAACCTTGCCTTGTTTTAGGAAAGGTTAAACAGATAAGCAAGAGCAGGAGGCTAACTTCAGCAGCACATTCTCTGAGTACTCTCGGGTATATTTCATTTGAGCTTCTAGAAAAAGATTTTAATTTGAGAAGGAGATTACGGACAATCTCCGGGGTAATGAAGGGAGAACCGGATAAAAGTGAGGGACTAGTGGTAGGGTTAGCCAACAAAATCCGTATTGAAGACGGATTGAAAGTATTAGCTGAAGGTGTTACATACTTCAGGCAAGGGAAGAGGAGACCTATGAGAGTCCTTAAGTTGTGGAAGAGAATTTGTGTTCCCTCGTTTATTCTTAATGAATTTGAAAAGCAGACTCTTATCTGTCTTAGCTTTTATTTAGGATACTATTAAATTCTGCGATGTTTGAGCCGGGAAAGGCTGCAAGCACATTTATTACGTAAATCGAGGTATTGATAATAAAAACAGGGGAGGTTGGTTGATTTCCACTTATAGAACTCGCGATTACGGAGGTTTAATGAGTCTAATGAAACGTTGCGGGATCTTATTCGACGGTCGGGAAGGCGCTCTGATGGGGACAAAAAGTTTAGCTCCCGACTTAATGGTGTTAGAGAAATATTCGCAGAAATTGTCTACCTCGTCGGTAGAGAAATAAATCCATTTCAAAACATTTAAAATAGTTCCTTAAACCTTCAAAGGTAGCATTACTGAAATCTGGGATAAGCGCTGAACAAGGAGTTGGCGATGTGGGCTGAATTAGGGAGATAAACTTTAAAAGCCAAGACGGAGTGATCACTCTTACCTAATGGAGGCAGAGTGGAGACAAAGTCAATTATATGAGGGAGATTAGAGAGAACTAAGTCTAAGCAAGAAGAAGTACAGCCCATTCTATGCCTAGTAGTCGAGGAAACCTGTTGAAAAAGGGCATTCTCAATGCAGAATTGGAGAAAGTTAGAGTCAAAGGAGTTACCCAGACTGGACAGAGTGTCCCAACTGATAGTAGGGGCATTAAAGTCACCCATCAACACTTGATACTTATGGGGGGAGTTGCAAACTGACTGGAGTTCTTGTAATAATGCAGAATTAGAGACTTCAGAGATAAGTTTGATTTTATTTGCTCTCTCTTTAATCAAATTGCATATTGCATATTTTTAATTATTTTGGTTTTTTTATTGTTGGCATTTAGAAAATAGTTATTGTTTTTATTATTAAAAAAATTTTTTTTCGCTGTTTACACATAAATGGTGCCATTCTCAAATTATTGAGGACAGCGTGGGTGTAACAAGACCGTGCAAATTAAAATAATGTGCTCCTTGTGTGAATTATGGTTTTATGAATGCTGCACGGGTTTTTCTGTAACCAATTATGCCTTTTATGCCCATTCAGAAAAAGATTTTATTTTAAAAAGTGTGAGCATTTTGATGCTCTTGCACAGAAAATTGAAGCATCTACAATCGATATAAGGAATATTTATGAGGAAATAATAGAATTAAAAACTTATATCTCAAAGCTCTGCCCCGCCAATGCAATAGCTAATTGTGCGTTAAAACGTTCTCAAAAAGATATTATTAATGGCTTTAACAATATTATTACTGATTATTAAAAATCTTGTAATATAATCATTAAGGGTGTGCCTGAAACAGTGATAAACTGTCACTAAATTATATCTGATATGTGTAAGAACATCTTTAATCCTATATCCTCATTTAAACTAAATAGGATACATTATAAACTTACACCTATTGCCGCCCATTACTTGTTGAATTCCACTTGCCTCAACATGTACTAGACTTTCTTAAAAACTGGCCTGATATTAGAAATTTGCTACCTTTCTACCTCAGATTTTTTAAAAACCTGCAGCCTGAAAAACGGCCTAAGTGGTTTATTTCCCTAGATTATATTCCCAACAGTGTGTTAAATCCATTCAAATTCCCTATAGCTAAATTAAAACCCTTAAGGCTAGATACAATTAATTAGGATTTTTCTCTTTTGCCTCGAGGACTCCGTCGCTCTCAAGGTGATGTACACAAATGCATTAAGCCTTAGGAACAAGTTGTTTAAAATCAAGAGTATGACCACTTCTGATGAATCTCATATCATCGGGGTTACAAAAACCTGGCTTTCTAATAAAATCAATATTCATGGGTATAATATTGTTAAAAGATATTTAAATAGAGGTAAGTGTGGAGGATGTATTTTTTACATCAAAGATTTCATACGGTTCTCCATCTTCAATCCAGGTTTTGGTGATCCGCTAAATGGGTATGATTTTCTGCATCTAGAGATTCCACTGGCTTCGGGGAAATTAATTCTCTTTTCCATTCTGTATAAACCGCCCTCTCTCTTAAAGGCCTCAGATAGAGTTCTAATAAAAAAACTTTTTTTTCCTTGTTTCCCTACCCCATAAGCACATTGTTATAATGGGAGACTTTAATGCTCCCTCAATTAACTAAAACTCCCTTCATGGGCCTTACGTGTTCTTTGAGTACAGTCTGCTCAAGCTCAGTATCGAACATGCCTTCCAGCAATATGTCCGTTTTCCTACCAGATATAAATTTGGAAGCTATTCATTTTGTCTTGACTTTATTTTTACCAATGTTTTATCCTTAGTAGACTCTATCGAGTTCCTTTCTCCTTCAGGAAGGACTAATCATTCCGTCCTGTCTTTCTCAGTTTATTTCCCCTTGTCGATCTCTAAATTACAGATGCAGAACACATTGCTCTGCTCAGATTTTAGGAAAACAAACTCTAGTAATTTACGGGAATATTTCCAAAATGCAAATTAGAATTTACAAAGTTTTAATAATGTAAATAGCGTTTATTCCCATATAATAGACATTTTTAATCGCGGTATTAAATCATTCGTCTCTTTCAATACTCCCGCCTAGTATTAAAAGGTATTTCCCAGCCGCATTAAGCGCTTAATCCAGAAAAGAAATTTAGCATTTACTAAATGAAAAGCTACAAAATTGCTTTGTTTCTATTACAACTACATCGATCTTCGAAATCAAGTCGTAGCTGCCATAAAAAAATTTAAAAATAAAAACTTAGCACTTTACTACTTAGAGCTAAAAATGATAAAAAAGTACTACTTAGTTTTATTAAAAGAAAGCGCTCTTCGGAATGTGTTTCTTCTTTTATTAAGAATTGTAATGGTTTGCTTCTATTAACCGAATTTTCATGTAATGCATTTAAGGATTACTTTAAGTCTGTTTTTTTGCACTAGAGACATGGTTGCCAGCTGTTCTGTTGTTCCTTCTATTAGTTTAGGTAACTTGAAAATTACTAATGATGTGGTGTTTAAACACTTTAAGCACTTAAAATCTAGCTCTTGCGGGTTTGATGGTATATACCCCAGAGTCCTCAGGGAGTGTGCCGATATATTGGCACCAGTTTTTTATCACTTGTTCAATATATATTACTTTTTAGTGGTCAAGTACCAAAGATCTAGAAACAAGCCTACATCAGGTCAATTTACAAAACAGACAGCAGATTCAGTCCTGAAAGTTACAGGTCAATTAGTATATTACCTGCACCTAGCAAAGTACTAAAAAAACTTATTAAAGAGTATCTCCTGGAAAATAAATTAATTAGTCCTGCTTAGCATAATTTCATCCCGTCCCGTTCCTGTCTAGCTAATTTATTAGAATTTACAAATAGAGCAACCAGTGATTTAAAGCATCACCCTTTCGTTGAGGCTATCTACTTTGACTTCTTCAAAGTTTTTGATAAAGTTCCACACTCTCTTTTAATAGCTAAGCTAAAAACTTTTGACAAAGTATTCCTCTGTTGAACTGGATTATCGATTTCCTGAAGAATCAAACTTTTAGAGTTAGGCTCGGCAGTACTTTGTCTACCCAGTCCAAAATCACGTCAGGGGTGCCACAAGGATCAGTTCTAAGTCCCCAACTTTTTATAATGTTTGTTAATAATCTATCTACAAAAGTTCAATCAAAAATTCTGCTTTATGCGGACAATGTTAAAATCTGGGGTACAAACCCTGAACTTCTACAGCAAAATATTAACAATATTTATCTTTAATCGGTTACAAATAAGCTGCCTTTAAATTTAGAAAAGTGTAGGCATATAACATTCAGAAGATCTTCGGGAAAGATCTATAAAATTTGCGACAAAGTTATTACTACGGTAAAAAAGATTAAAGATCTAGAAATCACTTTCACATCATCTCTAGTTTTTACAATACATCACAAGAAAGCGATCCTAAAATGTTTTAGCCTGATTAAGTTCTTTAGACGGAATTTAGGTAAAATTTCAATAGACTGTCTTTGTCTACTTTTTATTTTATATATAAGACCACATTTAGAATATTGTATTGAGGTAACTGTCCCATCTCTGAAGGCAGATATATATCAGTTAGAAAGAGTACAAAGAATGCTTTCCAGACTCCAATATGAGCTTTGTTTGAAGTCGCACCCAGAGCGTTTGCGAATACTAAAACTATTCCCTTTAGGAAATAGGCGACTCTGAGGCAACTTAATTTTAATCTATCAGTTATTTTCTAGCAATCGCATTACTCATCTTTTCAATGTAAATAATGGAAACCTTAGTTAGTGGACATTGTCTTACGATTCACAAACCCAGAGCTTTTACTCGCTTTAGACAAAATTATTTTTTACATAGATCTATTACAAAATGGAATAAGCTCCCTAGTCATATAGTCAATTCTAAGTCGTTAGGGTCATTTAAGATTAATTATAATCAGTACTTGCTTGCTTCTTTCATTTAAATTCTTCACTTATCTACTTGTCTTGTTCAACTTATTTATTCACTTTTCTTCTATATTGTTACTACTTTTTATCTTTTTTTATTATTTATTCCTGTTTGTCCCAGTTTCTTCCTCCCTCTTTATTCTCCCAGATTTTGAACTTTTAGGTACATTGAGAACCGAGGATCAAAAGAATAAATTCATACGCACCTCGTGTACCCTCATGAATGCTGAATCTTGAATCACGATTTACAATTACAGTCATAAGTAGAAAAGTATATTCAGCATCATAATATACAGAAAACAAATTTAAAAAAAAATTTTAATGTACAAAATGAATAATAAAAAATCAACTATATTGTAGATAAAAACATCAAGATATATTAATTGATATTTAAAAAACACAAGAACAGTTTATTCTTTATATGTTCATGGTTAGTTAAGTGTCTAATTTCTAACATTTTTTAGTTTTTATCAATTAATTAATACAACTAAAGATACAAAATTTGGAAACTGATCAATTTTTTAATATAAAGTGTATGCAGTGACGTGTGCTTATAAAATTATGTAAAGAAAAATTATTTTTTTTTAAATTTTTGTTGCGTAATCGTTTTATGTTATTAACTTAATATGTATATAATTTTAAGTGTAACTATTACCATTTAACCATTTGGATGCCATTTATCAAAAATCCCAAGACACTCAAATATTTATAATTATAAAAAAGTTAAACAACAATTTACTTCAAGTATTGATAGTCCATATTATTTTAGCATAATTACTTTGTTAAAAAAATACATCTCTTAAGTTAAAACAAAAAAATTAAAAACTAAGACTTCACTGACAAGTACCATTTTAGACCCTGTATATTAATAATTATATATATTTTTAAAAATCTATAATTTGTTATCAAACCTGTAAATTGGTTTGTACCTCAAAAAAAAAATAATGTAAAAAAATTTTTTTTTGAGAAACATATTATTATTATTATCATACCGGGTCATTCATAACGTGCAGCTGTTGTGCAACAGCAACGCCTGGATGAGATAGATTGTTTAAAGAGTTCAATACATGATATCGAAAAGATGTTGGTAATGATGAGCATTGTACTTCTGTAGATACATCACAACTTATAGTACCAGCCGACATCAATAGTGGTTCTTCTCGAATTTCTATGCTATGTTTGCAGTCGTTGAGTGACGCGTCATCTTTTTACGCTTTGGCCATTGCATCAAAATCTACTGTCGATGTTGTAATTACGTTAATTAAAACAGGCGACAGAGCGTTAACTATCACGTTAGTTTTTCTTTTAAGAAATTGGAGATCAGTCGTAAACCGCGAGATGCAGTCTAAGTACCTAGCTACTCGAAACGAATAACGTTCCGTTTTCGTACAAATGACAAAAGTCGATAGTTTGTGATCAGTGTCAACACTTAATTTACAACTCTCCACAGCGTAGCAAAAGTTCAGAAGTAGTCAAATGCTTGCAGCCAAATGTACTATATTTCGACTTTGTTAATAATAAACGCATAGAAAAAAAACCTAGAGGTTTCAAAACTCTATCTAAAAATTGTTGAAGAACTGCTGCTATTGCAAAATCGGTAGCATCGATAGTAAAAATCAGTTAACGTGAACTGTCTGAATAAACCAGCATTGTCGAGTCTGCCATCAACGTTTTGCTATTGATGAAAGCCTGCCTTGTCTTTTTGGAGAGTTTTATTTTGTGTGAGTTTTCTTACAGTAAAACGGAAAGTGTGTAAACGTGTTCGGCACATTTGAGAATAAATCTGCGGTAGAATTTTAAGAGATCTAGATAGGAGCGCAGATCCTTTGATGTGATGGGTTTAGAAAACACTTAGTTGGCTTGTACCTTGTCATGTGTAGGACGGATACATGTGGGTGTAATCAGATGTCCGAAAATTTCGAGTTTGTTTGCACTTAGGTTATACTTATTTGGATTAATAATTATGTTATGTTTAATCTTTGAAATAAATTATGTATATGTTGTTGGTGTAAAGTAAACGTAGACAAAATTAAAACCTCTCAGAATCTGATCCATAAAACGTTGTAATCTCTGTGCAATGTTGAGCAGGTCAAAGGCATTCGTAAAAACTCAAATAAGTCAAAGGGTGTTGTAACCGCGCTGTAGAATCTCACTGATATATCTGCCCTGATTTCCTATTATTTAAATTGATACGGATAATTATCAGCACCTCAGATAATTTCTATCAAAAAAGCTCTTGTGTGTTCTAAATTATCGTTTTGTAATTTATTATTACGAAATAATTTAAAATTACATACCATTACTGTTTACCAACAGGAAAAAACAGGACACAATATACTCAACTGAACCACAGTCACATCAACATCAAACGTAATAAATTCAAATACAAAAAGGCGTTTTAAAACAAAGTTGTTAAAATGTACAATAATATAAAAATTGTAATTAAAATAAAAATTAATAATTATTTTAAATGTTTTATTAAAACAGTAACACGCTGTCTTTTCGATTACTTCTGGAGCAACAGGAACCTGGTGTTAAGTATGGACTTAATCGATTTTAGAAAAATGCTTTACCTGACCAAATTAGCTATAACGTCATGGATGTAAGGAATAGGGTAGCTATCATAACGTAACATTGCGCTTAATGCCCTATAATCCCCACATAGATGCCATGTTCCAGCTGTCTTCTTCATTATATAAAGGAATAAGCACCAAATAATATCTTTCTGAAGAAGGGTATCAAATTCGCTTTTAGCGTTAGCTAGTTTATCGGGTGCTCAACAGCGTTGTTGACAAGTTGTTAAACAGACAGTTTTGATGAAATGTTGAGTACTACACTGTGTGGGGTCCACTTCTTGCACGGCCTCGGTTAGTAACAAAAACTTAGAGAACAGCCCAGACAAATGTTTCTTGTTCTCTACAGCCGACTTTCTATACCACCTAGTAATGATAAAGACATTTACTTTACCAAGCGACCCTCCTTTTGTAGGTGGGTCATGGAATCGTTAAGCTGCATTTACCAGGGTCTACCAGGATATGGTAGAGTTGTAATAAATAAATGTTTAAATTTTTTGTGGGCGTTGCTGCGTTAACGAAATTCCATAGGAGTTTCAGGAAACCTTATTTGTAAAAGGACCCAATATCGTGAATTGAAGCATCGGACGTAAACCCCTGATTCAAGTTTTCCGGACTCAAGAAGAAGTCTGGTTCTCCCGAGTGCAACCGATAGTAAAAAGCCTCTCTTCTCGCTAGCAGATGAACATTTTTTAGCTTTTTAAGAAGATTATTGGCTTTTGTGTATGGTGCTGTTTGCTTGAGTGTTTTTAGGGCTTTTACTACTTGAAAAAAATGTGATGGTAACCGGTGTACCAGTTGAAAAAAATTGTCTTTTTTGATATAACAATACAGTATATTAGTTGAGATGAAATTCAAACAAAAAAAACCAAAGTTCTAGATCTTTGGTGTTGAGGGGAGAAGGAAGGCAACGGAATGCTGGGTAAAGTTTTGAGAATTAGTCATCTAATTTCAATTTTTCGCAAAATTGATTTTCCATTTTTTTGAATTACTAAATATATAAACATACTTATTAATAATAAAAAATTAGGGAAGTTAAATGCTTATGTTAATATTGAAATAAAGTATGAACAAGTCTAATCACAAAATAAACATATTAATTACAAATATATAAATAATTATTGTTATATAGAAAAATGTACATGTTCAAAAAGTCCTGTTTTTGTTTGTTAATTTTTTGTATTTTGAGATTTAAATAATTATAACGTTTTTTATAAAATATGTTAACAAGTAGTAATAATAATAATAATAATAATAATTAATAATGTTACAAAATAGCAACAATATTTTTTTAAAGTAACTTTAGTTAGCCATTATCTCGGCTATCGCATTTTTAGTAAATATAATAATTATAGTCATCATATTTTGTTTTAATAATTTACTTTATTTTTGTAATTGTTAATGCAGCATAATCGTTATTTGTTTATCTTAATGTTGAAACTAATTTTTAGGCATCTTTTTTATGTATTTTTTAATTTTTATTTGCAGAGATAAATTCTCTGATGTAATTATTGTTAAAGTCCATTTTAAAACAATATCCGGCTTTTCATATAAAATATTAAATAACAAAGAAACGTTTTAACCGTTTTTCTAATATGATTTTATCTATAACTTTTAAAAAATCAGATAAAAAAATAATGAACTAACTATAATTTTAAACAAAACGATATATTTTATTTGAATATAAATCTTCACATGATGAAAAACACGTGCATTTTATATACATAATGCACAGTTCATTTATTTATGTATATGCACATTTGCATTTACATTAATAATAATTAACCGATGTAAAATGTGTATTTTTTATATAGAATATTTTAAACGACTAAAATTTTAAACTATTTTTTTTTCATTTAAAATTTCTTACTTATAAAAATAATGTTATGCTATTATGTTATGCTATTATTTTATTAATAATTATATTTTAAAGAAACTTAGTTACTAAACTTAAACTCTACCTTTGTTTTTTGAAACAAATTAACTTACTAATAGTTTGTGACTTAATAATTTAACGTATAAAACATCAAAATAATATTATGTAATGTACAAATATTTTTAAAAATATGTAAAAATTTTATAAAATAAAAATGTTTAATTTAATTGTTTTTAACGTTTTTAAACAAAAATATTACAAATATATTTAATTAATTTAATTTGTTTTACTATACACATTATATATAAATATTTGTAAACTTAAGCGTTCACTATAAACTTAATAACTTCTGTTCTCGTGGGCTTTAGTAAGCTTATTTGGCTAAACTATTTTTCGCATATTTATTTATTTGTTTATAAAAAAAATAATTAAAAAGTAGTTAATTTTAAATATTAAAAAATATATATATTTCAAGTATGTTAATTTTATTTGTAACTTTGGGTAAAAAAGAAAATTTTTGTTTTTGTAATATTTATGATATTTAATATTGAATTTTTACAATTATTTCTGTAGTTTTTAAATTATAGTTTAAAGAAAACAATTAAAAATATTATTTTGTTTTGTAAATAAAATCATGTTTTCTGCTAGTATAAACTCCATAAGTATGTACTTTATTGTTTATAATTTTTATAATTTCTTTTGAATAAAAAAGACAATCTTTTTAGAAAATAGTTCAGGAAGATGTTGTTCTGCATCAAATTATGAGTGTAAACAATTTAACAAAATCAACGGTTGCTGACAATCAAAATTATCAGTTAAAGCAAGCAATTGATTCTCAATTTTTAGTTTTATTTCGACCAGCACCAAATTCATTTGTACTTGTTTCTAAAATTTATTTTTGTAATAATAAACAAAACAAGCACACAAAATATTCTAATATTGATTATAATATTAAAAATAACAAGAGCAATTTAAGGCCGCGTTTCTTTGTGGTTATTGGACCTCAAGTTTGCAGTTGTCAAAATGAATTTAAGTGTTCAAAAAAATGTCAGCCAGAATTATTTCAACTTCCTTGTATTCACATTTTGTTTGTCATGTTACAAGTTTTGCGCATTCCTATTGACGATGAACATTTAATGCAAATTCCTTTACCAAGTTTTAAAGTAATTATATATATATATATATATATATATATATATATATATCATTAAATTTTTTTTAACTAAAAATAAACATTTTAAACGATTTAGGTTATAGAAACTAATTAAAATGTAAAAATTAATGCAGTTAACATGTCCAGATTTAACGAGTTCGTAAAAGATTTTTAATGTTTTTATTAGAATTGTGTTTTTAAAAGCATTGTTGATGATTATAAACAAAACACTTTATTATTATAAGTATTTGTTTATTTTATTAAGAGAACTATTGCAAAAATGTTTTCTTTCTGCGCAAATCCTAGACTTAACCTGGGATGTTTATCTCCCATAATGGTGATTTTTTTGTTAATACTTTACTGAAGTATTGCAAATGTAGTAATTAATACACTGCTATACACAATTAACATACAGTTAAATATTTTTATTTTTATTATTTTTTTATTTTATGTTTTCTACTTCGAATGTTTTACAAGAAACATTTTTCAGCAGTGGACATTTTAGCGAAGCCGAACGTGGGCCTGCATTTTAGTGCCGATAATGGGATTCGAACCCATGCCCACGGAGGTCCGAATTCGAGCGCTGTACCGCTAGACCACCCCGGCACATGTTCAGTACATATGTTCAGTACAAAAGAGAAAGTGGATTTACTTTTGTATTTAGAAAAATTAACCAAATATTTTTAATACAGTTTAGAAAATTAATTTATTAAGAATTTTTAGTGCTTTACTATATTATGGGTTTTTAAGATAATGTTCAACAAAAACTTATTTATAATTGTAGTACAAATATTTAGTAAGCAATTTTTAGTTAAATTTTAAGTAAGAGATATATTATTGAAGGCTATATTAATAGAAAAATTAATCAACATAGCTTTGGTAGTATGAGCTACATACAGTTTGTAAATATTATAAACAGGTATTATAGTTTTCCATGTTACAGCGAAAATCGATATTACAATTTAAATTTTTAAAATAATTGTAAAATAAATTATACTAAAACGTTTGTCAAAATTGTTTTAAGCATGTTGCTGAGATTATGTTAAAAGCTAGATTGAATACTAAAATAATTTACTTAAAAATTGTCGTAAACTAGGAGTAATTGACAATTATTTGTTGATTAGAAATATTTTTAAAAGATTTAAAAATTGCATCAGACCTTATTTACTTATTGGTGTTATTGTGCATTTGACATAACTTTATTAAAAACAAATCACTGATGTAAAACTTGCATATAAATCATTACCATGTTTTGTTTTTTTTTAATGCTTAAAAATTGGAAATTTGAAAACAATTGAATATGTTTTTGCTATTTATTATTTTAACAAATTATATTGGTTTGTAAAACATTGTCTTAATGCTCTAAAGCATTTTTTTGCAGTAAAATGTATTGTATATTTTATTTAGTAAAACTTGGTATGTTGTTTAGTATATATTTTTGAAACTGTGTTTATTACATTCCTAGATTTAAAAATCGGTTCTATAGAAGCCCATCCATTACCTAGATGGAAAAATTTGGACGGATATTGTAGTATGCGAACTCAGTCCTTTTATTAATGCTAAGCCAAGTGAATTATTTAAATGGGCGTCCGTTTATTTACCCTATGCAGCCAAAAGAGATCATTGGAGGGATTTAACTCGGGATGTAATTAGCATTTAATGTCAGCACACCTCAAGCGTCATTATTTAATTACACACTACAAAAGTTGACGTTTTTGCAGACGTTTTGGTTTTTTGAACTACCCTAAGTGATAACCGGTGGGAGATCATAATTGATTAAGTAATGTTATATTATTGTATAAACTATATTGAATAAGCGTGTGCTTTTTTAGGTAGAACAATGGATTCGAAATTATTTAAATTTTGAACATGGAACAAGGCGAAAATCGTTACATGATGCTGTAAAATTGTTATCATTGGAAGATTTATTAGCTGATAATCGTTTGGACAAAAACGAATTTATGTGCAAACTGGCCATTCCCCAACCTCTTCGGCTGGGCGTCGAAACTCATCAGACGATAAATGGGAATAGGAACAAATTGCCAAGTGCATTTGCCATTGTTGGATGTACAATAGAAGCCACTAAAAGCTTACAAGAGTCCAACGAATTGGAAAATGTTTCGCATTGTCAAAGGAAAATTAAAAGCGCTTGTTATTCCAACGTTCTTATGGGAAATGGCCGTCATGGTGATAGTGAATCAGCAACAACAACAACAAAAAGTGTATCTAGAACAAGTTCAGCAGATAGCAAAGACGAGAAACTGGATTTGTCAAAATGTGCAAATTGTTCGTCTGGTAGTCGAAAACCACTTTTGCCAGATCAACGACCTCAAACGGCGCCTCAATACGAACCGACAACTGCAACGGGATGTATTAAAGAAAAGCTTTTAAGGTTTGTCTATTGAGTAGCGGCTTTTAGAATACGCGTTTTTTAATTAATGGACATGAGAGTACATTTACTGCATGGTTGAACTGTCAATCACAAGTCTATAAAATAAGAAACTGACAACTTAGATAATGCTGAGAAGGATGTTTGTAATTTGTCTGACGACCGATTCGATATACACAAACTCAAAAGTCGAAAATTCAATGTACAATTATATGGAACAACATTGCTTTGCCCCATACTCTTCAAAACGAAAAGGTTTTGAAATAAATATTAACATAATCGATAATGTCATAATTGTGTGTGTGTGGATGATAATTGTTACTTTCCCGTTTCCAGACCGTTCGAAATAAACAAACAAACACACGAAATATTTTAAATATAGAACGCACATCATTGGAATATTTTTCGGTTTACAAAATAAAAAAATGTGGAGATGGTGAATAGGCATGACTAATATAGTACATGGAAAATTGTTGGATTTAGGGCAAATTATACTATTTGACACTAATACATTGACAAACACGTGTGTATAATGAATAATAATAATAAAAGGAGGAGGGTTGAATTAGCACAAGCATATTAATATATATGCCAGTCGTCGTTATATCTCAGTGTTACATCTAACTAGCACTGTGCTTTGCAACAGACAAATACTGTGTACATACACACGCATGCTAACCTAATAACCTAAATAAAATCTACATGTATTGATAATGTCATTGTCCCAATATTCCTCATTATGCATCATCACTGAAATCTAATTTAGCCATAACACTGAAATGTACGTGTTTTTTATGCTAAATGGATTTGAGTTGTATCATAATATAGGGCAGGTGTGTGTATAAATGAAAATTAAGGCTTGTCGTGCTAGTTAAAGTATGTTTGTTGGAATTATGTGTATTGTTATTGAAAAATCATTTTCGATTTAAACATGTGTCTAGTCTACATACTTGATGATTATCCTTGTTACACGGCGATGCAATTTTTGAGAAATGATTTTTTTTCAAAAGCAATATAACTAGACTCACACTTCCACGCTCTTTCTTTTTTAAAAACAGTTCATTTATTATTATTATTATTATTATTATTATTATTATTATTATTATTATTATTATTATTATTATTATTATTATTATTATTATTATTATTATTAAGCTTTAATATCTTACTAGAGGTACATTTAGCGTAAAATACATTTTTAGCATCAATATAAAAAAGTAGTAGTACAAATAATGGAATCAAAATGAAATAAAATGTCATATGTTAATGAATATAAATGTATAGTCTATATAGTATGCATGTGATTTAAAAATAATATTTAAAATTGCTATACATAGAATGAATCATTATAAGGCACACTTGTTACATTATACTGCAAGATGTCCAAATTAATTCAAATAAATGAGTAGGTGGAACAATTCCTACTTTGATAGGTTTCTTAGTAGTTCAATTTTGTTTCATTCTGAATTGGTTAATATTCTGGATAAATAGGGCAGATATGAATTTTTGTATTGATTAGTTTTGGCTTTTATGTGCATGTAAGTTTTTCTTGTTTTTCCAAAAACTTTAGAATTGTTAAAAACTGCATGTAGCGGGTAATTGTTATTTTTTTCAATCCTTGATGCTAATTGTATACAGGATTTAAAATGTTTATCAACAATATTATTCAACATGATAGAATATTTGATTCCTGCTGATTTTGATACCAATGATATGCATCTTTTTAAAACAACGTAATTCTGTTTTAATAAACCAGGAAAAATTATAAGTGAGCAATATAATATCAAAGAATAAAAACGTAATGTAATGAACAATTTAGTAATATATCGTTAACATTTAGTTTTAGATAGACAAATAATTGCTCCAAGTTAGCAAGGTTTTTATGATTACAGGTTTGTACAGTTCGTTACGAAGATGTGCTACGATCCTGAGGATTTGAGGCAATGCTTATAAAGTCTCACTTCAATGATGGTGATATTCCTGACCGTTAGTCCTTCAAGTGGTGGATCCTGACTAAGTTCTTATATCTAGACTAATAACAGCAGGGTCCGAGTGCACAGCGGTATAACTGGGCTTCCGCTACGGCGGGTAGGTGCGAACATACCCAGGATACTTAAAAGGTATCTAAATGTATACGTATATCATATGTAGCCCTTGGGCTAAGGGAGATAACCCTGACAAAAAATCAGGCGGCCTAGTCAATCTTTGCGAACAGTGGCGACGTCACAAGGATGCCGTCTACTAGCCAAGAAATTTTGTTATTTATCCACGTTTGTCTATGCTTGTCAAGCCATCGAAATCGATCGTTCTATATGTCGTATAAATATGGGAAATAATGAAGAGGTGACCACGTCACCAACCAAAATGAATGAATGAATGATAATCTTGTTGAAAATGTATGAGGGGTCATTCAGCAATCTGGTGTCGTAACCAACTCGAACTCACAGATTTAGGACTGACTAGAGCGGAGTCAGTCATTACCTAGACTCGAGTTAATTTAATGGATTGAATAAATTCGAATTTTTGAAACACGGTTATTATATTGTGTTTTTGCCACCAACCATAAACAAACTTTTTTACTTACATACTATCCTTCCTAATATGTTTTTCTTCTCTCGTTCTTTTGATGTTCACAAATGATTCTTGTCATCATATTGTAATCTACACAATTATTTTTGATTTGCATTTTTCACACATACAATGTGGTTGAAAATATTTTTTTCAAAAACCGACAATTTATGGATACTTTTCAAAATCAAAGATGTTTTGAATTGGCCATTTGATGAGTTAACTATTAATTTTTTTGACAACTATTAAATTCAATAAATTGACAAACAGTAGGTGTAGATTTTAAGGTATGGAGTACGCATAAATTAAATCACAGTATCACCTCACACTAGCATTTCAAATTTGTATAAAAAAACTAATTGTTGGTTATATACATTTGCATAAAATTTAAAATGTACATTTGCGAAGGGATGTAAACAAGTCCTGTAGTGCGTGTCATCAGAACATTAGACAAACTGATTTCGGTTCTTCGTGCTTGGACGGCAAAGTTCGATCGGCCTAGATTTAAGTTCCACCATCGGTACTAAATGCAATTCCTTGTCAACTTGTCAAACAGCATTTCTTGCAGAACATTTCAAAAAATAATCCATAATTTTAAAAGAGCATATAATGTATAATGTTTTACAACCCCTTTTGATCTGAAGACCATGGAATAACAATATTTTTCTACATAAGTGTACTTTTTATCACTCCGTATTCTTAATCTCGCCCAATATTTGTTTTACACCGACTTTTCCCAAAAGCTTTTTAACATTTTTAATATTGTATTCTTAAACCGTTCTTTCTAAAGATAAACGTAAAATGCAGCCAATAAATATTTTTTACAGTGGAAAAAATCCATTTTTATTAGTGCAATTTTTTTACAGCAACGGCTATTGACTATGCGCTCCAAACTTCCTCCTTTCCTAACTTACAATAAGAAAGGAACAAGTCACAAAATCTCTATTTTTAATTCATTTTACACACTTATTAAATAGTTGTCAAATTTTATACTTGTTAATCAATATTTATTAATGTTGAAACAGTCTTTTGTTCCCTTAGTGTCATTATAAACAGAGAAAATACTGATATATCTGTTATCTGTCAATTAATTTTTTTATAGCAAATACTTTATTACAATTTATATAAACACTGGAGAATTAGCATTAGTCGGATTTATTATAAATAATAATAAAGTTACAAGGTCTACTTCAACCACCTGTAGATCAATGGTGCTAAGGTTTTGTCGTGACACCAGATAGGGGCGTGAGTTCAAGTTTGTGTAGGACACTTGAAAGGTATGCGTTGTTGATAATTCCAAACAAGGATGAAACAGCTGTATAATGATTTTGTTTGGCTTAAAACCAAGTGGATTTATTATTCACTGAATTTGACAATTCCATTATATCATCCTTGAAAACCCCATAATAAATGAAGTACTATTTGTTCATTCAAACAGCGAAATAATACAAATGATAATTCTTTACATCAAAATCAATTTTTCCAAGTGTTTGTACTGGTGTAAAATTCATTCATTCATTTCATGTTGGTTAGTGACGTGGTCACCTCTTTATTATTTTCCATATTTATACGGTATATGAAACGATCGACTTCAGTGGATTTGTAAGCGTAACAAGCATAAAAGAATAACGAAGTTTTTTTGACTGATTGACGGTACCCTTGTTATGTCACCTATATTTACAAAGACTGACGAGGCTACCTGATTTCTTTTTCAGGGTTATTTTACTTAGCGGAACGGCTACATATGGTATACATATACCTTAATACACCCAGAAAACTTATCCTGGGGTGTATGCTTGCACCCACCCGTCGTAGCAGAAAACCAGTTTTACCGTTGTGCACTCGATTCATGCTGTTATTAGTCTGGATGCCTACGGTTACCTAGTCCAGACGAACAATTACCATTATTGGAAATTGCGATTTTATTAACATTAGTCAAACCTTCGGGATCATTAGCTTCCCACTTGTGTAAAATATTAAAAATGGATTTATAACTCGACCACTTTTAATAACAAAAGGATAATACTTGACCCACTCAACTCCCTTCTTCAAACTTGACAGACACGCGTCGTCAACCCTATTTCGTCCCATCCAAAACTACAGTCCCATTCTTCACCAAGCCCATTTGACACCTATTCAGTCAGAAGAAAATAGTGCAAATATGACACTGAATGGAGAAGGCACCAGCACACTAACACCGATCGCCAATGTGGACAGACACCACTGTTGTCGTCCTACTGCTTCGTCCGACGCCAAATCAGCCAGTAGGACCACATCGACGCCGACAATGAATGGCTTTATTCACGCTCGACAGTCATCTTTCAAACCCATCAAGTCGACTGGTCCAACCACATTGCCCAATTGCCTAGTTGTCGCACGACGAAGTTTGCATGCCGACGCTGGTGTAGAAGTTGTAGCGAAATCGCCAGATCGTTGGAGTAATGGTGATGACAATGACGATGATGCTGATGGTGATGGTGATGATAATGAACAGCCAATGGCGATGATGTCGTCGCGACCCAATTTGGCCCAAACTTGTGGATTGTGTTTGCGTTCGTGTTCATGTTCGATTGACAGCGATTGCAAACAATTGGAAGCACTTTTGTCGTGTTGCACACTTCGACTGGCCAATGGACAGCAGTCCCACTGCGGAGCGATGTTTCATGCAAGTTGTTGCAAAATATGTAAGTCCAGTTGCTATTCTAGTGATTTTTGGAGTTTCATACTATTATCATTATCGTTATTCATTTATTTCATTTATTTCATTTCGATTATTTCTATATTTGTACAGTATGCTGTAACAAGCTTAAAAGTGTATCAATGTTTGTTGGCTATTAGACGGTTCCACCGTTTGCAAAGATTGATAAAACCGCCCAATTTTTTATTAGAATTATTTTTCTTAGCCCAACGGTTACATGTGGTATAGATATATTTTAAGATACCATTTATGTATCCCGGTTGTATACTTCTACTCATTTGCCAGGTGGAAACCCGGTTATGCCATTGTGCACTTAGTTCCTGTTGTGTTAATTCTAGATGCTTAGATGCACCTAGTCCACGATGCGTCATGTGGAGTTGACAATTAGGAATATTTCAATCATTGGAAATTGAGACTATATGAGTATTACTTAAATCCTAAGGATTATTAGCATTTCATTATCGTTATTTGTATTATTATTATTTTTATTGATTATAATTATATTATTATTACTTGAAATACTATAGCCATTCAAATATTTTAGCTTGGGTTTTTTCTGCCTAATGCTCTTCCTACCAAAAGCCCTCTTTTATTTAGGTTTCAAATTGGCTAGATCAGTTCATTTCTGATCTTCTCGGAGTGGAGTTATTTCTAATCCTATTATTATTACAATGCTTTAATATTTTTACTAGGGGTACATTCAGTATATAGATGCTTTAACTTAAAGAATGTCAATAACAAACCAATCATTATAAAGTTAAAGTACAAAAAAATAAAAACAGGGCAATGTAACCATCAGGCAACACTATCGTATCATTATGAGTCGTTGTATAAAAACGTAAGTACAAAACTGAGTTGAGTACGTGGGTTTTGTAATTATGCCATCAATTTGATGTGTTAATGACAATGTTATTTTTGCATCCTTTTGGATTAGTCAATAATCGCTATAAGTGGGGTGCACTAGGATTGTTAAACCTAATCGTTCTAGTTGTAATAAATAAGTGTGGTATTATTATTATCTAGTTTTTGTTACTTGAAGGTCTAACAGGAAATTTATTTCTTAGCAAAATGTAAGACAAGGACCTGCATTCCGTTTAGTGGCGCCAGTGGGGGACTCAAAGCCATGTCTACCCCACCTATAGGTATAGTGATTTAGACACTAACTACTGTTACAATATAACAAGTGAGTACTATTACCGAATGTGTGTGATACTTAAAAAAATAGAATAAAGTAAAGAACGTAATTTCTTAAAAAAGCCCAGTTTATATTGAATTTCAAAGATAAACGTTTATTTCGTGGCAATCCCAATTGAACAATACGATGCAAAGTATTTAAATATGAGCATTACATTCCATTCCATACTTTTGTGCATTGATGCACCTTTTGAAACGTGAAACGTGTTTGAAAATGATAAAAATTACTTTTGAATATATCGTTTTTATAGGTGGGTGGAGAGATAGGAGCTGAAAGATATAGTATTCTTTCACATGACACATTGTCTGGAATTATTGATAAAAGTAATAGAATGGATTAGAAAATATGTGACTTGTACAGACTCGAACGAGACTGGACATGCTAATGTGGTGGTATGATAGACGAAATACTTGAGAACAGCGGGTTTTATTCTATCTTTTAATTAAGGTTTTTTGGACAATGATACATTCATTAGGCTGTTTCATTCTTGAAAGTGTGTTTTTTGTATTTGAACAATTTGAGCCAAGTGATAAAGACAAAACAGCACTTGAAATTGATGGCAAGACGATATGAACAGAATGATATTTTGTACAAGTAGACAAATAGTAAATGGTCCATTAAAAATTATTTAAGTTGAAAATGCTATTTCTTATTTCTCTTTGTTGAAGATTGCTACTACCGTAAACACTTGGATTAATTAACTTTAAAGTAATAATTTAAAGGGGATTAAAATAACTTAACAAATAACACTTCAAGTTTTTTTTGACTGTTTACAGTTAAATAGATATTTTTTCCAAATTTCCAAATTTCTCATTGTTAATAATTTTTATAGTGTGCAACTGGATTTATGTGCTTACATTCGCATAGACCAGTGTTTCAAACCACTTTTGATAATAGGTGAAATTTGTCGAGCAAGAAATACTATTAATTATTTAATATAAATAGCCAGTCGTAGCTTGTATGATTAAAAATTCAGTAATGTGTATACAAAGATTATGCCATTCATTTGTTGGAATAATTTAATTTTTGCTAAATATTTTATACTACTTATAATATTTATAAACCTTTTGTCAGTGTTGATGCACATACATACCCATACATTCATCTGGCTGATGTCTGACTCATTTTTGAATGATTGTTTGATAAACAAATTGACAATAAAAACGTATCAATTCCATCAAATTATACTAGAATGTACTTAATTGAAGTTAAACTTGTCGGATGATAATAATTGCTATTCTAGTTGTTCTACTAATGGACATTTGTTAACAGATGGATTTATTTTGTTTCTGGACAATTTATATTAGTCATCATGGTGTTTACGTATTGGGGGATGGCACAGTGACTGAGTTGCTAGGCTTTTACACTTTAGATTGTATGACTACTGGAAATAAAAACTCTTCGTTTGTCTGCGCTACACTCAGTTACGAAGTGAAGCGCGCGTCAAACTACACATCTTTCAAGACTATTGTAGTATTTTTGCACTGCAATACGAAAATGGTTCTATTATTACTTTCCCATATTTTTCTATTTTGCTCACTTTCCATAATGTTTAACTTTTTCCATTGCACTGTGTATTTAATGTGTGTTATTGATTTATCTACTACTATTGAATGATAACGACATACACACACACACTTGAACAGTACTACTACAAACGTTTAAAAGTATTTCAAGCATTACATAAAATACATATTTGTTCCTTCATCCAACTTTTCATAAAAACCAATTTTCGTGTTTTTTCGCTAACTTTCAAGAAACCAATGTTGATGCAACTATATATATTAAACCTTTGCTATGCTTAATATTTAAACCTACCTGTCCACATCCATCTGTCATTTAAATTTCTTAGCTCAATCCATTAATCACTCATGGTGTATCGGTCTGTTTATTTACTTAGTCACAAAAAATAATGTTTTTTGTTTAAAAAATAATGATAATAAAGCAAGTGACTATTTATGCAAACAAGAATAAATTAATTGTGAATATAATTTATCCATTAAAAAAATTAAAATACAAAGATTTTACCTTTTATCAAAAATGAATTCCATGAATCATATATATATTTATAATGCATGGATGGATGAATAGATGGGTAATAAGGAAATTAATTTCGAATGAAACTAAATGCGCACACACAAATATTTTTAGAAAGCATTTAGAATGGAAAAAAGTCTAAATAGCAATGATTCATCTACGGTTCTATTTCACTTTTTAATCCAAGCATGCATTCGCGTTGCCTGTGTTTCTTTTCCAAAAATAGCCACAACCAATGGTTTTTGATTCCATTTTTCCCTTTGCTTGAATTATTTTGTCAGGCTAGCCTTTTTGACATTACCAATTGCTGAATATGTGCACCTATTCGTAAACCCGCATTCACTACAACGATGGTGTATAGGATGTGACATAGGGCTTGATTTGTATTGTTTGTTTGACTGTACATTGAAATAGAATTAAAATTAGGTTTAGTTACAAATAATGCAGATACTGTACCGCACTGTTGGACAGCCTAGTAATTACTTTTACATTCTACTGTTTTGTTTAAGTATTTTAGTAAAAATAGATTTAATTTTTGTATATATGATTATGTTTTATACGCACTTCAACAGAAAATGTAAAACTTTCATCCGTTTAGAATCTTCAAACGTGTATTTTACTTGTTGAAGTTGATTGCAGTTGATTGCATGCGCATTGTGATAGCTTACTTTGAACAATTATTTTTAAGTGACTGATGATTCATTGCCAAGTGGCAGAAGTCTAGCTAAGACTCGTAACTAGATGGAAATGGTTCCTAATTCTACCATCGGTACCCAAATGTTACTCATCGTCCAGGATTTTGATTAATGTTTACTTGTTGAAAAATACGTTTTTTTTTTAATAAAACATTCAAGCAATAAATATTCTATCTTTTCACCAAATATAGTAATTTACCAGAGTTATAGGAAATAGACAATGTGGCAGCGCATTTCTAATTGTCCATTGTTTTGAAGACTTTGATAAAGTCAACAAGATATACCAATTCGATTTTTATTGTTTGACGAAAAATTCATTTTTCAAACAGTAGTGCTCTAGCCAACCAGCAGAGTAGTTACTGTTACTGTTAGAAATTCTAGTAATGGACATAGAAAAATAACTATTTTTAATATTTGCCTCTATGTATAATTGTCTGAACAGTCGTTGAATAATTTGTCTTATTTGTTCGCATTAGTTCTATTTTGTTAAATGCATACACACACACACACTACACACCAATTTACAATATAACATGTACTTATTGTCAAGTATTTTTATTTAATTTTGTAGAACAAAAAGTATGGTAAGAAGGATGTTTTTCTTTTACAACAAAACACAATATTAATATTAATTGTAATAATAATAATAATAATCATCATAATAACAGTCATCATTATCGTCATCATGCAGTTAATTCCCATCATCTTTATCCCCCCAAATTGTTTTTCCAAAAACTGGAATTCATTAAAAAAAATATACACATACATACGGATGCCCAGAATGACTACATGCTCGTGTTCCATATATATGACACACGCATTGTTTGAAAGAATGAATGAATCGAAACTCATTCATTGTAAGCAAAAGGATACTTGCTTTTCTTTTAATTAAGTTTTTACAATTGTGTGTGCGTTGAATGTTGTATTGTGTTGTTTGTTTTCTTGCACAATTAATTATACTAATTTTAATTTTTGTATGAAAAATTTATCACGTCTACATCAATTTTAGTGCATCTTTTTGTCTCCCTTTCTACTTGCATGTACATATATATATATATATATATATATATATATATATAGAGAGAGAGAGAGAGAGAGAGAGAGAGTGATCAAACTGTGTATTTAACATTTTTTACGGTATTAAAAAGATTCGTATGATTCGAAGTAATGAGTAGGCAATTAATCTTTTTCAATGTATGCATATCGACACAGAAATTGCGTTATTTTTAAGTAGCAAACTTTGAAAAGTAGATAATCAAATGGTGGAAAAGTAAAACGACCTAGTTTAGAGTGCTTCACTGTCATACATTGAAATAATGAGAACAAACACTTGATGTATTGGCTTATTTTTTTTATCCATACGGGATAATGCGGTGGTAACGTTTTCATAATTTGTAAAATATATCGAATGAAACGTCGCGTATATGCAACAGGCTGTCAAGGTTCATCTACTCTTTTAGGCACATAAATACACATGATGTTTATTTTTACTACTTCAAAGGTTTGACAGGAAACGCATCTTTCAGCGTAAGGGCATTTGAGCGAAGCTGAACGCAGACCCGTATTGGATGCCGGTGGTGGGGATCAAACCCATGGCCATCTAGGTTCGAGTCGAGTGTATTTCAAACTTGAGCCTCGATTTTTAATTACTTCTTGTAACCTTTTTGGATACGAGTCGATTAGGGTATTTATATAATCCTTTTCCACTAGCGACATGTTATTATCCAAGTGGTTAACCTAGCGTTTGAGAACACTGAAAATTTTTTTAATAACATTTAAATCTGGACTATAGGGAGGCAACTGAACAAAGGTCAGCTTTTTACTTTGTATACCTTTTGCAGTCAAAATACACAAATAATATAGTAGATTAAAAGTTGTGCTAACAAAACACGTTACCTTTTTTGATGTTTGAAGTGGCGCGTTATCCTGAATAATTGTTAAATGCCTTGAGGCATTTTGTCTCAATTTGTTATTAAAATTTTTTTTGAACTTTTAGTAGATTCTCTGCTATTGATGTTATTGCTCGTACGAGTCCATTTGAGTGTTTAATTGTACTTCAAAGCAAAATATTCTTTAATGCTGGATTGGTGTGCCACTTTACGAGCAGGTATTATCAATGGGAAAATGTTTACCTTAAATCACTCTTAAATTTTCCGTTCATGGTTCATAAGTGATAGTAGAAATTTATTAAAAATTGAAACAATTTAATTTTTTCACTTCGAAGTAATTTAAGTTTGAATATTGCTGCCAGTTATTGTTTTTATTATACTAAATTTTTTTTGAAAAACCATTTTTTTAAAAACAACTTTTTTTTTTATGTAAAATTATTTTATTATTTCAAAAATGATAAATAATGTATTTTAAAGACAAAAATAAATTTTTAATATGAATTCTTAACTGATTAGCTCCCTATCGTATGTGGAGGTATAAAATTTGATATGTTTTGTTGAAAATAGAAATTGAATATATATATATATATATATACAAACACTATTCAAGTTAAATAACAAATGGACCAAGTTAGATTATTCTATTGTGCAATATGCATATTACTTTACAAAAATCGCCTTTAGCATTTAACATGAAAATACTTCTTTGTGGTTGGTGGTTACCTCTTCTTTACATTTCTATTTTTGTATGGCATCGACTTCGATGGCTTGATAAGTGTATCAATCGTAGCAGAATAACGGAATTTCTTGGTTAGTAAACAGCATCCTTGTTTGCAAAGATTGACAATGCCGCTTGATATTTTGGTCAGAGTTATCTAACTTAGCCAAACGGTCACATAATGGTATACCTTAAGATGCCTTTTAAGTAGCCTGGATGTATGCTTGCATCCACCTGCCAAAGCGGAAGCCCAGTTATACCGCTGTGTACTCGATTCCTGCTATTATTGGTCTAGATGCATGTTGGCAGCTATTCCAGGATGCACCACGTGGAGGACGAACAGTCAGGAATATTACCATCATTGGAAATTGAGATTTTATGAGCATTACTCAAATCCTCAAGATCATTAGCATCTCATCTCATTCTGTATATTATAAATTTCGGTTCTAACGCTATTTATCACTGTATAGTAGCAGCTAAGATGGTTGAAAGATGTTGATACATAAACTCTACCTCAAAACTTTGCTTAAACACATACACATAATTGTACGTGAGTCACCACTTCATAAAAAATGGATGAAAATGAGGGCATTCTATACACACAAATTCTTTCCCAAATGAAATCTGATAAAATGATGTCAAATTTTATCTAAATCACGTAATCAAGTTGGATGGATGGAGCAGGGGAATGAGAACACGCAAAGCTGTTTGTAAAACAAAAATATTTCCCAATAGTGGGAATAAGCTATAGTGAGTAATATTATAAGCAATGTGCTAGTCGAATAATGTAGACAAGTATCGACTTTTTGGACAATTGTTAAGTGAATGAACGGTCATACATTAAATTAATCAGTCCTCAAAACATAACTTTTCAATGAAGGAGTTGTATCAATCCAATTACACGGGGCCATCAGTTGGTCCCTCGCCAAGTCATCTGAATCGAGGCATGGAGCAAAACTCTAAAAACTTGTGTCTGTCAATCCGGAGGCGGTGTTTTTTCCAACAAGCCTTGAAAAATATTATTATTATTATTATTGGTTTGGGTCTGCGTATGATGTTGTAGAAGTACATTTTAGACATTTTGGTTGGGAAGTGAAAGTTTTGATCCTGTCGTTTGTACCAGTTTTTGTATATAACCGATGGTGAGTTTAATGCAATAATATTTATTTATTTATTTTTGCTACTTTGAATGGTTTACGGGAAAGATCTTTCAGCAGTGGATATTTTAGCGAAATCAAACGTAGGCCCGTATTTAGTGCTGGTTGTAGGATTTGAATCCATGTCCACCATATCTAAGTCGGGCGTTGTACCGCCAGGTCACCCTGGCACAAATTAGCTCGTGAGCAAGTGACAGAAGCTGGCAAAAAGTTTAAGTGTTTGACTTTTGGTCAACGGCTCTTATCATGTAATAAATTATATGAGCAAATCCGTGACGGTAGTAGTAGTAGATCAATCTTGAGGTTAACTTCAATTAACAGTGAGCTATGTGACTTTCAGATAATTAGACAAGAATAAAAATGGCACTGTTGTACGTAGGCTCGATGCATATTTTTATAGATCAACAGAAACAAGCCTACAGAGGTTGCTCTACATAGAGTGTTGCTCTTTGTCCACGTGTGGTTGACTATTGAAATTCATTTATCGAGAGACGTATTTTTCAGCAAGTGGGTATTAGGTAACATCTTAGATGTGACCACTGGAATTCAAACGTATATCCATCTATCCATCTAGTGCCCTGTAATGCCTCTTTGCCATTCCGGCTGCACAGCGTCGTAACAGTATTTTTTTCTTTTTGAAGTTTTGTATATAAATTCGAGCCTTTTTTTCGGTTTCCATATTTTGTACTAGGCTAACACCCAGGATGTGAAATATACACAATGGATATGGAATGGGTTTTTTGCTTTATTTATTCAACAACGCTGTAGTCAAATATGTATTCATTCATCTAGTACTCATGCATACAACATAATTATACAAATAATTGGGAAAAATAATTTAGGAAACGACTGATACAGTTGTCTCGATGTATTTGTATTTATCTTTGTGTGTGCGTGTATGTCCACAAAATAATATTAATAAATCGTACTTAGATTAAACGGATGTGAATGCCCTATCACACCTCCCCCTCAAACAAAAACATGTGTCCTGTTGATAGGTTTGATTTATGTTTTACTATTGTTTTCCGTTTTAATCAAATATTGATGAGTCATTTTGTGTGTGTGCATGACTGGTATACGTGGTCATATATTTCAAATTATCAATAGTTTTACTATATATATATATATATATACATTTAATTCACGTGACATATCGTATTAGGTAAATGGAGGGTTGTTTTTTTATTTATATCAAAACCCTTTTGCCTTAAAGAGCATGAAACAACGTAGCATTTTTCCATATGACTGTACATAAAATTTTTGGTGTTGAAGATCGTGCATATTGAGGATGGAAATTCTATTTGGATTTTGCCAAACCCCATCATTGTAATCGTGCTGCTTTGGCTTGTTTGCCGTAGTTTAATGAAATGCCTCTTGTCCTCTTGTGTTGTTGCTTTAGCAATATAGATTTTTTACAGAGGCCAGCTTGATAATCTCAAGCCATCCTCTTTCCTCATCCAGACTTAGGTCTGGCTACGATGGCGTTAATCGAGGGTGGGGTGAGGTTGGTATATTAATAGGTTGCAGGTTAAAATTATAGTGACGCTATTCGTAATTATTAAATATGATTTTATTGAATGTAGATTACTATCAGCAATAAACATGGCTAAGTAATGATGTGGTGTTATGAGTGAGCATAATGCTACCAAATTATCCAACCCAAAACAGGAAATCAAGTAGGGATCTTACTATAAAAAGCCTTTGGCTAAAAATCTTAATTACAAGGAAGCGGGGTGATCGTTTGATTCCTGAATCTCATCTCCATGTGGACAAGGTGAACCTAAGCACCTAAACTAAAACGGCAAGGAACCGAGTTTACGGCGGTAAAACTGGGCTTCCGATTTGGCGGGTGGGTGCAACCATACATCCAGGGTTGTTAAAAGGTATACATACACCATATGCAGCTTTTGGGCTAATAAAGATAACCGTGATAAAAAACAGGCGTTCTTGTCAATTTTTGCGAACAGTGGTTCCATCACAAGGATGCTGTCTATCGTTGTTCGTTAGCAATCACAACGATTTCAGATAACCTAAGACCACAATTTCGTAACAAGCAATTTTGCTTTAGTCATTCTTAGTTTATGTATTAATGGTTCGGTTGTTATTATCCACACGGACGTATTTCACTATAGGTGTAGATCCAGTAAGATGTACCGGAAATAATTAATCATTACATTATCACTATTCGTGTCGTCAATTTGCTTTGTTGCACATGAGTTTGAACATTTTGAAATAAACAAACATATCTATTGTTGAAGCACACAAAAATTGAAAAAATGTCGTAAATTATCTTAAATTTTACTCAGGGATTGTCCAACATCAATATATTGCTAAATTAAGCACGATCTATTAGTCATCTACAATCGGAGAGCACTTGTTATAATTCTACCCTAATTTGTAGTCTATTGACATTGAAATGAGACATTGCAATAATCTGTTTTATTTCTAGTGTTTAGTTATATTCTTTAAATAGCACTCAATTCTACTTTTCAAGTGAACGCGGCATGCGATGAACCAGTAAAAAATATCTACTGATTGAACAAACTATTTTGAGTAAAGTCACAGTTATGTTAATATACTGTAGTCTGGCTGAGAAAAAAGAAGAGCAAGGTTAGCTGCTCAGCTTTTTTGAAAGAAAATGTTACCAACGAAACAATTAAGAGAGAGATAGTTCTATCTTAGTTAATTACAACAGAGTTCCGGGGTGGAAACGCGCTCGACTTGGACTTGGGTGGGCATAGGTTCGATCTTCACAACCGGCACCAAATGCGGTCCCACATTCGGTTTTTCTAAAATATCCACTACTGAAAGATGCGTCCTTCCCGTCAAAACATTCAAAGTAGTAAAAAATAAAATAATCAAAAGCATGATTTCAATGACAGGGTTGGGTGAAAGTAGCAAAAAGGTAAATTTTTAATATGCACGATCTTCAATGGTAAAAGTATAACGTATAAACATATGGAAAGATTTTGTCGTTTCATACTCAAGAAGAAAGAGGTTTTGTATTGATAAAAATTGTTTATTTAAATTACAAAAACACTAAAATTAAGTTGTTAATTGCTCAGACAAGATTTTTCAATTGGATTGGACAAAAAGGCGATGCTGGAAGGTTTGAACTTTAAACTTTTTAGATCGCCATTTGTTTGAATGCACGAAGGGAATCAAAAAAAAATGACGCAAAATTACAGATGATAAAGCACTTTAAAAACACATTTTTACAGTTAATGCGCAATAAGACATTTCGACCAATCAAATTGGGTTGTAGCGTTGTTTAATTTTTAACCAATCGGCGACCAGAGAGTATTATGTGTGTGTGTGTGTGTGAACGATAATTTTTCTATTATATCATGCACAGGGCTAGAAGAATTGTTAGTCGATGGAGACTGGGCTCAATGTCCCTTGTGTGCCAGTCTGTGGACCCAAGCTCCAATTTTGGACAGTCCCTTGTCTGCAGACTCGTATCCTGTCTTGACGAGGCCAGACAAAGATCAGGAATTGGATGAATCGACAGTCGAACCACACAAAACAATGACTGTCAACAAATGGTCGGATCGAGAATCGATGCTTCCAGTCCAGGTTTGGGTAAATCCACATGTGCCCGATTATGACCAATGGGTTACAGTTTTTTCGATCGAAGTAAGTAGATTTGTGTGTTCGTAGTGGTTGACTTTATACATCTTTTAGCAAGTAAACATTTTGCCCTATTCAAAACATAGCATTATTTTTATTGCTTGAATGTCTTACAAGAATAGTGTTTCGGCACATCAACATGCACTGTCGGTGGGTGGGATTCCAACTCTTACATGAATCTGGCAACTTAACTGTTCTACTGCCACGGTATCTTGATTAATTAGGAGTTTGAGTTGACAGAAAACTAGTCTATTGGATGCACTCAACAGAGACAAACCGAGAATTACAAAGATGTGTTGTGCGTATTGAAATCATGTACTGGAGTGGTCTATCGGGCTAGATTCGAACCTGGATGGGGGACATTGGTTCGATCTCCACCACCGCCACCAAATGTGGGCCCACGTTCGGCTTCGCTAACAATGTCCACTGCTAAAAGATGCGTTTTTGTCATAACAAAAAATAATCAATCCACTTTAGACGTTGTTTGACAGTACGAGACGCAGTTTGTAAGTTGCTAAAAAGCAGAGAGCATTTAATATTTTAGGCCGTGAACTACCAATCAATCAATGTAGCGTTTAAATCTGAATATTGTCTTTTTTGTTTTTAGGATTGATCGATCCAACGCTTTTGCGATTTTAAATAAGATGAACATTTCAGGGTTTTAGTTAACTGCATTAAACGTGCACCAAAAATACTTTTATTCAAGCATTAGGTTCTCTTTATACTACCAAATAAAAATATAAGACAAAATGTTAAATGAATTCATTCCATGTATTCCGTCAGTCACAAACATAAAATTTCAGTACATATATATATATATATATATATATATATATATATATATATATATATATAAAAAAAGAGGGTGGTGCAGTTGACATTTAGATTAGTGCAAATCACTAGCGTACGCAAGCATGAACATTACGACCAAGCTAAGTTCAATGTAGTGACGAATTGTCTTTGTGCACACAAAGTAGGTTTCAATGTGTGAATATAAACTGATTTGAGGATTTTCACACATTCTCAACTGGATCAATAAGAGGTCAAACGGAAGTGAACACTAATGCACTTCCTCCACATTACGTCATTTACTGCAAACCAAAAATAAAATTCACTTCAAAAATTATTTTTAAGTTTCGAATACGTTGGAAATACTCGAATCTGTCTGTATTCACACCTAGCTTGATCATAATGCTTGTGTTTGTGTATGGCAGTGATTTGTACTAATATAAATGTCAACTATACTCTCCTTTTTGTATATATATTTATATATACTGAAATTGTATGTTTGTTAATAATAAAAATAATAAATCATGTAAATTGTAGTTATAGTTTCGAAAAATCATTGTGTTGCATTTTCTAACAGGTATATTTATTTAATTTACTACTTGATAGCCTACATAAAGTCGTAAGTTTGTACGTGAGACTAGAAAGGTATGCACTATTGACGGTTGGAAACAAGGATGAAATAGCTGTACAATGTTTCTAGTTGACTGAAACTAAATGGAATTATTATTCAAGTGAATTTAACAATTCAAATAGTTCACTCTTGAAAATGCATACTTAAGTTGGATTTATTACATTTTTTATTTGTCCTGTTATTATAATCACCGTGATACGATTTGAACACTTAACTCAATAATCGTAAAAATAATGAAACATTCTTTCAACATTGAGTTGGCAAAAAGAGGTTGTAGATTAATAAAAAACTAATGATTTTAAAGTTTATGCCATTTTTGTTTAATTTTTTTACACAATTTTGTACATAACAAAATTTTAAAAATTAATTATTTTATCATAAATTAATGTTATCCTGGACACCTTTCTTTGCTTAGGTTCACATTGATATTTGAATGAAAAAAACAATTATTTTGTTTAAAGTTTAAAGTTACATGACCATTATATTTAGTTTATTTAAATTTTATACAAATTGTAATTATGACTGACGTTAATCTCTTATTTGAATACTATTTATTCGACAACCCCAAAAACATAAATATTTTTGTTTAATAAAAAAATGAATGATTGAATGAATTATTATTAATACAAGTTTAAGTTGTTACATGATGATGACACTTCAATTACCTCTAATTCAAACAGAAATAAAGCATTTCAAATTTATTGACAGTAGCCCGTTTATATACTGTGGATAACGAGTATTTATCTGCTTGTCAATAAATTAATTTATAAATAAATCAAAAGAGCAAATGAATTGTACAATTATTGCACAATGGACATAAATTAAATATTTTTTAAACACCGCATCAGATTGCCGCTAACATTTGTTCATGTGATTGGGTGATGAGACAAAAAGCTTTGCAACAAGCCACACAAATAATCACAGATCGTGTTGCACAAATTCCACCATCAGATGCAGATCATTATCAATTCGAAACCATTGGGACCATGTTCAGACTGATTCAATATTTGCTTGACGATTCTGTCAATAATTTGTACATTGACTCACTGGTTAGTTATTCTTGTTTATATTACGTATTACTTGTAAGTAGTAAAGTGTTTATTAATAAATTTTAAAACATTGTTTTAAAAAATGATGATTTGTACATTTTACTACTTACAAGTAGTAAAATCGATTTGCATAAAATTATTCACAGCGTTCATTTAGTCAAATTTTGGGTTGCCTTGTTTGTCTCGATGCCCAAGTCCAAACGACCTTGCAACGTTCAATCAATCCTATCATACGACGTTTGCTTCGATTTGTCGGTGGTCCATGCAATTTATGGAGCTTACGTAATCCATCGTCGGTTTGCAATGTGCACAATCACCATCAAGAGCAACAGGTGGCCGATCAAGTTCGATCCGAGGATGTTAGGACATCCAAGTCGATGGCAGATTTGAAAGAACGTTCTAATTTGGCACTGGCTACTCTGGTCGAATTGGCTAAAGGTCAACTGGGAACAATGGCCTTGGCACGAGAAGTTCCATTTCACAGTAAGTGACGTGTGTGGGCATCTGTATAATCAAACAGTATATGCACAGCCGACATGGATCAAAAACATTGTCGTATGTGATTGTACCATCGATTTTTAATATTCACCATGGTGCATAAATAAAATTGAGGTTACTTCCAACTTTCGCTTAATCCTGTAATTGGAATTGTGCTATCTATCACTTCTTTTGTTGTAGTTTTCTGAAATGGTGTCTTGTCATTTGTTAGTTACATTTATTTAAACAGGCCAGGTTTTAACTTTGCCCTCTAGCCTTCCTTTTTTTTCAACTCGGCTTTATTCATTTTACTACTTTGAATGCTTTGACGCGAAACGCATCTTTGACAATGGGCATTTTAGCGAAGCAGAACGTGATCCCGCATTTAGTACCGGTGGTGGGATTCGAACCTATGCCCACATAGGTCTAAGTTGAGCACTGTAACGCTAGACCGCCCCGGTACTTGAAACCGGAAACGGTGGAATTAATCATTTAATAGTTGTTTCTACTATCGATAGTTCTATGATTTAGGCTTTACATTGGGAGACCTTGAAGATTCTATCGAAGAGTTGATTATTATCTAGGTTTGAAATTAAAGAGTCAACATTTTCAGTTATTTATTTGTTTTTGTATTGTTATAATTGACAATCAAGCATTTAATTGATGAGCAAATATAATTGTTATTTATTGTTTAAAATGTATAATAATAATAGTAAAAATAATCAATTTATTCCAATAAAAGTACCAAATGTAGGTATCGACCAGGGCTTTGCTATATGCCCACTTGTGGAAAAACTTTACCCTCCAAACATTCAACTATTAAATAATCATACATGTCCTTTTATTAATTTAATCCAGGCCGTTCCAGTTTGCCCATCAGTGGTCTACAACACATGACGCGTTTCGTGTTAAGTTCGGCCAAATTTCATACAGCTCATTTGATTGGTCGATTGCTTTTGGTTGAAAAGTTGATAAAAATGAACCAATCGACGCTTTACGCCAATCAGATCCAATATAATCATCAAGGTCATTTATCCGTATTACCAGGCCTTGGATCAACAGATGAATTGAGTCGGCGATACGTGTGTTCGGTCATCGTTTTTGCACGACGTCATTTGATTTCGGGTTGGGTCAAAGGTCAGCGAACCAATTGCTTTCCCAATCACTATCAGACCGGAAACAATGCGGCGGCTGGTGGTGTGGATGACGTACGGCTTGACAATGACCAAATACATTTGAAAGCAAACCGCATTGTATGTTGGATTTTTTGTCATTCTCGGGGAGGGGGAGTTTTTAAGTGATTAGAAGTGTTGAATTTTAATATTGTGGGTTTTGAGTGATATGGTTATAAAGAACATGTCTTAGTTGATTTGATTGCAGTTTGAATCCTTCTGAGGACACTTGGAATGCTAATTTACAAAAACATTATATATTTTTATATATTTCAATACCCTTTTGCTTTAAAATAAGCATGGGGTAATAATATAACATGAATAGCAACAACAACAACAACAAAGTCCCATAATTTAAAAAGAACATGAAACAACAAATTGATTTCATGAGTTCGAACACTTTGTCAAATTTTTATTTGATTCCATGAAACATTCATTTCAACCAGATCTTTCCGAATATTTCTTAGCCTCGTTTTCTGTGATCTATCAAGCTTTTTTACCATCTCCAACTATCTGTTCCAAAAGTGTTCCTGCTGATCTTTTGGGTGGTAAACGTAAAATTTAACCAAGTAATTTTCTTCGTTTAATCAAAGATTTAGCTTTTTTCGGCTGTTAGTCAATCCTACAATCTGGATCGCGCTGTTACTTTTTTGCCGCTGTTTATCTGAATGGCGTCTTCTATTGTTTCTGTAGCAATATAGAGTTTTGACAGAGGTCGGGTTGTTAACCTTGCGTTCAAACTCTCTTTCTATATCTAATTAATAAAGTTGCAAATTGTTTTTATGCACCTACAATGGGTTTCAATTAAAAAATAGCAATATTATCAGTAATCGCCATTATAATGCTAATACTAATAGTTTATAATAATATTAATAATTCATTTTATCCTTGTAGGCTTTCCGAGTATTTTTGGCAGCTTCGCGTCTACTCCTCGCCAGTCCCATCTACAACAAAAATCTCCCCAATCGAACTCCATCAACACCTGGCTCATCAGACCAATCTGGTTCATTTTGTGGTCAAAAATTTGTTGAATTGCAGTTGAAAAAATTGGACGACATTTCATTGGTCAATCGACTGCGCTACAAGTTGGGTATACTTTTCTATGCGTCTCCAACCAAACTAGTTCCAGACCTGCCTCCACGTGTACCAAAAGCCCCAACGGCACCTCCAACACCTCCACCGAGACGCGGACTATCTGAAGTGGAATTGGTGGCCAACGTTCGAACAACAGACACGTGTATCAATCACGACGACTACTTCTTACCGTCGTCTCACGTCCGCATTGGTCTCGAACCGGCCTACGATCTAGTTGCCCCATCCGATGCCGACAATTATCGTAGTGACGTGGACAATGAAGATCTCGACGACGACGTCGATGATGATGATGACGATGTTGACGGAATGATTTGTTCGACCAAACAAACAGAACCAATTTACACGGGTCGATCTTTGGGTTCCGAATCGGATTTGCAAGCCGAACAAGTAACCGTTTTGCGTCGTGCCTTGACCCAGTCGACGCATCCCTTATTGCCCATTCCAGCACTTTCGTTGGTAATGAAAGCGCTCCAGTCGACAGCCAATCGTCGAGGGCTGCCAAAGTCGGACGAATATTACGAAAGTGTCGACTGGATTTGCGGTCCCATTTTGGGTCAGGGTGCTTTCGCTCAATGCTATCAGGCTCGCGACAGCCGAACGGGACTGTTGATGGCCGTCAAACGCATTCGATTTTGTGCCGACGACAGTCGAAAAACGGTGGCGGCGTCGGCGGCATCCAGTTTGATCGAACAAGTCGAATCGGAAATCCGCATCATGTTGCAGCTCGACCACCCCAACGTATTGCGGTTTTACGGAGCCGTCCATTGTGATCGGCGAGCAGTAGTTGATTTGTTTGTCGAATGGATGCCTGGTGGAAGTGTGACAAGTTTGTTGAAACAATTTGGACCTTTCAATGAGTCGATTGCGTTGGCCTATGGCGTGCAAATTTTACGTGGATTGGCCTACTTGCACAAATGCGGCATTTTGCATCGCGATCTGAAAGGTAATTGGTATTGGCTGCTATTGCCAATCGTATTGTTGGCTACCTGTCTTGCCTGCTCGTTTTCTTCTCTCTCCTCCAATTTGCCGTTTCGATGACGTGTACCAACCAAATGGACGGAATTTTTAATTTTATTTTTACTACTTTGACTGTGGATATTTTAGTGAAGTCGAACGTAGGGATCGAAACCCTATGCCTATCCAGGTTCGAGTCGAGCGCTGTACAGCTAGACCAGTCCGGCAGCACATGAGCATACAGTTAAGTGTCATTACTGGCACTGTAAATGTGAGCTTGCCTAGATGTCCATTAGCTGTAAGATACATATCGGAGTTAAGAACAGTGAAGTAATAAAACATACTTTGTAGTAAGATTGAAGAAGGATTATTTAAATCAAACACAATGCTGTTGTTTTTTGTCAGGTGCTAACTTGCTTGTCGACAGTACTGGCAGTGTGGTGAAAATTTCCGATTTTGGTGCATCGGCAAGACTAAGTGGCGAACAAAGTGTAGCGGGTCAATTTCAAGGTCAAGTAATTGGCACCTTTTCGTTCATGGCACCCGAGGTAAGAAGCTATTGATTGGTTATTAATTTTGTCTATGAACTATAACATAACATAAGTTGGTGTCTATGAGGACTATACCGAATCGATAAGTGACTCATCCGACGAATCATAATGAAGTCCGATTATGTGACAGACAGCCAATGGAGTGGATAACCAGCCCATTCCTTATATATGTTATGTGTAATTTAGAATATTTGATTCTGGTCTAAACCTTGTGTTGTGTTCTTGTTTTGCACCCTAGGTCTAGTGGGTTAGCACACCAAAGTATTCAGTTAATAAGTAGTTCACTTGAACGCTAATCCACTCAACACCAAGGTATAACAGTTTCAGAACTATTTCTTCACTAATTCGAATAGCTCAAATTCCTATACGTAAATGTAGTCAGATATGAATTGAACTGGGGGGGGGGATGGAGTTTCTTGACTAGAAGACCGCTTCTCTGTGACGAAACCAATGTTCACAGGAATTGACGCCGGTCGACGGATCCACAAGCCTAACCGCCTACACATGGTAAATAGTTACCTTTTAGGCATTTTAGGTGCATACTAGCATCCATTCACTGAACGGAGATCCAGTGAAAGTCCAGATATACCGTTGTGCACTCGGTCCCTGGTGTTACTAGTCTAGATGACTGTCGTTACCTAGTACAGGATGCACCATGTGGATTAGGAACAGTCAGGAATATCACGATCACTGGAAATTGAGAATTTATAGGCATTACTCAAATCCTCGGAACTAATTATGATAAAAATATTTAATATCGATGTGTGATCCATTTTGCAGGTATTGCGAGGCGAAGCGTACGGTAGGGCTTGTGATATTTGGTCTGCCGGTTGTTGTCTCATTGAAATGCTTACGGGCAAACCACCGTGGCACGAAGCCAAATTGACGAATCGTTACGCTTTAATGTTTACGGTGGGTTTGGAGTATATATATATGTGTACATATATACTACTTTAAATGTTTTACATGAAAGATTTTTCAGCAGTGAACATTTGAGTGAATCCGAACGTAGGCCTGCGTTTAGTGCTGGGAGTGGAGATTAAATTCATGCCCACCCGGTTTTGAGTCAAGCGCTGTACCACTACACGGCATGTATTTTTTTATTTTATTATATGGATTATATATTGTCTATTATAGTACATACTTAGAAATAGCTATTGGGTGTTCGACAAGCTATTCCAATTTACAAATTATATAAATGCGTTGATTTGGGTATTAGCTTTAGATACCAACACTATTAAGATTGGGCTTGGATTATTTTGCACGTGCCTACCAAAGCATTTACTACACACCGTTTTCTGTTTGATACTTATAACTTAAAATGATTTGTTTTTATTTATTTTCTAACTGCCTTTAACGTGATCATGTTTTCAAAAGTATTGTCTTTACAATTTGATGCCTGTGGTAAAATTTGTGAACATGTTCACTGAGTTGTGAGTGTACCGCTGTAGTCACCTTTGTCACCGTGGTACAAAATAAAATGGTACAATGCCTAAAACTAACAATTTACTTTGAAAATATAAAATAATGCATTTTAAAAACAAAAAATTACATACAAAGTTTAAGTGGTACTGTAACCTAACCGATTAATCAATTGGTTTATGATTATCAAGTAACGAAGTTTTTTAATTAATAGACGACACCGTTGTTAACGTGGATTAATCAGACCATCTGACGGCCGCCTCCTTTCATTGTAAGTGCTTATTTTCTGTTTTTTACTATTTTTTCAGCAAATCAGCGTTAATCTACAGCCTACGTAGGGATGTTTGGCCAATAAACAACCGAGTTGATGATTTATGATTCCATATGATAGGATTTGCTAGAAGACTATTTACTATTTCGTCTGATAAGAGTTTAAACTATATGTGACTAAGACCTTAAACGTGTGTATTGGTATGCGTGGGTTTAAGTCTCGCCACCGGTATTAATGGGGGCCTTCACTAAGTGTTTCCTTGTTTAATAAATGTTACATATGAATTATTTAACCAACAAACTAAGAAAAGCTTTGCATGTATATGTACCCATTGATATTTCCCAACTGTGCAGATAGCTACGTCAGATTCGCCTCCTCAATATCCAAACAATTTGTCAGCCGATCTTTATTCCGTCCTGGATTCGTGTTTCGCTCGAAATCCCCTAGACCGTCCAACCGCTTTGAAACTGCTCAACTACAGCGCATTCGTTTGTTTGACTAAAGTTGTTCCAAGTCAACGCCAAGCTACATCGAACATCGACATAGATTGTTTGGCTGGTGACTCTTCCAAGGTTGCATTTCAACGGACATCGGCAGAAAGCTCTCTTGTGTCGCAGCAAGTCAAGTCAAAGTCGAGACACGTATTTCATCGAAGTTTTGCATCGGATACAAGTGCAGTTGTGAAAGATGCCACCAAAAAGAAATCGAAAAAAATGTTCAACTCGTTACATTTTGCTAAAAAATCCGCTTTGAATCGATTTGGTAGCATGCAGACAAAGGATGGATCACGGCCCAATGGAGCGTGTGCCAATGTGAGTCACATGACTCAAGTGGCTTGATATTGACAAGATCCGTGTGTGTATGAGAGTGAGTGAGCAAAGTTCAATCTCCCCCATTCGATGCCATAGCATAGTGACTTTGGTTTTGATAAATATAGGCAAATAAAATTGCTCGATGTGTGGTCGGCATTCGAAGATTGTGCATATTATCCATTGTGGTTGGTGACAGTCTTGACTTCTTCATTATTTCTATATATTGGTACGGCATGTTAAACGATCGATTCCAGTGGCTTGATAAGCGTAACAAGCGTAGAAGAATAAAAAGTTTCTTGGTTGGTAGACGGCATCCTTGTGATGGCACCACTGTTCGCAAAGATTGACCAGGCTGCCTGAATTTTTGTCAGGGTTATCTCCTTTAGCCTAACGGCTACATGTGGTATACATATACCTTAAGATACCCTTTAAGTACCCTGGGTGTATGTTTGTACCCATCTGCCGTAGCGGAAGTCCAGTTATACCGTTGTCCATTTGATTCCTGCTGTTATTAGGCTAGATGCCAACAGGTACCTTGTCCAGGATGCATCACGTGGAGAATGAACAGTCAGGAATATCACCATAATTGGAGATTAAGACTTTGTAAGCATTACTCAAATCCTGATGATCATTAGCATATCCTTGTGCATATTAAACAAAGATTAAATTTTTAATGGGATTATGTTGAATTTTCTAGTCGGAATTATGTTTTCACTTCTTTGGTAGGATAGTATCATATTGTTGTTTTATTAACAATGTGTTTTTAAAAAGATGCCAGGTTGTTAATCTTTCTCTTTCGCCCTCTTTCTTTCTCAACGGGATTTGGGACTGGTTTTAGTAGAGCTGTGGTATGTTTATTTATATTAATAGTTAATTAATATGATTAAAAAGTTTTTAATGGATTTATTATTTATAATATTTTAGCCGAAAATATTAATTACCAATGAATAACAAATCAATAAATATTGTCCGTTTTACATATTTGAATAACAAAGTGTTTTTTGATTTGCGTTTTATCGTACTGCAAATTTGTAACAAATTTGAACAACACATTTGATATCTGTGTGTATTTTGGTACTCTATTTTACTGCGCTTTTCAAACGTTAAAAACAAATTATTTTTATTTAAAGACTTTTCAATAATTTAGAATTTTTTTTTTAAAAATTGTATATTTTACGAAAACGTTAAATTTGTGATAAACTTTATTTATTTGTTACGTGATTTGATCGTATCTTGCCATTTTGCATTTTAATTTAAATTGACTTAGTGAAATCGATGTGATTTAATTGGTACAAAAAATTCAATAAAAAGGACAAATATTTAAAGTGTTTATTAAATGATTGTTAGGGTTTGAGTGTAATGCTATAAGCGATGGTGATATTCCTGACTGTGTATCCTCTAGGTGGTGCACCCTGGACTAGGTTCCAACAAGCATCTGAGCTAATAACTGTAGGGACCAAATGCACAGCGGTATAACTGGGATGCTAATAATCGTGAGGATAGTTATAATAGTTATAAAATGCCAATCTTCGACAATTCCAATGTAGATGATTCCACATAATGTGGACTCAAATTGACACGGATCAAGAATCAAGTACACAGCAGCACAACTGGACGAATGCAAGCACACACCCAGAGAATTTAAAAGCTATCTTGGATTATACGTAAACTTTGGGATAAGAAACACAACCCTGATTAAACATTAGCTGACTTTGTTGATCATTGTGAACAATAGCACCTCGACAAAATGCAGTCAAGAAGCTTCATTGCTTTTCTACGTTTGTTGCGCAATTGTTCAAGGTGTTGTGTAAATACAGATTCAACTGTTAGTCTCGATATACAAGCAATCAGTAAAACCGACTGGCATTATAAATAAGTCAATTTGGGACATTATTTCGATTAATTTAAAAAATGACTTTAAATTGGACTATTAGGAAAAAATAAAAGTAAAAACTATGGGGATCGATATAGAATGATGATGATTATAAGAATGTATTATATTTATAGGATTTCAATTTTTAATAACATTTTCTTGCATACTGAATTAAACTAATACAAATTAGGGACAAGGAAACAACTGTAAAACCGGGATGCTGATGGTCTTGAGGATGTAATGCTTATAAAGTTTCAGTTTTCAATAATGGTGATACTCTTAACTATTCCTCCTCCATGGACTTAGACTGATACAAGTAAAGGAATGAATGTACGGCTGTATAACTGGGCCTCTGTTGTAGTTTGTGAATACAAGCCTATATATATATATATATATATATATATATATATATATGTATATATAATCCTGACAACAGGTAGTTTTGTTAACCCTTATAAACTGTCGGGGTTATGGTAAGAATCATATTTATTAACCAAGTGGATCATTGGTTTTCGAAGTTGATTGTCTTTTTTTGTACACATAAAACAATGGAAAGGGATTGTTGTGATAATCGCATACAACTGCCAAAACAACAAAAAGATAATTATTTTGTTGGTAAAATAAGCAAACGTACTTCCTTTTGCAGCAACAAATAGATTTGGACGATGTTGAATGAAAAGTCGTCAAATGCAATATTACTAAAAAATAATTTCTTATACATAGTATACATGTAATCGAATATTTTAAGTTGAAATTAGCTGTATTATTCGTTGATTTTAAAGAAGCGGTCATTTAAAATTTGAATCCTAAATAATTTAGTCTATAGACTACGATTATTACTATTAAAACTCTTTAAACCACTGTTAAAATGACACAAAAAGGTACTACAGATACCCACCGGTTATTATCACCCAGGGTAGTCTAAAAAACCAAAACGTCTGCAAAAATGTCAACTTTTGTAGTGTGTACTTAAAGAACGACACTTGAGGTGTCTGACATTAAATGTTAATTACATCCCGAGTTAAACCCCTCCAACGATATCTGTTGGCTGCATAGGGTAAACAAACGGACGCCCATTTAAATAATTCATTTGGACGGTGGGGGACTTAGCATAAATAAAAGGACTGAGTTCGCATGCTACAATGTCTGTCCAAATTTTCCGTTGGCTGCCTGGCCTTCTTTTCCATCCGGGTAATGGATGGGCTTCCATAGTTATTCTGGCTGGATGAGTGGGCGATCTACGTAAAACATGGCCAATCCATTTTAATCGTCTTTCTTTAACTGTGCTAGAGATACATGGCCAATAAATGTTAAGTGACTTGCAAATATCTGGGAATGGTCTGATTCCTCTATAATTAGCGGGGTCTATTGTGTCTCCTTTCTTATGGATTGGGATTATATACTTCTGGAATTTTCTCTTCTTTCCAAATGGAGTTTATCGAGGAGTATAAATCTTGTATAATATTTATCCCGCTATACTTAAAAACGTCTATTGGTATGCCATCTACTCCTGTAGCCTTCCCATCTTTCAAATGATGGTGTGCTAAGATAATTTCTTCGTGCGAGGGGATCTCTGTCGAAACTACGTATGAGGGATCGGGGGGTTATGTATGGAGTTGATTGGAAACCTTTGCCGCTTTTTGTTTGATGGAATTAAGTAGTTTCGCAAAGTGTCATGTCCATTGATCTGCAGAGATCGCCGACGAGCGTTGATTTTGGAAGGAATGTCCTTTGCATAGTTCATTGATCTTCTTGAATAAGGTTTGAGTATTGTTACGCATTGCAGCATCCTCTATTCCTCAGCTACATGCGACCAATATTTATCTTGATCATTATTGAAATTCGTTATATATTCCTGTATCTTCTTGTCTCCATCCAATTTTCTGTGCTGGTTTTGTTTAAAAATTCATTTCGTAAAACTTCTGTGGAGTTGGAAATCTTAAATGTTAATCGTATGTTGAGTTTCCTGGGTAATAACCTAGAGGCCGCATTTAGTTTAGATGAAATTAAGTTCCAATTATGTTCTACTTTATTATTATAATTGATGGAAGGACCAGCATTTACATATGCTTTTTCAAATGATTCCTGAATATGGGACGCATTTTTAATAGATTTATAGTCTGGGCGATTAAAGTGCTTTCGTTTGGATCGAAATTTAAGTGAGAATGTGCACTTTAACCCGTGATCACTTTGTTCCAGTACAGCAACCGTGGAATGCACGCACGTCTTTAGTTGATGAAAACCAGTTACGAGAGACAAGAACAGTCAATTTAAGAGCGGCAATCTTGTCTCTTATACGTGGTTAAGTGACGTGGATGATGTTGGAATATTGTGTAAGTGACTACTAAATCATGTTGTAATGCATAGGTACAAGATAGTCACCGTTTGAGCAATTGCTATTGCTGGTCGTCCATTTGCCAACTGCTGAGCAGCACTTAACTTAGCGTTAAATTCCCCCATGACCATTATAAAATTCGATTTGTTTTCTAAATTAGTTGTTGTAGCCGCCAATAGTTTATAAAATGTTTGTATTTCTGACTCTGTGTGACTTGATGTGGGAGCGTATACATTTAATATACCTAAAATTAAATTCCCAGTCTGAAAACGGGCAGTCATTATTCTAGAATTAATAGGGCATCAATCAATAAGAGCTTCCGTCGCACTCACCCACCGAAGTGGTAGCCTAGTTATACCGCTGTGCATTTGGTTCCAGTTATTAGTCTAAATGCCTATAAACACCTAGTCAATAACGCACCACACGGAGAAGGAACAGTCAAGAATATTACCATCGTTGGGAATTGAAACTTTATAAGCATTACCCAAATACTCAGGGTTATTAGCATCCCATTTTCTACAAAAAACATGAACGCGTTGCTTGTAAATAATTGTCTTAAAAACTACCCAGTATTTTAGAAGTATATTTTTAAGGTAGAAAATTGGTTTCGAAAAAAATCAATACAAATAGAGATAAGTAAATAGTTTGGAATAATAGTTTTAATCAAAATGATGTCGTTTTGATAATAGGTCAAGGTTATTGAATAATAAATAATAAAGGTATCAATTTGGGTTACATGCCAAGCGCATTGATCACATCGACAAACCGATTTAGTTGTGTAAAATGTCTAGTAATATACATTTATTATCGTTTACATCCTATTACTGTTATCATTAATATTTAAAAAATTATAACTCTATTCAAATAGGAAGGAAATCCGCCAGTAAAAAAAATCACACCAAAACTATCTAATGGTTATGTTTCAAATTGGTTTGAATAGAATGAAGAAAACTTACCAAAAACAGCAACCCATGGTAAGAGAGGAAAAACGTACAGAATAATAGAAATGGTTAAGTTGCTCTATGTACTCTTGCTTGTAGTAGGCAACAGTTCGAATCTTCTTGCAGATTTAAAAAGCAGAATTTGAACTTTGGCTGAGCTCAATATCCACTTACCGCAAAAGATTTAATCAATTAATTTGCCAAATGTTCAATTAATCATTTTCCATCTGAGCCATAACTGTGTCACAAGGAAAAGGATTAGAGCACAATGTTAGCAAACTTATTCCTACAAACAAGAGGTAATCATTCTAGAAAATAGATGATTCCATTGACATGGTTAAGTAAAAGCTAAACATAAGCGCAATCTTCATTATACATAATGGTGTATGGGCACATTCAATGTGTCTACACTCTTCCAAAGCGCACAAATGGAACAATTTTTTGGAGAAGTGAAACAACTGTTAAAACAAAATATTGTAGACAAATCCAAGTGATCTTTATATACAAAAGCCTCGTCGGTCTTTAGAGCAAAAGAATTAATTTTAATTTGAAGTTGGGCATCTAGTCGGGGTGGCCTAGCCGACTTAAACTTGGTTTCGAATCCCACCACTAGCCCACTAAATGCACGGTCCCACGTTCGGTTTCGCTAAAAAGTTTCCACTATTGAAAGACGTTTCTCGCAAAACATTCAAAGAAGTAAAAATAAATAAAATAATAAACTGACACTAATGCCAAATATCAAATTATAGTAAAAAATAAACAGTATTTTGTGACAAGTTACACCAAACAAAACTCTTTTTTGATTGGAATTTGGCCAATCGTAGTCTCATCCTCCTTCAAAACAAAACACCAGCTCAGATAATAACTTTTAATCATAATGGAGAAAAATCGATTTTTTTAATCACAAAAAATAAAAAGTCATACATACTATTCATTCAAATTAGCAAAACAAGTTGCTCCCTGATGAACAATAAAATTTCACCGCCCTAACCAAACCAAGCGCATTTGATTCTGGTTTGGGCAAACAGTTAACCGACTCGTTCCAAGTGGGATACATGACCAATCCGGATAATCCATCGACAGGTGCGCTTGGCAAAGCATTTGATTTGTCAAACACATGCCAACCAATCAAATCTTTTACACCCAATCGACCTTCAACAATAGTCAACGCTTTCAACAACATACTGCCTTCTGCATTGCCAATGTATGGCTCGTTTTTCTTTTCAACCAACAAGAGAATAGAATTACCGGCGTGCAGAATAGATAATAGCCAGGTCAGGACAACATCTACAACTTTTGGTTCAAACGAATGTTCGTCCAATATCAAAAGTACGGGTCCAGTCGGTTTGAGATCAGAATAAACTCGAAACGTCGAATCTTTCAAATCTGTGATGCATCGATCGGGCAAATGCTCTTTGGACAGCTTGGTAAAAAAGCTCACAGCATAGTGAACGGCAACAGATTGATTCAATGCATTCGATAAATCCAATAACTTACATCGAATAGATCCAAATCCTTTATTGATCCAATTGGTTTGGGATATTTTGGCGTTGAGAATTTTGTGAACCAATTCTTTGGACAAGTCAATACCGAACTTTTGTAGTGACGAATCGATATACAATTGCTTGTTTGTATACGAAACAAATAAGTCCGAATATAAAGTTGAAAAAAGTTGGTTTAGGTGAGTATTGAGAAAAACATTATCCAAGCCAGTGTTGGACAAAAGGTTGAACATTTGCCAAGCTACATTTGCATTGCTAACCCACAAGTTGCAAGTAAAGTTGGAAAATTTTCCGTCCGAAAAAGAATGTTTTGCCTGGTCGATAAAATGTGAAATCATTCCAATAGATTCTTTGGGAAATCGAAAAGGAATTATGTATCCAATTGGAACATTTGTCAAATAGGATTCGAGTACTGATGGAACTACATTATCCAATATGATGGGTGTTTCAAACGTTGTTTCATCCCATTTTGATATAAGAATTGCTCCAGACGAAATCAATTTGGCTACTTCCGATTGCATTCGATCAAAATGCAATGACGATGAATTCAAAACCGTCGGTTTATTTTCTTGTGACTTTCTATCAATCAAAGATTGGATGCGTGCTATTAGGCGTTTGTGTGCGGCTTCTTCAACCAAAACCAACGGCGAATAATAATGTTCGAAAGCCGACAAACAATAATGGGAAGCTGAATCAAGATCGGAATCGTGGAAAACAATTGCCGTGTTGCATGTAGCGACTGAATTATCGCCGATTTTGGATTCCAAACTACTGGGAATAAACTCATAAAAATTGGATGGTGGATTTGATTGATGAATTAGATTAGACAAGATAAATAACGGAAACATGAGTATTTTGGATTTACATACAACCGTCAATCCACAAAAGTTGTCGTACATTGTAGGATATCTGAGATACCGCAAAATGCAAGTCAAATGATACATCAAATCGCGCTCACTTGAATTTATTGTGTAAACACCATTACAAACAAATTGTGTTACGCGTGTATCATAAATCATAGGTAATTTCATCTTTTTTAATAATCCAACTAGAAGATCAGTAATGATCTTTTCATTACCATGAATGCCTAAGCATACTTGATAAGCGGATACAATAAATTTGAGGTTTGATTCAAAAAGAACGATTAGGCGATTAAAAAATTCTAGGTATAGCTTTTCATCATACTCAAAAATTGAGGGCTTGGACGATTCTAAAATAACTTTTGAAGCATCAGCTATCTTAATTGTTAAAGAACCAAATGCAACATTTAAAAATGGAAATTTGTCATTATTGTGCACAAAATTGTTTTTCATGTAAGGCAAAACTTTAAATTCATCATTAATCTTGAATTGGTCTAAATTATTCATCGTCAAGCTAAAGTGAGATAAAGGAAGTTGATTGTGAACACCAAACTTTTTTAACATAGCTCAATCAATAAATCGCTTTACGAATAAATGTTATCTATTAAATAAAAATTACAATAAAATTAATGAGTAACAAAAAACCTCTATAATTTATTCCAATTATAGATAAACATGTGTAGTATTTTTTTAAATAGCCCAAATGAGTTAATTAAAAACGGCCCGTTTTTAATTTTGGTAAAACTTCATAATTCATTAGAATTCCAAACTTACCAGAAGTAATTAAATAAAAACACCGATTACCTGTAGTTTTTTAATATAAAAAACTTTATTCTACCTTAGTAAATTTGTACTTTATTGCTTATTCTTAAAATACAAGTTACTTTTAAATTTGCAATAGCTAAATCCACTTGAATCAGCAACTATCATTACTTTTCTTAAATTAAATTCAAATTAATTCTACTATCCATTTTTTCTAAACTATTATCACAGCAAACAGTGATTATGTAAAATAATAACAACAGTAAACATTTCTTTTGTTAAAAATGCTTTAATTCAAACAAAATCAGGAAAGGATTAAACAATGATTGCAATCTTTTGTTGAAATAAAAATTTAAAAAATACTTAAAGTAGTACCTGTCTTGATATCCTACAAAATTATGAAAACCTTAGAACAACATAACTAATAGTGATATATTTATTCTAGAATACAATGTTCGCTCTGTGAAAAGTAAATGCGGGAATGCTGGTAATCCTGAGGATTTAAATAATGCTTAGTCTAAATATCCAATGCAGGTGATATTCCTAACTGTTTCTCCTTCATGTGGTGCATCCTGGACTAGGTATCCATAGACAGACTAATAACATCAGGGACCAAGTGCACAGCGATATGAGTTTCCACTTCAGCGGGTGAGTGCAAGCATACACCCAGGATACTTAAAAGGTATCTTAAAGTATATTTATACTATATGTAATCCTTAGGCTAAGAGAACAATGACAAAAATCAAAGGGTCTCATCAATGTTTACGAACAGTAGCTCCATCACAGGAATACCGTCTACTAACCAAAAAGCTTTGTTATTTTACGTTTGTTATGCTTATAAAGCAATAGAAATTGGTCGTTTACTATAACTATGTTACCAACCACAATAAATAAATGCAGATGCGGATGTCTTTTCTATGTTAGTAAAGACGTTAACTTCTCTAACTTTTCTCATCCCAAATTCAACCCAAAATAGACAAGCGAAACTAAACTCTGGATTTTGTTTAATTTATTTGAAGGCTTGAAGCACTTGTGTAAAAAATATCTAGTAAGTTGACTCTAAAAACAAAAACGTTTATTACTGTGCAACCACAATAAATTATCGTTTAAAAATAGAAAATAGCAAAACTTTTGATAACATCACGTTAAACAAGTGTATTAAGCAGATTCAAGCGAAATTTAGCCACAAAAATTTGATACTCAAACACAAAAAATGCGATTAAGGATTATTAATAAAGCAGGCAAGTTATGATTCAAAACGTTAAGATTTTACATGAGTTAAAAAAGTCAAACTCTGTTTGGTGCTCAATTTTATTCTCAGTTATTGGGGCAGTAGGAAAGAGGGTATTTATAAGAAATGTGTAAATTAAGATTAAAATACAAAATTATAACAGAATAAATTATGTCAAAAACTATACAATAAAAGAATGTAAAATACTATAACCAATTTCGTATTACAATGCAAAAGCACTTTGGTAATTGCCAAGACAGAGAATGTTTAAGATAGTATTCCACTTAAACTGCTCCAAGTAATGAACACTCAGTTTATAATCTTCACTAAATCAAAATATACTTTCTAACTAAAAACAATTATTAAACAAATTTAAAAAATTCAACCTGACAAAAACGTCCAACAATAATCTCTTAGAAAGTAACTAAAATTATGTTAGCACTATTAAAGTTTGCATATAAAATTATTTCATCAAATGTTTTTCTAACTACTAACTTTTTAAAAATATAATTTACGTAAAGCAAAAAATTAAATCATCAATTCTGTTAACAATAATTGGTATACCGTAAAACCTAAAATGAGCCAAAAACGTGCTCAAAACCTTGTTTGGCCTTGAAAATGCTTTTACTTCAGAATACAGAAGAATTACAAACACAAATGTAAACTTAATTTTAAAACAATTATGCATATTAATGTTTATATTTTATAATAAATTAAAAAAATAATGTTTTAATATTATTTTTTAGTAATTTTATTATTGGGCAGGATGTGCAGAGGCAGGTGGTTAAATTGCGTTATTTCTATAATGGATGCTAGCTAGTTTCAGGAATGCAGGAATTTAGGATTTTTCACAAGTTAAGTAGGTCAAAACACTTTTTGGTACTTAGTTCTCAAATTGTCTTAGGTTTTCAGGGAGGAACTATGAAATGGATGGTGGGGTAAAGGGGGATTAATGATAAAAAAAATTGAAATTGAGACAAAATCAAGGTAGATAGTGGAAGTTAGCAATTATAAAAAACGAGCAAAAGTTATAGATATACAAAAAAATAGTAAAACAAGTTCCGTATTGCAATGCAAAAACACTGCAATAATCTTTAAAAAGAAGAAAAGAGAAAAGGTTGAATCACTCTCCAATGGACGTATAGCGTGACGCGCGCCTCATCACTCAAGGTATCCTGAAGAAGTAAGAAATAAAGAATGAGATAAATAAAATTAAAAAATTAAAAATATAGTATAAAAAGTTAAAAATTATGGGAAGTGAGAAAAAATTATACAGTTGCACTTTATTAAGCAGTTTAGAAGTTATACCAATGAGATTAAAAAGTGATCGAATGATTTTAAACTTTATTTAATTCCACAAAAAATGTAAAATAATAAATTTTACAACTACTAAGCCTTTTATGCTACTCACGCAACTTAACTTTTCAGTTCTGCTCAAAAAAAACTAGCATAAACTTTAGTAATAATTCAAAGAATCTTGGAGTTCACATTAATACTAAACTAACATGGTTTAATGTCTTAATAAAAAAAACAATAAGCTTATTTTTTAACTCAATTGTTTTTTTAAAATAGTCTTTTACTGTTCTCCGGTTATACTCCCAGAATCATTAAAAATTTTTTTAAAACAATGTGTCACATTTATAACTAAATCAATAGACATTCATTGAAGGACACTTTAAGAACTGCCGTTTATTAGTCAATCAAACACAACATGCCGACTTTAACAAATCAATCACATTAAGCAAAACAAGAAAAACATTTATCAATTTTTATGTACAACTCCTAAGTTAATTAGTGTTAAAAACGTAGTTATTAAAGTAAACCATCTGTAGCAATAACAACTAAAAAAACTCCGATTAATTATGATATATACAATATTACATAATAGATAAAATATAATTACAAATTTATTAATATCTATTGTTAATATAAAAAATAATTGTATAAAAGTTAAAGTTGTTCAAAATTGCAAATCGGGTAAAATTATTAGTATAAAATATAACGTCAAATATGAAAAAAGAACACATGAAATATTTTCAGTTACCAAATAATTGATTGAATTATAAAGAATAAAGCTTTTAATTATTAATATGATCGCCTTTCTTTTTAACTACTTGATTAAAGAGGTTTGGAATGCTGTTAATGAGATTTCTGTTATATTCTTGTTTCATCTCTATTGAACAACAAACTGAATACGATCACATAAATCCTCAATTTCAGTATGCTTTTAATGTTACGCTTTAGCATACTAAAAAATTTCAATAACATTTATGTCCGGACTGTTAGGTGGTAATTGAATAAAATATTTTTTATTTTAGCCCTTCTAATGTCTAAATGTAAATATAAAACAAATAAAATAAACCTAGGTAAATATGACATTACCTTTTTGGACGTATGACATGAAGCATTGTCCTGAAAAACATTAGTAAGCCCGGTGTGAGTGTGTTACATTTCATTATAAAAAAAGTTCCTTTATTAATAAAACAAATTTTTTACTATCTAAGGTACCAGATATAATTTTTTATTTAACAAGTTTATTATACTTAATATCAAACCAACACATCACTTGTCGAGGGTGGGCTTTTTTTCTAACTATCGAAGGTAAATGTCTTTAAAAATTGGGCCCGCATAGCACTTTATTTTTATATTCAAATAGTTCATCCAGAATCATTGTTTCATCAGCAAAATATACCAAGCGCCAATAAGACAATGTTCGTTTAATCCACTTGTTACAAAGCATAAATCTACATTCTTTTTGTTTTTTATTAATAAATGGTTTAACTATTGGTGATTCACGTGTTAAAATAAATTCTCTTGCACAACTTCTCACCGTCGAATGACTAAATTCTTGTAAATTATCTTTTACAATATTCAAAATAGGCTTGTTGTAATTTCTTTTAATTCTATTAAAATTTTTCGATCATCGGTGTTACTCGTTTTTTTTCTTCCAACATTATCATAGTTTCTTGGTTTTTGTCTATTCAAAACACGATAAATCGTTGTAAGACTTACTCTATACAATTCCGCTAATTGTTAAGGCAAAAATCCAGTTTTTTAATTTTTTTATAACATAGTGTTTATTGTCATTAAGATGGTAATCTTCTCTACCGTTGGTATTCATTTTACAGAACGGAAAAAAATAAGTGAATTAATCTGATCCTTAAGGTCAATTACAATTAAAAATTAAATTTTTTTAGATTACAAAAAAAAAATTTAAAAAAATATTTTTAAGTAATTAAACTTTAATTTTAATTAGATCAAAATTGAGTGTATAAATTTTACCTATTAAACGTTGTTTATTTTTAATAAAATTAAGCATACAAATTGACCAATTATAAAAATTATATACATCCAACTTATTATCCACGTTTATAGGTGCGTTGTTTTTAAAATATGCTATTTTGCCGACTCAGCTTTTTTAAATATTTCTAAATAAATATAAAGCACCTATTACATATTATACATTATTTTAAATTATTAATAATTATTTTTACCGTTAAATAACCGGAGATAACAAATTAATTTAGATTATTTTTTTTTTGAATTTTCAACACTAATTTATTAAGAGGCTGTACTTTATCAATCATTTCATGCGCTACCCGTAGAATATCTAAAGTAGTAAAAACATTTTCAATTGTAAAAGAACCTTTTGCTAACAAAGTTGTCTATTGAAATATATAAAAATAAAAATAAACATAAAACTGAAACAAATCAAACATAGTAAGAAGCGTTCGAACTGATGGACAAATAAACGTCCAATTGTGCGTCTGTAAAAACACTCTTTTGCTCGTGCCAGACGTCCTGGTGCGTTCGAGAATATGAAGCAACTGCGTCCAATACCAATTTGCTAACAGGGTGAGGGTCATAAGTGCGTTCAACCAATTTCACAATAATGTCAGGCAAAAATGTTGGCGTAGTATACGGATGGGCATAAACAAAGGCACAATAAAGCATTACTATGGCATGTCGATCACGTATTCCTTTTGCATCATTAACGTCCAATTTCATTGGACTGTTCAAGTTGTGACCTTGGACTAACAAAGTATCGATCCAATCACAGTCATACTAAAAATCAAATACATTAAATTATTTATAAGTTGGTGCAAAACGTTTTTTAATTATAAAATACACATGTAAAATGTTAGGTTATATACAATTAAATGTAAATGAATGAAATCGTTTAGAAATAACCAATAAAATTAAAAAAAATCAAATTGAAAGAACAATAATAAACTTTCACAACAGCATTACACAAGTATTGGTTCAAATGTTTTACGCATATAATTTTGTTTAAAATAGTTACCAAAATTAATGCGGTAAATATAATTATCTAACTTAAGCTCTTATTTCAAATATACCATTATATTTTCATCAATATATACCATTAATAATAATAATTTACATTAAATCTGGAATAATTCATAATTAAATGTTGAGTAAACTCATCAACATAAAATAGAATGTCAAGTATTAAAAAAACCATAAAGCATGTTAATTGTTTATAGTTACAAAATTGTTTCCTGCATTATACATCACAAAATACTCAATAATAAGTGCAATTAACTTTTTAGTGTAAACATTTTCCTTAGATGATCTGGTATGCACGTGGTCAGATTTTTTATGTAGTCTTACGTAACTGTATTTTTAAGAAAAAATTGGTTTAAACAGATAAGTTCTTAATTTCGATATGCTTATAAATGTTATATTTTTTCAAATGGTCCAGAAATAGAGCGATAGACTCAAACATAAATAGACTCAGCTTTAAGTGCCACCATTGACATCAAATGAGGACCCTCCTTTGGCTTCGCTAAATGGTCTGCTTCCTAAAAGGCATATTTTTCATCGACCATCCTAAGTAATAGTAACAATTTATTATTATTATTATTATTACAAAACCCTTTTGCTCTAAAAATAAGCATGGTGCAACAGGACAACAATTACAGTAAAAAAGAACAACAACAATAACAAAGCCTCGTAATTCAAAGAGAACATGAGACAACAAATTTTTCCATGTATTTAAACATTCGACCAAACGTTTGCTTAATCCTATTAAACAATCATTTCAATTAGATCTTCCCAAATAGTTCTTAGCCAAATTTTGTGGTTTACCAACCTTTCTTTTACCATTTTTGATTTTCCATTCCAAAACCGTTCTTGGTCTTTCGGGCGATAAACGTAGAATTTGACCAAGTAATTTTCTTCGTCTAATTGAAATGATGTCATGTAGTGAACGAGAGTCAATTCTTCTCATAATCTCATTATTTGAAATGTGATCGCGCCAGGTAATCTATAAAATATTTCTAAGATACCGGCGATAAAAAACATCCATCATTTTATCAATCTTGTCTGATCGCTTCCACGTTTCACTGCCATATATTACCGTAGGAATGATTATTGATGCGTACAAAGGAAGTTTTGTTTTCAGGCAAATGACGATATCAATTTGAATCTATGGCTTTAACATCAATTTCGGTTTATCCGTCTCTACCAATGATGCTTCCCAGATATGTCAAGGAATCAACACTATCAATATTTTGTCCACCAATTTTGATGAGCAAATCATTGTTTGACTTAGTGCACAATAGTTTTGTTCTTGAACAACCAATCTGTAAGCCAATACGAGAACTGATATCACTAAGACGTGTTGTCATATTTTGCATCATTTCTGGAGTTTCACTGAGTAAACCAATATCATCTGCAAAATCCAAATCTGTTAATCTCCCATGATTCCATTTGATATCATAAGACAAATTATTCATGGATCGAGTCACAATAAAATCAATTACCAGAAGAAACAAAAACGGTGACAAAATACATGTTTGACGTACTCCCTTCACAAGTTCGAACACAGCGGTATGATCATTTTTTGTTCGAACAACAATTTGAATTTTGGTATAGCGAACGCATAATATTCACATACTTCAACGGTATTCCGTAAAACTTAACGATTTTCCACACTGCTAAAAGCTTTCATAAAATCAATAAAATTGATTGTAAGTGCATGCTGAAATTCTTAACTTTGCTCAATATTGTTACAGAGGGTGAGTATTTGTTCAATACAGCTTCTTTCTTTCCGAAAACTTGCTTGTTGTTCTCAAAGATTTAAAATTACTTTGTAAAACACTGTACCACGAACAGACAATAAGGTTATTCTGCGCCAATTACTGCAATCGTTCATATTTCCTTTTTTGGGAAGAGTAACAATTACTCCTTGCCGCCAATCATTTGGAACTTGTTCATTATGCCATATAACATTAAATAAATGAGCAAGCTCACTTGCCACAACATCACTTCCATGTTTGAGCATCTCTGCAGTTATCTCATCAAGTCCTCCTGCCTCATTGTTTTTCAACCTTTGAATTGTATAAATCACTTCAGTTACAGAAATGTCATCAATACATATTTCAGCATTTTGAGTCACATCCATATAATTATCAAAATCTATGAGGGTATTTGGCATGGGCTGATTAAGTACGTCTTTAAAATGTTCTACCCATCTAGATAATTGCTCATCATCTGTTAGAAGTAAACAACCATCTTTTCCTTTGATTGGAATATCGGTGTTCTTTCTAATTCCCGACAGTTGTTTCACAATTTTATACAGTCTTGGAGTTATTTTTCTCTGCTGCCTTATCTACTCTCTAACCAATCATTCTTATCTTTTAAACCTGTTTAGCTAACGTTCTATACCTATCATCAAATATTTTCCAGATAACAGGATTGTTAGATTGATTTCTCTCTAATTTTGTTTTCTTTCAGAGATCAATTAGATTTCAGGAGACTGACGAAATCCATTGTAGAGCGACATCTTCTACCCAGCACATTTGCTGCACAATCTGTAATTGTTTTATGAAACAATTACCATTGATCATCAGACTTTTTTACCCTTTTCACATTTTGAAATGTATTTTTTAAGGAATCGTAAAACTGGTTTGAGATATTTAGCTGCTTAAACTTCTCACACGAAAATGAATGTAATTTTTTGTGGTCTCTATTCTCTTTACTTTTAAACAAAATTTTCCAACAAGATTGTGATCATAACCAACATTTGTACCACCATGTGCACGTACATCTTGCAAAGAAGATCGCCATTCGGTGCTAATGCAAATGTAATCAATCTCGTTTGCTGTTTTTCCATCGAGAGAAAACCACGTTGCCTTGTATATATTTGTGTGAGCGAAAAATGTGTTGCCAACACTCATTCCACAGTGACTGTTTAGCGTCAACAACCTATAACCATTATTAGTTACGCTATCAGCATAGCCATGTGGTCCAACATTTGAGAAGTACCCAGATCTGTCTTTGTAGAATTTCGCATTGAGATCACCGATCAATGTTTTAATGTCTCTTCTTGGAACACTATCTAACAAATTTTTTAATTGATCATAAAAGATATTTTTTTGGTTCTCCTCAGTAGCCTCAATAGGGGCACAGACTTGTACAATTGTTACTTTGTAAATCTGGTGTTGAATCTGGCTGAAATGATAGTAACAATAACATATTGATCACATATATCCAGCAACTCAACATCAACCTTATTAGGATACCATCGAATAGAATCTACTTCTACACGACTTACACAAACCAATTGCATCTGAATAAAATCGGCCAAAATATGCATAGCCATTTGTCGAACTTCAAACCACGAATCATTGAGCCGTTTCCACAACACCGTCTTCAACGAATCGACAAATTGACAATAAACAGTCGCGTTACTGTTGACACGCCAAAAATACGGCAAATTCGTCTTAATCGCCGTGTGCATCAGAACCAGTCCGACAGCTCTCAACTTCCACGATTTGTGACCGAAAAAGTGTCCAAGAGCGCCGACAACGCACTCGACATGTTGCAATTCGGTCAAGTCGAGTTGGACAAACGAATGCAAATAGTTCATCAGTCCCAATTGCAAATTGGAGGGCACACGATTGCCGTCGCCGCCCAATCGACTGTCAACCATCAATTGGGTCTTTTTGTTCCAGTGCGATTGGAACAAGCCTGACATTGATAGCGAACACAAATCGTAAATTCGATGATCACTAGCCAAACACAAGTCAATGACGAAAGGCATAATGAATTCACAAATGGTCGACGAATTGAGGCCCCATTTGGGGTCTGCAAGTGGAACGACAATGGGTATGTCTTTGGCGTTCATGACACTCGACAAACATTGAAACAGACAGTAGAGAATGTTGGTAAATGATTGATTTGATGAGTGGTGTGCCATAGACAACTGCAGAATAAAATAGGGTTTATTATTACTATTCTAATAACAATAATTATTATTATTGTTACTGTTATTGTAATTATTATTATTATTATTATTATTATTATTACAATATGAAAAATACCAATAAAAAGAATAATAATATTACAAAGCTGTGACGCCCCACTAAGTGTATGTTCAATAAATAGCATAAATTAAAAATAATAAACAAGATGTTTAATTACTGAATGAAAAATGTAGTTGAACACATTGCAAAATTTTAATCAAATAACTGGGACTGTAGAAATCAAACAATTGGATGAGTAAAGCGCAAGTGTTAAGATTGGACTAATGTATGAAATGATTTAGTGATAAAAGATTTAATTTTTCATATCTTAATAGATACATACGTCAAAAAAAGAAAAAATTTGGTATCTGTACATTATTTGTAACACATGAAAATAATTAGAAAGCAAGCACGTGTTTGGAACATAACTACTTCACAAATATTTTGTTTGTTGTTTCAATTGCACTAACAATATTGAACAATCATTGTAAAAAAGATAATACTTGTTTTTGTATTATTGAAATAGACAAACATTGTGACTTCTACCAACAATGTATGTGTACTTAATCGAAATAAAACTAGAAATTATTGATGCCTAACATAGATCGATTGTTTGTAATAAAAACAACAAAAACAACAACAACAACTTTACAAAAACCCACATGAGAAATGAAAGAGTCGACTGGGAAAAAGGCTTTTGCACGTTCCAGACACAATGTTGACGGTTCGATACCCTCAGATTTCATCACAATCAAGGAATAATGAATGAAGGTGGGTAAAAACTAGGAAATTAAAAATAAACAATATTTCAATTGGATGTAATCAAACATTAGCATAATATTGATTAGTTTATGTACTTCAACAAAAAAGTACGCTTATTGCAGCTTTCATCACTACAATTACAAAACCTAATAATCTGACCAGCCCTACAAAGAAAGCGATATTGAAGAAAATGTTTTGTCAGTTTCGCAATCACTTTTTTGCGGTAATTGTTGTGACAGTTGCATATATGTATATATATATATATATATATATATATAAATATTGATACACTTAAATTACTTTTCTCAAGATTATTTATTCATATACAAAACATTTTCACTTAAATATTATTTATACTATTGACTGGAACATCACCATCATGGAAGCAATGGCTTTGTCGTTAAACTAGACTTTTTCCGAAAATTTTGTATAATAGATAAAATTGCTCAAAATGCTATGCATTTAACATGCAGTATACGGTGTATATGTAATGTTGCTTTTATAATTTCTATCCTATCAAATTGATTAGTTGACCCAGTTTACAAAGTCGTCGAGATTACTCACTATTGGTCAATTGAGAACTCGTCCGGTCAGACTTATCTAGTTGACACATTTGAACAACTAATTTTTGATCCTTTCATTATTTATTCGACAATATGCATTCCAACGTTTCTTCCATTAGCGGTTCCAAACACGAATGGACCAAGAAAGGGGATTAAAGCGCAGTAGCTCATTAGCACAAGCTCAGTCTCCAGATTAAAGGGTGTTCATGGATTCCATCCTTTGAACATCACCACTTGTATACTCTTGAGCAGCCTAACAGTATTACAGCAACATTATCATCATTATTGGGGATAAACACCTCTCACCGGTTATTATTACCCACGGTAGTCCAAATTACCAAAAGTTTGCCAAAAAATATCAACTTTTACAATGTGCACTTAATGAAAGACACTTGATTTATATTGAATTTAAATGTTAATTATATCCCGAATTTCTATTAACTGGAAACGTTAAGCAATTGGAGGTCTAATTAAGTCATTCAATCTTAAAAATGACAACCCTACGTTATAAGACTAAAGGGAAACACGAGGAAAGTGGATTTACAAAAATGTAATAACCCAAAACAATGCCCCTCATCAAAATTATCAAACTTGAACTAAACATTAATCAGATTCATTATAAATAATAAATTTACAGAGCCAGCTTCAACCATCCGTAGATCAGTGATTAAGGCATCTACCTGACACTAGTTGGGGTGCAGGTTTAAGTTCGTGTGTGAGACTTAAAAGTTATATACAATTGCTAATTATAAACTAGGATTAAACAGTTACATAGTGCTCCTGGTTGACTGAAATCAAGTGGATTTATTATTCAAACAAATCTGACATTTCTAATTTACCGCGGTGGTCTAGCGGTACAACAGTCGACTCGAATCTGGGTGGACATGGGTTCGATCTTTACCACTGGCACTAAATGAGGGATCACGGTCTGTTTGGCTAAAATGTTCCGTGTTAACATTCAAAGTAGTAAAATTAGTATAAAAGCCATTTGCTAACAAAATACACATGTTGTTGATGACTTTCTGTTGTGTGTCTGTATCTCTGTCTGTGCAACAATGACTCACCGTTTGGCAAAAAAAGTCCATGCCAATCGTTTGACGATTGTCCAACACCAACCTTCGTTTGCCACAACAACCAATTCTTCCATCCTCGCAATTGTGCACGTTCGAACAAGTCGGCTGTCGACTGTCGCATCGTCCAACAACACCAAAAGCACCATAGCAATAGCGAACTCTGGTCGTGTCAAAATACACATGAAATCCCTGCTTGATCAAATACAACGTCAGCCTGCCAACAGCATCGTTCGACCAAATCGACTCGAATGCATAGAGCGTTCGTGTCATCGACCAGCAACAGTCGGTCGCAATCAATTGATCGCATGGATTGGGTCGATTGAGGCGGTCCATAGCAACCAACACATCTTTGATTGCATTTTGACCTTGCCACAGCTGACATGTGCCAAATTGTAGACATATGGTCAAGTAGAACATTTGACGATGGCGCGTCGACGGAATGCGTTTGCGCATCCAGCAAATCGAACAGTCGACAATGTCTGCAAACGATTGCAACAAGTCGGCGTTGAAAACGGCCAATGGGGTTGCAGTATCGTTCAACGAATATTTGTGATGTGTACATGTGGCTTGGGTGGCAAGACAACAATCTTGAAAACCTTCAATAGCCCAATCCCAAATGGGATGCAACAAATGCAAGTCGAAATTGCCGTTTAGCAGCAATGAATAGGGATGAATCAATCTTGGTACTGGTCCACCAACTGTAAGAAGAAAATTCAATTAGAAATCAATTAAGACAATCTGATTGGTCAATGCTTGATAAGGATGCAATTAGATGTTGGGTTGTACAATGTGTCAAATGTTTACTCATACATTGGATGCATTTTCGAATGTAGTTAGGTTTCCATCAAGCAATCAATTGTTAGCTTGTCAACTTGTTAATTGGAAAGGAATAAAAAGTACACAAAATCAACTTAACTTAGAAATCCTTTAACGCTTGCACTAATATTGACATAATCTCATTTGGTTAGTAAAAATTCTATACCCCAAAAAGAACAATTCTTATTATTTTTATTTTTTATGTTTATTACTTTGAATATTTTTCGAAAAACATCTTTCAGCAGTGGACATTTTAGCGAAGCCGAACGTGGGCCCGCATTTTAGTGCCAGTGATGGGATTCGAACCCATGCCCACCGAGGTCCATTCATCTTAAACCGTAATAAAAAATACATATAGATCATAACTGTGTCTGTAGATTTTGGGATGCTAAGGATTTAACTAATGCTTATATAGTCTTAATTTCCAATGATGGTGATATTTCTATCTATTCCTCCTCTATGTGGGGCACCCTGGACCAATTGCAAATAGGCATCTAGACTGGAAAACGCAGGGGCCCAATGCACAGCGATAAAACTGGGCTCCCGCTACGGTGGGTGAGTGCAAGAATATACTCAGGATACTTAAAAGGTATCTTAAGGTATATGCACACCATGTGCAGACTAAGGGAGATAACCTCGACAAAAATCAGGCAGCCTCATCAATTTTTGCAAATAGTGACGCCATCTACTAGCCAAGAAACTTCGTTATTTTTCCACATTTGTTACTTCATCAAAGTCGATCGGTTGAATATGCCGTACAACTATAGAAATGCAATAAGTTGACTATGTCACCAACCACAATGAATGACTGAATGAATGAATGAATGAATGCACATTTTAGAAAAAGGCTCACACGACGTTCGTATTTGATGTCTATAATGAGACTCGAACCAATGCCCACTCAATTATCTCTCTGTTCCATTTCATCTTAAACCGTAATAAAAAATTAGCATAGATCATAACTAGATAATGACAAAAAGTGAAGCTACCGACAGAACCAACGCGTTTCATTATAGAGAGATAGTCCAGTAGTACAGCGCTTGACTCGAACCTGGATAAGTATGAATTCGAACTAAAATGTCCACTACTGAAAGGTGCGCTTCGTGTAAAGCATTCTAAGCAGTAAATAGGCAAAATTATACACTGACCTTGATCCCGACTAGTCACAAAACAACCGGCCAACGTCGGTCGTATCCACATCTGGATAGTCGAATTAGCTTTCAAAAAATCGGCCAACGTTTGAACCATCTGATCGTGCCCCAAGTCACAAGCGACGACTTCGGCAAGAGTCAACAGACGAGGAATTAGACTGGCCAAGCAATAGTACTTCCATTCGCGAGGCCACACGACAATAGCTTTGTACAAACAAACAAACAATGATGGTAGCCACGAATAGCCCACAAATTCGACAAAACCGTTGCGCATTTGGGAAAAATCCGGTCCCACCGTCATCACACTCACAAATATGGCTTCTACATGGCCCAGCATATTGGCTGGACCAAAAGCACGCAAACAAATGCGAATCAATTTTTTGAAAATAACCAAAACGCTTCTGTCAACGTGATATTTTAGTAAAAACATTTTGGTCAAGCGAAGCCACAAATCACGTGTTTGTCGATTCGGATTGGCCAGTTTGGTGAGAATGACAGAAATGCAATCTTCAATTTGATTGGTTAATTTGGCATCGATTGACCATATATCAGTAGATAGATTGTGCCAAATTGATACACGATCCGAATTGATTTGTAGAGTGGGAAACGTTATTGAAATGTTGGGATCATAGACATAAATGTTTTCGTTAATGTAACTAGTAGAATGAACATATAAAATGTACAATTCATTGTTAGCTTATTGTTAAAGTAAGTACACAATCTATAATCACATTTGTGATTGTCAAACGTAACCTTTGGTCAGTCACTTTTGCAAACAAGTAAAACAGTTTTTAGTCAGTTTCATCGTAACATTCATTAATTCCAAGTTTGAATAGCTTCTCAAATTCCTATATGAACAGGTTGTCGAATGTAAATGGAACTTGGAGGAATAAATGAAATTTATTGGCTAGAAGACTGCTGATGGGGTGTTCACAGGAATTGACTAGGCGATCTTTTATATGGTTAACATCGGTTGACGGATTCACAAATGGGAATCCAGTGAAATCCCAGTTTCATTGTAAACAAACAAACAAACAAACAAACAAACAAACAAATACTATACCAATATGTATTGACCCAGATTAATTGTTTGAGTGCTTTTGATGGGAAAACGTTAATCAATAAGTAAATCAATCCCCAACTAAACTCCGCAATTCTTCAGGAAAGAGTCTAGCAACTTAGAAATAGTGCTAACCAAAATAATTTTTGGGGTTGTACATATTAAAAGATCGGCTTGGATGGCTTGATAAACTTAACAAACGTGGAAAAATAACAAAGCTTCTTGGCTGGTAGACATCCTTGTGACGGCACCATTGTTCGCATAAATTGACGAAACCGTCTGATATTTTGTCACGGTTATCTCCCTTAATCTAATCGTTACATATAATATACATAAACTTTAAGGTACCTTTTAAGTATCCTGAGTGTATGTTTGCACCGATCCGCAGTAACGGAATCCCAGTTATACCACTGTTCAGTTGGTCCCTGCTGTTATTAGTCTAAATATCTATGAGCACCCAGTCCAGGATGCACCACATGGAAGAGAAACGGTTAGAAATATCACCATCATTAGATAATAAGATTTCATAAATATTATCCAAATCCTCAAGGTAATTAGCATCCTAGTCAGAATACGTATATCATTTAAATGCCAAATGCATTATCCAATCATATAGGTCACAACTACAATAACAACAAATTCAATTCGTCATTTGACAGTAAGAAAACGGCCAACAAACACTTCCAAATGCATCAATGCATCTTAGGCTCTTAGGCAAACATAGATGATGAATCGAGTGCACAAATAATAATAATAATAATTACTAAATTGCCGCTTTGGCAAATAGATGTATGCGGTCATCGGAGATACTTCAAACGTATAAAACGATACTGCATGTAGCCATTATACTAAACGAAGACGAATCTAACAAAAAATGAAGCACCTTTGTCCATTTTTTTATACGAAAACCTCCACTGGTACAGCGCTAGACTCTAACCTGAATAAGCATGGATTTGAGTACTACCACCGGTCACCTTTTGGCTTCGCTTAATGTCTCCACCTAATGCAAGTTTCTTTCTCATAAAACATTCAAGTAGTAACCATTACATAAAAAAAATTGCGGCGTATCGAAGGAGACAGAAATTTCTCTCCATATATATGTATATATAGCGGTACAGCGCTCAATTTAGACTTAGGTGGGTATGAGTTCGAGCCCCATCACCGGCACTAAATGCGGGTCCACACTCGGCTTCGCTAAAATGTCCACTGCTGAAAGATGCATTGCCCGTAAAAGATTCAAAGTAGTAACCATTAAAAAAATGAAAAGAAATATCTTACAATAAACATTTTTTAATGATGGACATTAGTGCGAAGCCGAATGTTGGCCCGCATTTAATGCCGGTGGTAATGGGATTCGAACCCCGCATGACCACCCACGGTCGATTCGAATGCTGTAGCGCTAAACCACCCCGATTCGGCGCGCGCACACACACACACACAATAAGTTCAAAAAATTAATAACCATGTCACTATCAACCAACCAAACATCAACACCAACTGCAAAACGTACTACAAGCCAACCGAGTTGGTTGGCGCACACCGATAGCGATGCATTTGATAGCGTTCGTCACATGTCAAAACGCGCTTGTCGGCATCGAACATGAAACAATTTGACTGAAATTTGATCGGTGCAAGCAAACGACCACCACCAACAACGCTGTCGTCTTCCTCTTGATGACAATCGTCAACGCGGACTTTGACCATCCGACTTACTTCTGGCCGATGCCAAACAAACCAAACGGACGTCGCGCGGCATATCAACGAACAAGCTTCGACGACAATGTCTTCTTGATCGCAGTCGACAAGATCGAACAGAAGACGCACAAAATTGACCGATGGAACAGACGACTGGCGGTCGGTCACATAAATGCAGTCGGGCTTCCAGTTGGGACTTGCCGATGGATAGATGGGAATGGGCATAAGTCGAAGCAACCGACAGCCAACAAGCGAGTCCATTTTTGACGACGACGATGACATCGAAGCCAAACGACCCGACATAAAGTCGACACAATGCGTGCCCAAGGTGTGCACAAACCATTGCAGCATCGAACGACGTTGTTCAATAAATGTTGTCATCGTGTTGTGACACGTCGGCGACAGGATTGCAATTTGGAGCAGCTGAAGCCATTCGTGAGCCCGAGCAACGACAGTGCGAAGCCACGATGAACTGGATACGTCAAGGTCTTGAAATGAAGGCCAATAGAAATGGTGGCTAAGACAAAAGTCATTTTTGCTCCACTTGTCAAGTTGGCTGATGGCAAACGTTTTCAAATTGTGTTCGTACTTCAAATATTGCGATAGGAGAGCACTATTGTTGTCAGCATTGCATACAACGGTCCAACAAATTTGATCGTGATCCTCGACCAACAAATGAATAAGGGCAAATATAATTTGACCGTAATAGTTCGATTGCAAACGGAATAGAACATGGTGAACTGGGCCATAATCACAGCATTCGACAATCGTATTGCACAACATCAACGCCGTTTGGCGGTAGTGATGAACCAATTTGACAAAAAATTCGTCAATCTTTTTGTTTTGTCTGCTCGTGTCATCAACGTGGATGGGTCGAAAAAATTCGGGTTTTTTCAAGCGTTCAATCATAAATTCGGTCGTTGCAATAATACTCTACAAAATGCAATTTAATTGAAAGTAGAATGGAGCATTTCATATTTACATTTTTACTGCTATGCAATGTTTTAACAGGAAGCACGCATCTATCAGCAGTGGATATTTTAACGAAACTGAACGTGGGCCCGCATTTAGTGGGCCGGTGGTCGGAATCAAAACCAGATTCGGGTCTAGCGCTGCATCGCTAGACCACTCCGGCCTATATATATATATATATATATATATATATATATATATATATGGAGGGAGAGAGAGAACGACCTGGAAAATATTTGCAACGTTTACAGCAGCTACATAATTAAATAAAATGTTATAAAATACAATTATATTTTTATCAATATATGTACAACCATCACAACAAATAACACAAAAATCTATAAGGGGTATTAATTTGAATTAATTTCTTATGTCTGATTGTTTTTTGTAAAATAAATATATAGAACTAAAAATAATGTAAAGTACTTAATAATTGCGTTATTTCTAAGTGAATACACTCAAAATATTTATTTAAAAATGTTCAGCCAATATAAAAAGTATATATTTAAAGCTGCTTCTATTAAAACGGAACTACTAAACGCAATTTACGTTTTTTATAATCAATAATTATTAATTTATATGCTTAAAATCTTTAATTAAAAATACATGTTAATTCTCTAAGTTCATTTTCTACAATAAAAAATTTAACGTTGTTACTTTATAACAAAAATTTAAATTTTAAAAATTCTTTTTTAATTTTAATTTTTTAAATGTATAATTTTTAAAATATATTTGTTACTTTAAAATGCTGCCATAGAGATACATATTTTCTAATTCAAAATACGATTTTACCTTGTAACTAGGTTTCAAAATGCTGCCTCGGTTTATACTTTAAAATAATAATTTGTTAATAAATTTAAGTTTGAAATTAATATTCGCATAAAAATTTTAATTAAAAATGCAGTATATCTTGTTAAAACAATCTAAAAATTACATTAATGTTTTCAATAATACTTGGGTATTTTCTTAAAAATATTAAAACTTATTTTTTGTTTGCTAAAAAAATATTGTGTAACTTAAAAACCATAAAATATACTAATTGTTTAAATTATAAAACATAATTAATACAAATTTAGTTATTTGCTAGCTAGGAGCAAAAAAGTAATATATTTAAACTTTTTAATCACAAAAGGTTTAGTTGATTTTTTATTACAAAAAGAAAGCACCAAAAGTATAATTTATAATAACAAAATAAAACAATCATTTTATATTATTTAATTTTAATTGTAACTGATAAAACACGAACTTAAAAGGATTAATATAATGCAAATTAAAATAAGTTACTGTGTTTAAAATATTTTGTCCGAATTTTAAAATTCACGTTTAAAAATAAATATTTAGACAACAGATATTATATTGGTTTTATAAAAAGTATTAAATAACCCTTATTTAGAAAATTATATTAATCAATTTAAGTAGTGATATTTTTATAGTAAAATATAACAATTGTTTTAAGCTAAAATGTAATTTATTTATGCCACGGCCACAATTGTTTATAAAAACAATAGTTATAATCTTACAAAATTAATTCGAATTGTATCTAAATTTAATTTATTACAGAAAAATCTTAATTTAAACATAATACGGACTGAAATAAAAATAATTATATTTTTGAAAATCGCTATTTAATAGCTCTAATATTAATAATATTTCTTTTGTTTTTTGTATATTAAAACTTAACATGTATAAGCAAAAAAATATTTATCCAAATCAATTTATTTATTAAAATTTAGATTACATAAAGCTATATCAACATTTTAACGAAGAGCATACCAAAACACCTAAACCAAGTGATTACAAACACAAGCCATCACATTTATTATTTAATATTTTGTAGTAAATTATATATAAAGCAATTTAGTAACTCTAAAAATAAGATACGTTTTGCATTAAAAAAAATATTTAACGTTATATTTGATGTTGATAATTTTACTCAATCTTAGATTATGAGCCAGTTAATAATTTATGTTATTTTTTATTACTTACAACATATATCTATAAAATTTTATTTGTATTTTAATTACTATATAATTTAGTATATTCTATAATTAAAGTGATGGTTTTTGGTAAATTATGCAATACCTGGAGATGTTTTAATTAAATGACCACTATTTTGCGGTATTTGTTATGATGGCTGTATATATGATGCATAATTGTTGTTACTTTTAACTGAAAAAAACAACAAACACAAGTTGCTGAAAGCTATTTAATCACAGTTTTCTGTCATACAGATCCTGATCCACATTGGTCGTAACTGGACGTAACAGATGTCCATCTATATAATCAGTACCGGGATGGTCTAGCGGTACAACGCTCAACTTGGATCTGGGTGGGCATGAACATGAATCCCACCATCAGCGAGCCCACGTTCGGCTTTGCTCAAACGTCTACCCATGAACAATGCGTTTCCTGTAAAACATTTAAAATAGAATAAATTAATAAATTAAAAAATACACACACACACACACTCAATTGCAACGTCACACAAACAACACGTTTCTTGTCTTACTTTTTCAATCCGAAACTTGACCGAATACTTGATGCAAGACAGTGCCAATTGCCTTACATCAACACGACTCGGACTGGTTGCCAAGATACGTAGCAAGTAGACCAATCGAAGCAATTTGGCCGTCGGTTCGCACTGGCCTTCTTTGTACGTCGCACCATCGTCGAAGAGGGCGTCTTTGGAATCGGGTATGGATGGATTCAAGTCATTGGCCAAATATTTCAACAATTGGTGATACAATTGGCCTACAAAATAGACGGTCGGACAGGCCTTGCCATAATAATTGGTTTGACACAGCTGCAACATGGACGGAATAATTGGCCACACGTGGGACGATGACGACGACGAAGTGTTGCGATGTTCACGACTATTCGTTCGTGTCGTGTTGCCAAACCAAAACGAAGCACCCAAATTGGGAAATAGCAATCCCATTGGTCCAAATACGGTGTACAACATGTGGGTGGCGTACGTCGAACCGTTTAGAGCACCGTCCAATGTCGTGGACATTAGGATTTTCAATTGTGTCGAGTTGAACAGAAGCCAAACTGGTTTGTAAAAGTAGGGGTTTAAAAATACAGTTTGAAAAATAATAGGTTGTATTTATTATACAAAGTTCACAAATATGTTTTCATTTATTTATTTAATTTAATCTGTGCTTGTTACTTCAAATGTTTTACACGAGAAACGGATCTTTCAGCAGTAGATATTTTAGCAAAGCCGAACGTGGGCCCGCATTTTAATACCAGTGGTGGGATTCGAACCCATGCTCACCCAAGTCCAAATCAAGCGCTGTACCGCTAGACCGCCCCGGAATGCATGTGTGTATGTTGTTGACCACAATTGTCTTTCTGAGACAAATGGCTATATATAATAGTGGTACATCTAAAAATAGTTCATCACTTCGTACATTGGTACCTAGTTATCTGCTAAAAACGTATCGGAAAAAAACATTTGCAAACAGAACAAGCAGCAAATGTAATTGACTGAAAATTGGGTAGGTCCTAGGCCCACCAGCACTAAAATGCCGTATAATTTCCCCCCACACACATGCGATAAATGTCCACTTGCGTTAAACAGTGAAGTATAGGACAACAAAACAAAATACAAAAACTGACACCATACAAATCGTCGTCATCATCGGGGATAAACATCCCCCCACCCGTTATTATTGCTCACAGTAGTCCAAATTACCAAACGTTTGCAAAAAACATCAACTTTAGCCACTTGATGTATACTACACTTGTATACGACACTTGATGTATACTAAATTTAAATGTTAATTGCATTCCGAATTAAATCCCCCCCCACTCAATGATCTCTATCAACTGCAATCGGTAAGTAATCGGACTTAGCATAAATAAAACGACTGAGTTCGCGTGCTACAATATACGTCCAAATTATTCATTGACCAACCGGTCTTCTTTCCTGTCCGGGTCGTAGTTGGACTTCCACAGCTATTCTGGTTGGATAAATGGACAACCTTCGTAAAACATGGCCAATCCATTTTAATCGTCTTTCTCTTATTGTGCTAGAGATACATGACCAATCCATGTGAAGTGTGCTACAAATATCTGGAAATGGTTAAAATATTTTATTAGTTATTATTCGGTTGCGTTCAATAGAGAATAGCGAGCTAAAACATATGGATTTTAATCAGCTTTACTCAAACAGAAAAAGCTTTTGTACATCAACGTGGGTAAGAATCCAAGTTTTGCAAGCATCAAGTAGAATGGAACGCACTAAACTCTAAAATAGTTTGATTTCGGTTTGGACGGAAATGTTTACATAAACGTCGAAAAGCTGCAGCAGGGAGGTCGATACGACGCCCAATCTCTGAAGAGCAAAAACAACAACCGAACAAATGCAAACTCGCCCTTGTGCTTATTTGTCCACATTGTTTCGACAGCCAAATCGTCATCGGCAAGCCTGTCATCGACGTATTGAATAATCGAAGTCATCGCATCCAAACACTTCAAGCCCAACTCGAACACGTGATCGCGCAAACAACCACCGAAGCGCTCGTCCAACGAACAGTCAAAATAAGCAAATGTCTGTCCATCTCGACCTGCTTTGTCGGCGGCAGTCAAACGACGTGCCGGTTTCAAGGCCAAAACCAAACTATTCATTGTAAAATAAATCCAAATCAAGACGGCAGTCAATTGATCGCGTTGACGATTCAATGCAACACGTTTGTCAAATCCCTGCCATCCAACCAAATGACTATCTATTGCCTGTTCGAAATGGTCACGAATTTGATCCAATTGGCACAACAAAGGGCCCAGAAATTGTTGTAACACCGACTCGGCTTTGGCGTATGATGCGTCGGACGGAACAGACCAGAATGTGCCTGACGCATAGTCCGATACAAATGTTCGTTTGTCTACGTACGGATGCCATCGTGACGAGCGTTCGGCTAGGCCTTGCAAGTTGAATAACCGAATGGATCCAAAATTGATCGTGTAGTTGGCCAGCTTGTGCAAAATAACGCCCAATACGTATGCGCACGTTTTGGCCAGCAAAGGACTGGCTGGCGTTTGCACATTCGATTCCGTTTGACATCGAATGGGATCGACCAAGCCGCCTGTAGAATAGTAGACCAATTGGCCTAAGATTTCTAGCAACGTCACAATGTACGTATTCCAAAATGATGATTCAATTAAGATGTCGAGAGGCAAGGCGCTAATGAAACCAGGTAAAACGGAAAGGTATTGTACAAGTCGCATATCTGGATGTTCACAATCGATTGAAAATCCATCTGCAAATGATGAAAGTGCAAAGTCTAAGATAGATGGCAACAAATATATATATATATATATATCAATAATTGCATTATTGTCCAAGATGGTGGGAATTGTTTGTTAAATTGTCACTTTTGTCTAATATTAAGAGGAAGGCGAAATGGTTTGGAAAACCGTTGGTACAAAGAAAAAGGAATAAAAAATGTACAATGCTAACTGTATGCAGGGAGGTTTGAGACTGCTGTGCTGGTTTACAATATTGTCGGCCGAATAAGTTCAAATATTGTCCTGGTGACAATTTAAGCAAAATGAACAATACTCAGAAATGCAACTTGCAATATTACAATCTTGCAGTATTACTTTTGTAAATGGCCTAAAAACGCCTAGTGTGTCAAAATTCATTATTTTTGTTGCCAAAGCTAAATGGCATTTTATTCAAACAAGAAACAATTATAATATATCCCCCCCCCCAATCAATATTGACTTTTAATATTGAACAAATGGACATGTAGTCCCACGAACTCAAGGTAAGATCAATTGGTTAGAAAAGTAATGTTAACATGATCATCAACATCACGTCATAATTCATTAATGAATATCGAACTATGGATCTACACAATTGCATCATAATTCGAAAACGTATTAAACGTTCATACAACCAAATTAATTACTAACTGACAAAATATGGATACTGTTAATTGCTTAACATATTTGGGAAGCATCATTGGTAAAGACGAAAAACCAAAATTGATGTTAAAGCCAAACTTGAAAAGACAATATCAGTCTTCTATAGGGTGGTCTAGGGATACAGCGCTCGAATTTGGACCTCGATGGGTATGGGTTCGAATCCCACCACCGGCACTAAAATACGGGCCCACGTTCGGCTTTGCTAAAATGTCCACTGCTGAAAGATGTTTTTCGTAAAACATTTAAAGTAATAAGCATAAAATAAAATAAAAATATGGTCATGTTCTTCCATTTACCTGAAGACGAAACTTTCTTTGTATGCATCAATAATCATTCCTACGGTAATATATGGGAGTGAAACGTGGAAGCAAACAGACAAGATTGATTAGATGGTAGATATTTGTCATCGCAGGTGTCTTAGAAGTTTTTTATAGATTACCTGGTTTGATCACATTTCAAATAATGAGATTATGAGAAGAACTAACTCTCGTTCACTACATGACATCATTTCAATTAGACGAAGAAAATTATTTGGTCAGGACGGACGGTTTTGAATGAACAATTGAGGATGGTAAAAAAGGTTGGGGATAGACCACAGCATACTTGGCTAAGAACCAATCGGGAAGATCTAATTGAAATGAATGTGTTGTGGGATCAAATAAAACGTTTGTTCAAATACATGGAAAAATTCTGTTGTCCCGTGTTCGATTTGAATTATAGAACTTTGGTGTTTTTTTTGCTAACTGTTTTCTTATTGCCTCATGCTTATTTTCAAAGCAAATGGGTTTTGTAATAATAATAATAATAATAAATATGCCACGCGATTTTCGTCAAAATTATAAAAATCATCATTAACATTATTTACCCCCGTGTTATTCACCCCCACCCAGTAGTAGTCTACTAATAATAATAGATTAATCCTCATTATGTTACAATCAGATGATTACTTAGTATCCATAATTTTAGTGCACTACAAACATAAACAGTGTTCGTTCTACTACTACTACTACTACTACTAATAGTAATAATAATAATAATAGTATTAATAAAAATAAAAATAATAATAATAATAATAATAATAGTAATAATATTAACTAATATCAATCTATCAAACACAACAATTATTCAATCTTCAAATTGTTAATGATACTCGAAAAACATTTGTTGTTTAGTATAAAGTAACTAGTTTAGATAATGATAGAAACAACTATAACATATTATCTCTATGTGAAGAGAGAGAGAGAGAGTCTCGTGAAATCAAATTAAAGCCGATAGGAAAGTCATGTTATTGGGGCTGTTGCCGTGACTAATGATTGACAGTAAATATCCACGATACAATTGTGGCTGTCCATCTGTCTAACAGGAGACTATATAATCCCTGAATTATGCTACTTTAAAATAAAAGATGCACCACTTGGAGACAGGCACAACAACAATTATCACCATCATCATTCATAAGCATTAGTCAAATCCTCGAAATCATCAACACATACACACAAAATAGTTCCTTCATGTTGGTAAGACAATCAAAGACAAAACGCTTTGTGTGAACATAAAAAAGAATAAAGAATTCGCCCGCTCTCTGTATCACACCACCAATCAAATAAATAAAATCGAGAGAAAAAAAGGTACAAACCTGCTTGAACTTGGTCCCAAATAGCGACAAACTTGTTCCACACCAACTTGAACGCATATAGTGAGGTATGCGTGCTCCATTGCTCCACTTCTTCTTCTTCTTCTCCTCCTACGCCGCCTCCATCGCATTTCGACTGGACAGCAAGCCAAAATCCCTGATATCCAAGCAAATAGGCCATATCCCAACCCCAATCATATTCGCCCACACAATCGACCAGCACTTGAACTAGCTGGCATTTCAATTCCTTGTCCGCTCCAACCGACAGTGCCATAGAAACAGCCAAACCGGTTAACGCAGCAATTTGGTCCATTTCGAGTGATTCATACGATTGGTAATCGATCCAGATATCGAGGTCGAACGGAGGCGGTTTGTCCGAATGGACTCTGGCAAGTTGGACCAGAATGGACAAAATGTGACGATAGAGTTCGATGTAGAAGTGAGCGCAGTCAAATGTGTCCGAATCTTGTTCAATTTGAACAAATAATTGGGACGGTGTGTGCAGAACTGAAATAGACCAAACAATTATATTTCGGCTTTGAGTCATTTGTTTATCGATTGACCCAATGCAATGGCAATAATTGAAATAAGTGGTTGTTTGATTAATCGATGGCTCAAGTATCTTACATCCTTAGGATGCTAATGATTATGAGAATTTGGGTAATGCTAATAAAGTAAGGAGCGAGGACACAGCGGTATAACTGGGTTCCTGCTCTAGCAGGTGGGTATAAGCATACATCCAGGATACTTAAAAGGTATCTTAAGGTACACTTATACCATATGTAGCCATTCGGCTAAGGGAAATAACCCTGACAAAAATTCAGGCGGTTTCGTCAATAATTGCGAACAGTGACGACGTCAACCAAAAAACTTTGTTATTCTTCTACGTTTGTTACGCTTATCAAGTCATCCAAGTCAATCGTTTTATATACCTTATAAATCTGGAAAATAAAAAAGAGGTGGCCAAGTCATCATCAAAAATTAATGAATGAACAACTGTAAACGTTGGCATCAAATAACATTACATATTTAGTAGTTGTAAAATCACCAAGAACTTACTATATTATCGGTTGGTTAAAAAACACTATATATAACAACAACAAACGTTGGTATCAGAGCCACCTCTTCATCAGTGGCAAGATTACATAGCATCCTGAATTCCTATACAAAGAGATTGTCGGATGCGAATTGAATTTGAAGAGAGGGGTAAATGAAGTTTCTTGACTAGAAGATCGCTTACTTGCGATGACGCCATTATTCACAGGAATTGACAAAGTGAACTTCTTCGGAGGGAATCAAGGGTTGACACCTGCTGGTGGATCCACAAGTATACCTAGCTACATATGGTAAATGAATACCTTGAGATATCTTTTAAGCATCTTGGCTGTTTACTAGAACGCATTTGCTGAACACGAGTCAAGTGAAAGCCCAGTTATATCGCTGTGCACTCGGTCCCTGCTGTTATTAGTCTGGATGCCTACGGACACCTAGTCCAAGATGCACCACATGGAGGAGGAACAGACAAGAATGTCGGAATTAATGGAATTTGAAACTTTATAAGTATTACTCTAATCCGCAGGATCATTAGCATTCCTGGCAACACTGTATCATTATTGATTATCTATTATCTAATCATGCTTTTATGTTTTATTTTCGTAATACGCTGAACGTCAAAATGTCATGAATATATGCAATACTTAAGGAATTACATATTAGTCTCCCTTATCAAATAGCATAATATTCAGATATTGTTCACACACACACACGCATTGGTAAAAAAATCAAAGATGTTTATTAAAAACAATAAACTCACAAATACGACTTAAGCATGCCGTGCTGTAGAGTAACCGTCCTGAATGATTCAAATCCATGCACGCCATTAGGATGGGACAAATGGAAGCCAAATCAGCACGACCATTGGAATAGACCAGTTCGATTAAATGAGACTCAATGTACTTGGTTTTTAAGACGTCCAATTCTTTTGACTTGAAGCATATATGTATTTTATTAGTCGGTTTAATAATAATAATAATAATAATAATAATAATAATCGCAACAACATAAAATGCTCATATTTTAATTGTCGCTTAATAAAGTAGCACTTTTCTCCAGTTCGATCATTACGAACAAAAGAAGACATTGGGTTTGGGATCGCTTGAAAAAGGAGAATGGTTAGAGTGCAAAGTTGGGAGTATGGCCTCCAAAAAATAAGTATCACCAAAAAAACAACAAGACGAAACCATTCTAACTGACTACAACATAAACGTGAAAGCTTGGTTTAGACAACATAGGTTCGACTGGAAAACATTCAATAAAACAGCCTAATTTTCGATATGCAGAATGTTCAATGTCAAAACGTAAATGAGCAATCGTATAGAACAAGGTTTTGCAATAATAATAATAATAATAATAATCTAATTATTATTGGGCTTTGAAGGGTAAATTATTAAAATGGTCAAAATCGCTTAAATAATAAATCCATTTGGTTACAGTCAACCAAGAGCACAATACAGCTCTTTCATCCTAGTTTGAAATCATCAGAAGTGCATACCTTTCAAGTCTCACACACGAACTTGAACCAATGCCCTATCTAATATCAGGCCAGCGCCTTAATATAATTATCTAAAACATTATACCGCTAGTCTACAATTATAAACGCGCGAATTGCATCCTTATTGAAGCATCATTTCTACAAAAAAATTAAAAATAATGTCCAAATATGGAACTCTCAATGTCTTATCATCAATTTGTAACGATTCCAAATGTTTTAACTAAATTAATAATCAAAGTGTGTTCAGTTCAAATATTTGGTAGATGATAAAACCAACCAAGAAAAAAAGAATTAAAAAAAATCCTATTGGTCAACCTCCGTGAGTGAGTGTGACTCAAAATTTAAAAATAAACAAAATAAACATTTTAAGTAAGGTCTGGTTTTTCATGAATTACGCTGCTTTACGGTACAAAGTGAAATAAAAGTATCAATTAAAACCAGGTGTTATTTTTGCAAATAAACAAACATAATCACATAATCAGAGAATGGAAGCCCTCAATAAAACTACACAAGCCATTTGATTTACCAATAAATGGATACTTACGTACTGTAGGAATTGCAGCACGTGTAATCTTTGTTCAAAATTTTTTATAGTTGTTTATGGTAACCCTTTATCAAGTTACCTCGTTTTATCTCATGGACTCGTCAAATGTATTATGATGTCAGTATATGAAATAGATTCCTTATTATTAATAAAAACATTGTCATTACTATATTCATAATGTTAACGACATTTTAAACTAATTTGGTTATAGAAAATTATTTTATCAAACTATTCGATTTCAAATGTTTAACAAACAGCGGAATTTTACAAACGCTTCATCTACTCCCTTTGTTAATGAATAATACCGTTCTACGTTTATTACAACATATACATTTATAATAATGTTAGTAGGTGTTAATTCTCATAAATCTACTTAATAGTAGTTAAAAATTTCACTTTACTCAATTCATGATGCATTTGCCATCCAATTATAAAACATTAGTAACATAATTGCAACATGAACAGTTAAAGCATAAGGAACGATAGAAAATTCTGCAATTACTGTTGTCACTACTTTATACAAGTTTTAACGCGACTGAACAAACACTGGCCTTAATTTGTTTGTTTCCTATTATCATAATCTATTTGGGCAAACAACTGAAGACTAGGTATTTCCAATTAAGCAGTATTCGATTCAATCATCGTACAACGTCCGCGTGCCCGGGGTGGTCAGCGGTACAGCGGTCGAATTTAGACCTCGGTGGGCATGGGTTCGAATCCCACCGCCAACACTTAAATTCGGGCCCACGTTCGGCTTCGCTAAAATGTCCACTGCTGAAAGATGTTTCTTGTAAGACATTCAAAGTAGTAAACATAAAATAAAATAAAATACTTGTTAAAGGTCTTATGTATTTGCACAGACTAAAACTTTAAGACTTATTATAAACTAAATGCACTTATCTCCTTAAGCCAAAAATTAAGTCAGAAATATAATATCCGAACAATCGTTAACATTAACTAGAATTTGGTTCTTGTAAATGTTAGGTATAATTTCTGCTTAGTGGAAGATTACCGATTTTCAAAACAATAATATTATTGTTCATGATGCGCTATTATGTTCTTCCTAACCTTAATTACCAAGCTTATTAAAACATTTGCATTTTAAATAAAATTAAGTATTAAATACGAATTATTATATCATCCTATAATAACTGTTGGAAACAAACGGAATGCCTATTTATAATACATTGTATTTAATGATAATAAAGTATAAAAATTATAAACTGCAATAAAGCAATTTTGTCTGCTTAATCCATATAAACACTTGGCATCAGATTATTGAATATTTGTAACGCATTTGCAGTGAATAGTTACCACATAAAAAAGTGATAGTAAATTTTGCAATTACTGCAGCAATGACTTCATGTAGGTCTTGTATATTTAAACAACTTTTTCTTTTACAACTAGGAAAATGCTAAATAACGACTAATAACCAAATCACAAGAGAAATAAACATATTGCTAATAAAAACTTGATAGCTACAATTTTGAATTCCAAAATTATATAAGCTATGAGCGCATCATAAGCATTAGTTACTAATAGTTTCAAAAAACCAACACGTACAATAATCTTACGCTTATTCAGAAACAATTGTAATCATAATTCTTTTACGTACGCATAAAATAGCCCAAAAACAAATTCGTTTAAAAAATTTATTAAATATAAACATTACGCAGAACATAAAAAAAACGTTTTTAACTCTAAATGAAACCAATATAAAAATGTACATATTTCAAATCGACATTACTTTTAGCAAAAAATGACTTTCTATGAAATGGGATTAACCAAATAATACATTCTTCTTTTTAAACACACCTAAAAAATGTGGTTTTAAACAGAACGTAACTCGGAACTAGTTTCAATTAGTATCTGCAATTTTCCTTCCTGCTTTTTGTTGAAAAACAACTGTGCATGCTCTCTCAAATCTCGTACAATTTCCAGCTGCTCAACTAAACAGCCGTCCTACAAAATTTTTGTTGTAAAATGCAAAATTTTATCTTATATACAAGCCACAGACACATGCACCAACGTACCCCACACTTACAATCAATAAAATTAACCAATAAAAATTATTGATTTTTGGGTGGCGTAAAGCCTGTGCCATCTTTGGGTAACTGAGTAAATGCTTTTCGATGTTCATTAAACGTTTATTATCTTGTGTGTGTGTGTATGTGTATACATTTTACAAGCTGTTCAGTCGTGTTTGTTGCGTAAATATTGCAAAAACACAAGTGACTATGATGATACACTTGTATCCAAATAGTTACAGTTTGGAGTAGCACCAGCAATACTGTGTTCAAGTAAATGATAGAACCAACCATGGGAAAAAGTTGCGAAAAGAGGAACCATTAAGAGTTACATAGCCTCTTGTGAGTGTATGATTACTCGTAAATTGGGAATGGAAAAGTTTCTAAATGTGTGACCAAATTTAGACGATGACACAATACAAATCGTATAGTTCTAGCTAAATATTGATTTTTCCATCTTATATACACTTTCAAGGTCAATCCCCTTTTGATAGAAAAATGCACCAATGTTACTCACACTTACTCACAAAGGATATTTTTAATTGTTTTTTTGGCAATTGTTGTACGTCATATAATTTGAGTAAATTTTATTGGATGTGGGTTCTGTTATCTGATTGGTTTATTTTCTAGTTAAGCTGTAATTGGATATTTTGAATACTATTTAATGCAAATTTTTTGCTCTTGCCTCATTTTGCAATGGCGTTAGTTGGTGCACCGGACTGGACTGGACGTAGTCATTCCAATTAGAAGGAGGTAAAAAATGCTATTCACGTTTTTAAAACAAATACCAATAGTGAGTTTTATCACTGTGTATCTGAACTAAACCATGGAGGAGTTAAAGGATTTCCATACAAGAAAGTTTTTTACATATGCACTTTTTACCAAAAGCGAGAATCTCAAAGTACCGGACTTCGTAAAACCAAGTAGCTTCATTTTTATGTAATTTCTTGTAGAATTAAAAATTTAAATTGTCCAGCACGGTTAAACTGAGGAACGATAAATATGTTATAGCCGCACCGAATTCGAAGCACGAAAACACATGCTCAAGTGAAGAAATTGCAATTGATCCTGACAGGAGAAGGCTATTCAAGGAGAAGGAATTTGAAAAGAAGTAATAACGAGGGATTTGTATGATTTTCGGTAGAAATTGGGTCACAGTACGATGAGATTTAACCTAATTTTTAGAAATTGTAAACCCTGAAAAAACGCTGACCCGTTTAAAGGAAGAAGAATTAGTGGCACTGCACTTTGTATAAGTGGGCTTACGTTTTGGTGAATAATTATGCAGACAAGAAATTATTTTGTATTTTTTGTAGTGTAATCTAAATAAATTTTATTATATTATGTTTATTACAAAAATTGAGGAACATTTGCGATTGTTAGAATAACAGTAAAATGGGAAATTGTTTAATTGTCTAATTGATGTCCTAAGTTAATGCGTGTGATAAAATTTGGGTAAACAGGCTCGAATAAGTAACCAAAATTTCTACCAATGTCAATCGTTTACACTTGGGAAAAAATTATTTTACCTAAAAAGCGAAAACATTGTAAATAAATGTACCTACTTCGTCTTTTGTCAAGAATTGATCCCGCTCTTCCTCGTCCTCCTCCTCCTCATCATCATCATCAATTTGACAATAGATAGATTCATCGCAAATTCCAACGTCATCGCTTGCAGCCATATCGTCCCGATCATCGTCCGAATAGAGCCAGTCCAAAGAATCGTCACGACCTGATCGTATCGAAAAATGGCCAAAAGACAAATGCAACACAGTGCGGTCAAGTGCCATAAGGGGCCTGTCTAATCTCAAGGTCATTTCAGGTTGAGCCAATCCGAAGTCGATCGAACGCAAAATCAAGGGCAACACGTGATTTGGTCGCAATTGGGCCAAGTATTGAACAATGCCCAAGGCATTGCGAACAACAGTATCCGATTTTGAATACAACAAATAGTCGAAGCAAATGGGACCAACAAGATGGACAATCTGACTGACTTGTTCGGTGCCTATGTAGAACTTGCAAATGGAAATGAACAAGGAAGAAGAATGAAAGCATTGCAATGATTGGTCGGTCAGTTTTGGTTAATAAGAATGCGCAGTATTTAAGATAACAGTAACAATAGTAACAACAACAAATTTCCATAATTGAAAAAGAATAACGGGGCATCACAGTGGTAGATGATAAAACCAACCATGGAAAAAATTTTTTTAAAAATTCTATTGGTCAGGCTTCGTGAGTAAGTGTGAGTCAAGTTGGTGCATTGTTCTATCAAAAAATCAATATTTAGCTAGAACTATACGATCTGTATTGTGTCATCGTCTTAATTTGATTACACATTTAAAAACTTTTCCATTCCCAATTTATGAGTGATTTTATAATTTATTTATTTTATGTTTATTACTGTGAATGTTTTACGAGAAACATTTTTTAGCAATGGACATTGTTTAGCAAAGCCGAACGTGGGCCCGCATTTTAGTGGGCCGGTGGTGGGATTCGAACCCCCATTCCCACCGAGGTCCAAATCGAGCGCTGTACCGCTAGACCACCTGGGCATCATCATCTACCATCACAATGATTCCATGTGTCTTCCAACATTTTTAGTTGAAATCGTCCATGGGGCATTCATTTCAATTGGATCTTAGCCAAGTTTTCCGTGATCTACCTCAACCTTTCCTTTGCCATTATCAATTGCCCATTCTAAAATCGTTTGTCCTCGTAGTTCGGATAGTAAACAAAGAATTTGACCAAGTAATTATCTTCGTCGATTCAAAGATTGAGCTTCTATTAGGTTTTTTACCCATTCGTGTCATGTAAGTCCAATTATTCCTTCTTTGCCGTTGTTTGCCAGTATAGCGTCCCCTTATTATTATTATTATTTCTGTAGCAATTAGAAATTGTTTAAAGAGACCAGGTTGATAACCTTGAGCTCAAACCGTCAGCTTTTATCCATCCTTGCGATTGGCTAGATAGGTTCATTTCAGATCTTCTCCAGGCGGATTGAACACGTTATAATAAAGTATCAAGGCATGATCAATAATCATGTATGACTAGCTAAATATTGATTTTGCAAAGGAATTGAAAAAGGTGAAATGAGTGGAATTCGATCTGATCTGTACTTGGTAAGTTAATAGGAGTTTTTATTTATTTTTTGTGAAAGTCTTTGCCTGGACAGGATCAGAAACGAACCGATCTAGCCATAATGCTTCAAATTGGTTCGATACAAAACCAAATGGCATAAAACTGACCTTACAACAGCGACCCTTCATAAAAGAGAGAAAAGCTGTAAAAAAAGGTTTTGGTGTTGGTGAGAACCTGTCAACAGTGGTAAAATCCACTAATTAAAATGGAATTATATATATATATATATATATATATATATATATAACTTACATTTGTGGTATTTCGTTTTGACGTCAATTCATATTCCAATAAACGTACAAATAATCTTAAAAATTCACAAATCAAAGTGCTCAAATTTTTAGCTGTATTAGAAATGACGGAGGGATAGCAAAATGGTTTGCAAATCTGAAATAAAAACAATATTATGTTTATTATTATCTGAATGGGTACTCCAATATCCACAAACCTTTAACCCTGAAACCACAGTTTCCACCATCACGCTTTCTTGCCCTTCACCTAGAAAACAGTAGAAAAGTATGTTATCATTCTTGATTTCCTTTCTATTTTGACAGTTATTTTTATTGTAAATATATTTGCGATTTGTAATCATATTTATATGATCCCTTCTTTTGCAAAAACCAATGTTTGCATATGCTTCCTACAATTTGACTAGTCCTTATCAAGTGTCCATTCCTAATAATGATCATGATATTTGTCATTTTGTACACCTAAACTCACACTAATACGAATGAAAAACAGAGTTCACAACAGCAGGAAGATGTTAATCAACGTCAAACCTGACTGGCTGACCATAGTTGGAACCCATAAGAATTGTTTCAGTGTACTAGGCATATAATTTCGCAATAAAGATGGATAGGTGTGTGTGTGTGTAAGACATTTAATAGAATGAGCAAACGATAAGCGCAAATAAGATTTCGCCTGGGATGCTAATGATCCTGAAGATTTGAGTAATGCTTATAAAGTCTCAATTTCCAATGATGGTGATATTCCTGACTGTTAGTCCTCCACGTGGTGCATCCTGGACTAGGTGCCCCTAGGCATCTAGACTAACAACAGCAGGGTCCGAGTTCACAGCGGTATAACTGGGCTCGTTTAGACTTTGGCTTGTATTGCTTTTCAACTTAAAAGGTATCTAAATGTATACGTATATCATAGATAGCCCTTGGGCTAAGGGAGATAACCCTAACAAAAAATCAGGCGGCCTCATCAATCTTTACGAACAGTGGCGACGTCACAAGGATGCCGTCTACCAGCCAAGAAACTTTGTTATTCTTCCACGTTTGTCTACGCTTGTCAAGCCATCGAAATCGATCGTTCTACATGTCGTATAAATATGGGAAATAATGAAGAGGTGACCACGTCACCAACAAAATGAAAAAAAATGAAAAAATGATTTCGCCAATATTGATATCCTCCCACTTCAATAAATGATACTGCAACCAGTCCGTCAAGGAGGTCAATTTCACTGTAAATGGTAGATGATAAAACCAACCATGAGAAAACGTTGCGAAAAATGGAACCAACAATAGTCAAATAACGTTTTGAGTGTGTGATCACAATTTTTAATCGAGAGTTGGGGATGGAAAAGTTTCTAAATGTATGATCAAATTTGCACGATGACCCAATACAAATCGTATAGTACTAGCTAAATATTGATTTTTCCACCTTATAAACATTATCAAGGTCAAACAATCTCCTTCTGTTTGACTTGTATATAAGTTGGAAATTTGTGACTGCACTGCATTTCACAACGCAAGCTTTTTGGAGCTGTCGTTACTTAGATGATAAAACCAACCTAGGAAAAAACAATTTAAAAAATTTCTATTAATCAACCTTTATCAGTAAGTGAGAGGCACGTTGGTGCATTTTTATACTGAAATGGGATTGCTTGACCTAGAAATTGCTGTACGACATTTGAGAAAGCATGTACCGTTGTTTTTCGTCAAAAAACATGTGTCACAAACCACCACAACTCCCCTCCCAACTTACATGACACAGGTGTTCGAGTCGGTCAATGACGCTACACTTGGCGTACGTGTCATTGGTACCAATCGCATTGACCAAAATTAGGGCATACGGTCGACACTGGAAATTGGTACCATCGATACATCGCCACATGCTGAGAAATATGCGATCCAAATGCGGTTCCCAATCGATACGACCACGACCAACACTGGCAACGGCTCCAAAAAGTCGAATGAATTCCTTCAAACCGACAACATTGATACGAACGAGTGGGTGTGTGCAAGTAACATTAGTCGAACAAAAGTGTAATGAATTCAATGACATTTATTTAATCTTACATGTTTCTCAAGTGGACCAATCAAATTCAAAGGTCAACTTAACCTTGACTCTATTCAAGCTGGCGTGAATCAGTCATAACACACACTTTTTGACTTATTATGCGCTATTATCAGTGAAACGCTATGCCAAACAAGGTAACAGGATTGCAGTATTTTTCCCTGTATATATATATATATATATATATATACTATATATATATATATATATATATATATATATATATATGATTAGGGGCCTGACAACCTATAGGGAAGCGGACAAATTACTGTCAGTCTGAACTTTGCCTTTCATGGATAGTCGTACCATCAAGCGAACAAACATCTGCCGTTAGAAGTCTCAAAATCAACAAAGTAGTGTACTAACCAACACAAGAGCATAATATTTTCGCCCGAGTAAGGTTTTGTAATTCAATTTGCACTATTGCCCCGTACAAGCCATCGGCGTTCTCGATTTAAATAGCCGAATAACACAACACTGGAAATAAATATAAAGTGAATTCTCGGTTGTCAATACATTTAGATCAACGACAGTAATTAGCGTTGTGCCGAGTTAGTCTTGTGGTACAGGTCTGGACTCTCCAACTTGGATATACATATGGGTTCGAGTGTCACCATCGGCACTGAATGCAGGTCACCGTTGGGCTACGCTTGTTGAAACATGGTTGTACCGTCAAACGTTCAAGTAGTAACAATCGAAGAAATACTTCATTGAAATATATACTATGTGTTTGTAAATGCAGATAGTGTATCCCTTTTATTGTACTAAACCATCCAATGAATTCAATTAGAAATGTAGTTTAACTCAATATGTTGGTTGATCTCTTTGCAGAGATCTTTACTGTAAAACAAAAGGTTTATCGGTTTGATCCAAATGGATCAATCCCTCTACATTGAAAATAGCAGAAAACATCTGTTTCAAATGCTTCACACAAGTTTTTAAATAATAGGCAGATAACCCAGTCAACAACTTAAAACGAAAAGTTTATTGAAGTATCTAAAATTTCATTCATTTTGGTTGGTGTCATAGTCACCTCTTTACTATTTATATATTTGCACAGCATATTGAACCAATCGATTCTGATGGCCTGATATGCGTAACATATATGGAAGCATAATAAACTTTCTTGGTTAATAGACGGCATCCTTGTAACGGCGCAACTGTTTGCAAATATTGACCAAACCACCTGATTTTATGTTAGGATTACCTCCTTAAACCCAACGGATTCATATAATATACGTACAAGACATATGTCTTAAGATACCATCTAAGTATCATTGATGTACGCTTGTATCTATCCACCAAAACAAAAGCCTAGTTATACCGCTGTACACTCAGTCCCTGTTGTGTTAGTTTAAATGCCTACGTGCACCTAGTTCACAATGCGCCATATGCATCACTCAAATCTTCAGAATCACTAATCATCCAGTTAAAATTGGATTTCTTAGAATCACCGTTTTTCTATACACTATACAAACTCAGCTTCCAACCGTAAGTGAACAGATACAAAAAGCCCATGTGCGCAATAATCATCATATTGATGAAACCAATTTCTTCACTATTTGATTACACTTTATGTAAAAAGAAATTGTTTGACGACCAGTCATCTTGACGTCCGATTCACGCAAGCAATACTACATTGTTGCTTCTATTCAAATCAATAAATTCCTATATATATATATATATATATATATATATATATATATATATATATATATATATATATATATATATATAATGTATATATCACACCTTAATACAGTATGTGAACAAACCGTGTCGAAATCAATACAATGTCATTAATTAATTTTCGTAACATTACTTGATAATATTAAGCACATTTACGTTTTACGTAAACACTCTTCAAAGATTATCTTAGCAGTATTAATGAAAAAAATTAAGTAAAAACTAACATTTTATACCATTATTTTTTTAAATTATTATTATCATTCTTATTATTACTAAATTCTAATTTAGACCGAAAAAATTAATTTGGACAATTTTTAAAAATTAAGAGTAAACTGCTTGTTTAAAATAAATTATATCCTAAAATATGTACACATTTATAAAAAGTAGATAATAAAAACTATACCTTTTCATATTTTAAGTAATATTCAATGTTTTTTGTAATTTTCTCTAAACTTTCAAGATACATATCCCTACGTAATTTAACCTGCAGCTGTGAAATTCAATTTCGCATTATGTAATCAGTTTTCTTGATTTAAAATTTTTATTTCTTAAGCCATTTGTATTATAAATAGTTCTAAATTAAGAATATTGTACTTATATCAATGTTTGTGATATCTGGAAACAATTGAACGAATGTAAGCCTTTTGGTAGTCAAGGCTTTTGCACTTTATATAAATGCATAAAAATATATACCTATTTTAAGTACTTATTTTAAAAACATATGCATTTTATTAAAACTAAGTTAGTTAGATTTATTACACTTTTTAGTTGCTTTATCATTTTAATCATTAGAATTATATAAATATTTTATTTAGTTTATTTAATTTTTATATCAATTTCATTTAGAATTGACGTTCATTTTTCATTTGAATACTATTTATTTGACAACCCCAAAAACAAACATTTTCGTACTGTAAAAAATTAACTAACTAATTAATTATGATTAATAGAAGTGTAAGCTAGTGCAAACTATCCACTCTGTTAAAACATAAGTATATTGCGTTTAATCAAAACAAAAATAAAGCGATTGAAATCGATTGACAGTAGCTCGTCTAAATTCTTTAAAATTGCAAACTGCTGTCATGCATATGACGTATAAATGAGATGCATAGAATTATTTCAACTCTTACATTGGGTTAACCTACAAGAAAGCGCCATTTTAAATAATGTGCAAACTGAACTTTATCAGTGACGTGACAAAACATTATTGTCGTTATAAAAACAAAATATAGTTTGTAAACATTACGTGGGATACATGACTATACTATTTTTAAAAAGTGATTAGGTCAAGATGCTCAAACATACTTCCATTAAAGATTTTATGTCAAAATTAATAATATTGATGAATAATAATGATAATAATAACAAATAAAAATACAAGAAGACGAGAATATACGAAATGAAATCATCTCAGTTTATGTCTTCTTATATTTTTATTCGGCATTATTTATTTAGTTGTTACTTCTTGAATATTTTACACAAAAAAATGATTTTTCAAAACAAGTAGATATTTAACGTATCCAAATGAAGAACAGAACTTTGTGCCCATTGTGGGATTATAATTCGTGCGCACCTACCCAACTACAAATCAAGCATTTAACGAGCAATGCCACGCCAACTTGTAAAATTTTAAAAAGTAAATGAACAAAAGTCAAACAACCAACACGGACACTTACTTTGAATGTTTTGTTGAATTCTGCATGAACGTACCAAGCTTCAAACATGGTGTATAACCAAACGCGACTGAAACGGTGCAAACAAAACAACCAATGAATGTATTTTTTATAAATACTGAAGACAACATGTAGTTAATATTTTGTAAACTACCGAAAATAAACACTCAAAAACAACTTTGGATTAGGTTAACAGTAAAGTTGATTCATCAATAAAACTAATCTTATTCAAGTATGTATGGGTAATATATAAGGTTATTTCTAATGTTGGTAGAAGCCATTAATACATGTCCCTCATAAGATACTGTTTTAATAAAAAATCAGAAAATATTGAATGCGAAATGCGCTATATTTAATTGAATAAAGCGCAATAAATTCTAAAGTTGAAAGAACAAAATAACGAATCATTTGTTTCTTCCCAATCTATTGATGAATCAATTCCGATGCTAATGATCCTGAGGATTTGAGTAATGCTCATAAAGTCTCAATTTCCAATGATGGTGATATTCCTGACTGTTCGTCCTCCACGTGGTGCATCCTGGACTAGGTGCCCCTAGGCATCTAGACTAATAACAGCAGGGTCCGAGTGCACAGCGGTATAACTGGGCTTCCGCTACGGCGGGTGGGTGCGAACGTACACCCAGGATACTTAAAAGGTATCTAAAGGTATACGTATACCATATGTAGCCCTTGGGCTAAGGGAGATAACCCTGACAAAAAATCAGGCGGCCTCGTCAATCTTTGCGAACAGTGGCGACGTCACAAGGATGCCGTCTACCAGCCAAGAAACCTTGTTATTCTTCCACGTTTGCCTACGCTTGTCAAGCCATCGAAATCGATCGTTTGCTATGCCGTATAAATATGGAAAATAATGAAGATGTGACCACGTCACCAACCAAAATGAATGAATGAATTCCGATAGAAAAGTACACATTGACTGCACCAAACAATTGTTACAATTGCACCACTGGAACAGACCAAGTTTAAAGAAAAAGCAACATATGCTCGTTCCTATTTACACCTATGTCAATGTACAACATTTTTTAATAAAAAATCTGAACTTTTTATTAATTTTTATAAAAATGAATTTATTTCGTTGTTAAGACTCGAGAATAGGCTTCGCAACAAACAAAGGCCCACATGCTAGTGCCAGCCTATTCATCTTCGAGTTCAGCCACTTCGTGTGTCACATGCACTTGATGGATGTTACACAATGGCTCAAACTAGGTCACTTTCACGTCTCCAAACAATAGGCCCCGCCCTCCCCAACTCGCATCTTACCAAATTTCGTCAAACGTATTCATTCGTATTGGTGTGTACATGAGCAAATTGGCTATGAGTAAAGATGACTTTGTTCCCAACAAATGGCGGTATTTGTGCCAAACTTCTTCGACAGATGACAATGGAAAAAAGTACCTACAATGACAGAATAATGTGAAAATGGAAAGCAACGCATGGAATCGATGAGCGGCAGTAAGTAAACAATTAAAACAGGATTATTTATAGGAAATTGGTTACCAAGTGAAGCGTTCATTTTACAAATAAATGATTTTTGTTTATGCCAACTTATAACCTTGCAATCAAAAATGCAATAGCTCTATAGATGTCAGACTACAGCTGACGGTCGGTCATGTTCGTTGTTCTTTCGATTAATTGAAAGGATGTTAATGATCGTGAGAATCTAAGTAATGTCTATAAAGTTTCAATTTTCAATTATGGTGATATTCCCGACTATTCGTCCTCCACGTAGAGTATCCTGGACTAGGTTCCATCAGACATCTTGACTAATAACAGCAGGAATCAAGTGCACAGCGGTATAACTGGGTTCCCGCTTTAGTGAATGGGTGCAAGCATAGATCCAGGATAGTTAAAAGGTATCTTAAAGTATATGTATATGATATGTAGCCGTTCGACTAAGGGATATCACCCTGACAAAAAATCAGGTGGCCACGTCAATATTTGCGACTAGTGACGCCGTCACAAGGATGCCGTCAACCAGTAAGGAAACTTCGTTATTCTTCTCCGTTTATTACACTTATCAAGCTATCGAAGTCGATCGTTTTACACGATGCATAGATATGGAAAATAATGAAGAGTTGACCCCACATGAACAGCCAAAATGAAAAATGAAATAATTAATTGATAATGGATCTTAAAAAGTGCCCTAATAAAACTGTTAATCATTTCTACATATATATCTATTAAAACGGGGACATTTTTTAATTAAAATAAAACGGTAATTCTTGAAATTGAGTAGATATGGGTGTGAATCTCGTCACTGGCACTAAATGTAATTGTAGTAGAAAGCAAAAAATCACAATTATTTAAAAAAACTTACCTGTTATATTGGTGGACAATGGTTTTTATATTCTCTATTTCATTTCTATATAAAAAAAGAATAAATATAGAAAAATAATAGTACATATATATATATATATATATATATATTGTGTCAATATTTTTTAAAACTATTATTACCTGAATATTTTACAGAAAACGCTTTTGAGTAAGTGCCGGAGTAGCAGAAGTAACTTCAATTGTAAGCTTATTTATTTTTTAATTATCAAACCCGAACGTAGGCTTGTACATTTTAGTGAGCCGGTGGTGGGATTCGAACCCATTCGAACCCATGCTCACCCAGGTCCAAGTCAAACACTGTACCGCCAGACCACCCAGGCACACACTTTTGTATAGAGAATAGGAATATATTTTGTATTTGGTTATTACTGCTTGAATGCGAGAAATATTGTCAGCAAGCGGACATATAGCAAAGCCCTATATGACAATTGGTATTTAGTGTCGCTGATGAGAGTCAAACCCGCGCCTTCTCAATTTCAAGCCTAACACTATAGCCACGTTTACCATCTCGGAATGTAAATGATATCAGTGACATAATTTCAACAAGTTTACAGCTCAATTAAAAATGAACTAATCAGAGAACATTCACAGCCAACGTCCACATCCAATAAAATTTACTCGAAATTCGACCAATTAAAAATTGCATAACATACAACAGTTGCCGGTTAATTATGCTCAACAATGACAGGACTTGTAGCAATCCTATCCTCAAAACTATAACTGGAATGCTAAAAAAATGTTGCGCATCCATCACGTCTTCACGGACATTATGGAATTAAGTACGAGCAACTACCAAAATGGAGTCGAAGAGGTAGCCATTTGAACTGCTCATAATTTATAACCATTTGCAAAGAATTTTTTAAGACTTTACGACAAAATGCTTTAGGGCATTTGATGGTTGATGAAGATAATGGCTACCATTAAGTAATTGGATTTCTAAAAAGGACGTTCGCTAAAACCACAGTTTTTTAGTATTAAGATATAAACCGTATTTCTCCGAGGTTTTTGAGTAAGTTCAACCGCATTTTGCAAATCTTCTTCTGTTTATGCCATAAGAACCGCATCGTCTGCATATTGAAGATCCGCTATCTTGCGACCATCATGAGTTAAACAGCCCATAAAAATTTTAATGTGCTCATTCTGACAGGTCTCATCAATATACAGTATTCTTCCATTTTTAGCAGTTATGTTTATATGCGCACCAACACGTCAACCGTTTGTGCATAAAAAAAAACAATTACTCTTTCGATGCCGATGTGGTCGAGCAGTCGACTTGGACCTGGATGACCATCGGGGGATCGAATCCAACCACCGGCCCACTAAATGCACGGGCCTGCTTTCGGCTTGGCTAAAATGTCTAAAAAATGCGTTTCCCGTCAAAACGCTCAAAGTAGTAAAAATAGAATGAATTTTTTTATTAAAAAAAACCTATTACCGTTCTGCAAAAAACAATTACGTGTATTGGCTTCATGTAACAAATATTTCAATTTCAATATATTTTTCATTCATACAAATATAAACATTTAATTGCCAAACCCAAAGTATTATTATAATTTATTTATTTCGAAACCTTTTCACTCTAAAAAACATGAGGGTTGTTCCAAGTTTGTTCCATATAATTGTACATTATATTTTTGGCTTTAAAGATTGTACATAACAAAGAATAAAATTCTATTGGCAATCATGTTTTCATTTCTTTACCGTAGTTCAATGAACTAGTTATTGTTTCAATGTAGCATAGGCCAGTTTTGCTAGTTGTGCATTGAAAGCCTCCTTTTTTGTCAACCGAACTTGGGACCAGCTACAGTGGAATTGACGTACATAGTGTAGACAAATTACAACTTATTGTCAACAATTTTTAAATGCTGTCAAACATCTTTTTATTTTTTCGCTTGTCAATGTTTGAATGTTTTGGGAGGCATAGAGTTGTTGGCCAAGCAAAGGATATGGCATCTAGTGTCGACAATTCAAGTCGAGACCATGCTCACACAGTTTCGAGTCTAGCGCTCTCTGATCACTTTAGCAACCGTAACATGAAATAAAACATTCCATATATGTTGTCCCAATAAACAGTCATCCAAAGCCTCCAACAGCAGAACTAAAGTGCAAACTCCTGCATTGCACTCTACATCAAATGCTAAAGCCTATTATCAGTAGTGAAACATTAAAACAAGGATTGAAAATTTGTTTCTTTCAAATTTACCAAAACACAACAAGCACGTGATTATATCACAATTGACAAGAATATGTAATATGTTTGACCAAATCGATCAGCAAATATAATAACAACTAGAATTTACTTGGAATATTTAATCAAGTCATAATGGACTTCGATAGATTTGGAAAACCAATCGATTGCATCACAAATCATTTTCCAATCGAGCACCAATCCAGATCGACATGCGGAAGAACGCTTGATATGACTAAATAGTAAAAGGAAATACTTTATATTATTTATTGATTCATTGTATGCGGTTAGTGATGTGGAGTTACTTGTTCATTATATTTATACATGTGTACGGTATGTATTAAAACAAACAATTCCAATGAATTCATAAGTATAACAAACATAGAAAAGTATAAAATTTCTTGCTTAATAGACGGCATTATCGACATTGTAAAACAAGCGCACCGACGCTAATTTGTGTATTCCAGAAAACGTCATTATTAAAATTTATTTTGAAACAACAATAATGTGCAAATTTCCACTTTACATACAAATGGTATATCGTCAATGTGTTCCTGTATGGAATTTAATTTTTGTTCTTGTTTTGTTTTAAAACTTGGAATTATTATTATTATTATTATTATTACTTTTATTATTATTATTTTCATTAGTTCTTTAATAGATTAATCATTACTATGAGACTACTCTGAAATTACATTATGGCAAAAATTTACCAATTTAAGTTCACCTTCCTTGCCTGGTTATTGTATAACTTTATGCCTCGTTGCATTTTGATTTTGCTTACGCAAGTGGTATATATATATATATATATATATATATATATATATATATATTCGACAGTGCTAAATGTACTTCTCCACTAAAGCATCTAAACCAAAATCAATGATAATAGTAATTATACATTTAGCAAGCAACAATGATTTACCACCATACGAATCGTAGCAACCTTGTGGCCGAACAACGCAACGATTTATCGACATTAGGACAACATGCGTAAGAATAGACCAAACGAATCAAGGTAATCTGATGCCGTACGGGCATTCGCATGCCATACAAATCAACATAGCTGTAAACAAACGAAAGAACAAGAACCTATGTTAACCTACCGCTGACAAATAAAAAATCAACCGACAGAAACAAAAGTCAGTACAAAAATGTATATATATAACAATAAGTATTACAATAAGTAAAGCTGCCAAAATCATTTCAAATGGAATATAAAAATAAGTACTCATACTTATCATTATTATGCTAATGATCCTGAGGATTTGAGTAATGCTTATAAAGTTTCAATATCCAATGATGGTGATATTCCTGACTGTTCGTCCTCCACGTGGTGTATCCTGGACTAGGTGCCTATAGGCATGTATACTAATAACAGCAGGATCCGAGTGCACAGCGGTATAACTGAGCCTTCCGCTACGGCGGGTAGGTGCGAACATACACCCAGGATAGTTAAAAGGTATCTAAAGGTACACGTATACCATATGTAGCCCTTGGGCTAAGGGAGATAACCCTTACAAAAAATCAGGCGGCCTCGTCAATCTTTGCGAACAGTGGCGACGTCACAAGGATGCCGTCTACCACACAAGAAACTTTGTTATTCTTCCACGTTTGTTACACTTATCAAGCCATCGAAATCGATCGTTTGCTATGTCGTATAAATATGGGAAATAATAAAGAGGTGACCACGTCACCAACCAAGATGGAAATGAAAAAAATGAATTATTCTTTCAATTAATAAATAACAGTTTCTTAAGATTTTCTTAATAAATTTCAACTTTATGTGATACCTACTAACATACTAATGCTTCACAGTAATGTTTCTATTTTAAATAATCAGAAAAAATAAACAAAAAACAATATAGAATTGAAGACATTAAATAATTTGAAAATAGACTAATAATTGTATTACATATATAAAAATATCGCTATATAACAAACAACTAAGTATTTTTTAGAAAAAGGTTAGCACCATTTTTTAAATTTTCATTGTTTACTACTTTAAACGTGCTTTGACGTAAGACGCATCTTTCAACAGTAGCCATTTGAGTGAAGCCGAAAGTGGTGTCAAATGGAACCCCATGCCCACCCAGGTTCGAGTCGAGCGATGTACCGCTAGACCACCGCGGCACGAGGTTGACACATTCAAAAATACTTCAAAACAATAATTGAGCTTTATAGATAAGGCTAGTTGTGCCCAATGTTGGAAAGATGTACGGTACAGTAAACGTGGCAATAAAATAATCATGAAAGAAAATGGATTTAAACAGGAAAGCACGGCTGACAGAAAAAGCAATGTCCCATTGCTCCATTTAGTAGCACAAATTACAAAAGTTTGCCCTTTAAAATAAATAAAGAAAACGTACCGTTGAATAGCGAAAAATATGGAAGGAATTTCGCAAATATAATCGCCAGCTGATAACACCTGACACAACCAGCGAGTTAAAGCATTCCAGTCTTCACGGCTAGCCAATGGGCCTACAGGCAGCAAAACATCGGTGCTAAATTTCTTAAAATTATCTATTTGATCCATTGACTAAAAAACGAAACATTGAAATAGTTGTTCAAATGTTTTATTCAACAAATTGTTGAATGTATACGACTGTTTTAGCAAGTGTTCTAGTATATATTTTTTAATAGCATAGCATATGCAATTTTGATTATTCCAAATTAAAATACTATAGAAGTTTTGTATACAAAATTAATGGAAAAACACATTCAATAATTGGATATTATTGAAATTCTTCTACTTTCTAATTAAACAATTGTTGTTAAAATTGTCATTGTTCCAGGGTGGTCTAGTGGTACAGCGTTCGATTTGGACCTGGGTTTGAATCCCACCACCGGCCCACTAAATGCGGGCCCACGTTAGGCCTCGCTAAAATGTCCACTGCTGAAAGATGTTTCCTGTAAAACGTTCAAAGTAGCAAACATAAATAATAATACTAATGATAATATACTTAGGTATTTTATTCTGTCTCCAACAATGCTCTATTCATTCAAACGATGTCAAATTCAAACATTGGTTTATAATCTATTCGACAAATTTTGTCTTAAAATAATCAATACCGAACAATGCAAGTTATAGCAACTACGTTGCTCTTTGACTATTTCATTGAAATGGAAAATGAACTTTGTGCTATCACTATCCAATCATAAGCTACAATGAAGCTTATGTGTGTATGTGTGTATTTATATTCAACAACTGTTAATTTTATAATTTTATGTGAAAACCCGATAAGACAATGGCAGTAAACATTTTTTTAACTATATAGTTCAAGTCTAAGTAGAATTGTTGTAAAATGATGTTGGTCACAAATTTTTCCATGTACCACAAACCAAATGTACATAGAGTACAAGAAAAAATAATTTGAAAATACTTTAAAAATCAATTTAAACATTTTTGTTAATTGCAAAACAATTATTTATTAGAATTTTAAATGTTTGTCATTAAAATAATTTGATTGCAAAATACCAGTTAGTCTATTTTATGGGGTTCTTAAAAATTTATTTTTACCTTTAAAAATACACAACAATCATTCATGTTTAGCTTCGCTCATGGCTTTTGAAAAGAGTAAACACAACTTCAATTCGATAGGTACACTTTAAAAGACTAATTATTGCACAATTTTAAAAATAAATAAATTGCAAATAGTTCAACACTAAAAACAACTCTGTTTTTCGATTAATTAAAAAGTGGGACAAGTCCTTTCACTTCATATATGCAAGTTTAGATTATTACACCTGTAAAATTTTACCCACTGAGATGCTAATGATTTTGAGGATTCGAGCAATGTTTATTCAATCTCAATTTCTAACAATGATGATATTCCTGACGATTCATTCTCTACGTGTTGTATCCCGGACTAGATACCTACAAATAGGAACCGAGTGCATAGCGGTATAACCGGGTTTCCATTACGACGAGGAGGCGCAAGCAGACACTCAGGAAACTTAAAAAGGTATCTTAAGGTGTACGTATACCATATGTAACCGTTAGGCTAATGGATATAACCCTGACAAAAATTAGGAAACCTCATCAATCTTTGTTAACAGTCAGGAAACCGTCTACCAACCAAAATTTTAATTACTCTTCTACGTTTGTTACGCTTATCAAGCCATCAAAATTCATCGTTTAATATACTGTACAAACATAGAAATAATGAAGAGGTGACTACGTGTCACCAACCACAGTGAATGAATTTTACTTATACTTGACCAACTAGTAGGGTACTTGGTTCTATGCAACTACACAACTTAAAAAGTATCACTAATAGTGTCTCAATGCGACACAGTTGAATTAATCGGCGTTCTTAATCTATTCCTTTAAATTTTAAAGAAATAATTAAGTTGCATTCATTAACAAATAATTAAGAAAAATTAATTAAACACATTCTTATTCATTATAAGAAAAATTGAAAAGTTGGTAAATACCAAACTTTGAATTGATTTGACATTCAAATAAATAATTGTACGTCATTTATTATTTTCAAAAAATAAACAATTAACAAAATAATCAATCTAAACACTGTCATGTCACCATCTTCTACACACTGTTTAGTCTACCAATCTTATACAATTCGAATAGAACAAAATTACAAACAAACAAACAAACAAGCTTGTCAAAACATTAAAAAAAACAATTTTGTCAAAAATATTTATATAATTTTGGTCAAACACACTGTCAAAGGAGATCACATACAGATACCACACATACATTATCAATGACATTTGATATGAGAAGCAGTGTTCGAAGAAGAAGACTGGGCTAGTGACGCACTACTTTTAAACGAATTCAATTGGCTCTCTACCACCGACACGGCAAAACACAATTGGGCACCGTAATATGTGGGCAAAATTAGCGATTCAATGGGATGAGGACTGTCCAAGAACATGCTGACCGACAATAGCTTGTCGGATATACAAAACAAAATGCCACCAAGGGCGCAGGCAATTGACGTCCACGGAATCGATTTGCGCTCGTAATAGGCCAGTTGGGCCAGTGCACGCCAAATCATCAACGACAAAATAAGAGCGTACATAATGCCAAAATAGATGATGGGACCAGACAGATAACTTCTGACAGATAAATAGACAAGACTGCATAGGGTCAAAGGCAGTGGCAAAATTTTCCAATGCCATTGACAAAATCCAAAAGCGCAGATGTAGAAAATGTGGGCCAAACCGAAAAATACAATTGCATAAGACAAATAGTGGTGATGCCAGACAAGAAATGCATCGCCCAAACACGAAAATGCCAATGCGATCATAATTTTTTGCTTATAGCCTTGACGATAAGTCGCATTCGTACCATACGAATAGACGAAAGCCATGAGACAAATTAAGGGAGCACATTTGAATATACAATAACCGACAGACGATTCGGACTTGGGATACAATACGTAGAATAAGGCAAACATTTTGAAAAATGGAACAAGCGGAGGTCCCACATATTTTAGCTAAAAATAAATAGAAGGCACAGAGATGGGACATTTTTAATGCCAATATCCACAAAACCATCAACATAATTATACAAGCTATTTTTTTAATTTTTTTTTAATTAGCCAATTGCGCAAAGCAATGCAACTTGTGAAATCCTAATGATTGTAAAGATTTGGCTGATTCTCATTCCAATAGTAATTTTATATTGCCATGTGCTCGATCATGGACTCAAATTAACATGGATTAGACGGTGAACTTACAATGATCAAAAGTGGACTTTCTTCTTATAAAATCAGTGCAAGCATATGTAACCAAATCAGTTAAAAAGTGTCTCACATGTGGCCATAACGTTAAGAGAAAGCCAACCTGGGTGTTGGGCGGATTAGCGTTCAACTGAGCTACTTATTACCTGAATACTTTGGCTTGCTAACCTCCTAATCCGAAGGTGTAAAACAAGAACATAACACAAGGTTTAGACCAGAATCAAATATTCTAAATTACACATAACATATATATATATATATATATATATATATATATATATATATATATATATATATATAGTAGGTTTGTTATCCACTCTACTGGCTGTCTGTCACATAATCGGAATTCATTATGATTCGTCCGATGAGTCACTTATCGATCGTGATTTGGTGTCGTCCTAACAAATATAGTTTTACCTTTTTGGCAAAATAATGTATAAATGTGATGCTAATAATTCTGAGGATTTGAGTAATGCTTATAAAATCTCAAATTTCAATAATTGTAATAATCCTGACTGTTCTTCCTCCACGTGGTGCATCCTGGACTAAGTACCAACAGGCATCTAGACTAATAACAGCAGAAACCAAACGCACAGCGGTACAACTGGGTTTTTACTGGATTCACGCCCAGTGAATGAGTGGTAGCATACACCCAAGATGCCTAAAAGGTATCTCAAGATAACTATTTACCATATGCTGGCGGTTAAGCTTGCGAATCCGTCAATCGGTGCCAACCCTAAAGAAGATCGTCTCGTCAATTCCTGTGAACATTGGCTTCATCGCAAAAAAGCGATCTTCTAACCAAGAAACTTCATTTATTCTTTCAAGTTCAAACTTAGAATTAATGAGGTGGCTCTACCACCAACTTATGTTGTTATGCTAAACAAACAAATATTCCATAACTAACAATAATAAAACGTACAACAACTATTCGGCTAACAGGATTAACGATTTCCATAGTCGCAATAAGAATTGAACGTGAACAACAGCACTTTCAAAATAAACCAATTGTTCAAAACAAGACCTAAAAATCTGAAAAAAAAAATAGCAAATCTTGTATGCGTTTACACATCTAAAATACTTCTACGTTATTACTAGATTATATGAAATTCGTTCACTTTGGTTAGTGACATAGTCAACTCTTCATTATTTTCCACATAAACGATCGAAAAAAAGGAATGCTAATGATCCTGAGGACTTGAGTAATGCTTATAAAGTCTCAATTTCCAATGATGGTGATATTCCTGACTGTTGTCCTCCACGTGGTGCATCCTGGACTAGGTGCCCCTAGGCATCTAGACTAATAACAGCAGGGTCCGAGTGCACAGCGGTATAACTGGGCTTCCGCTACGGCGGGTGGGTGCAAACATACACCCAGGATACTCAAAAGGTATCTAAATGTATACGTATATTATATGTAGCCCTTGGGCTAAGGGAGATAACCCTTACAAAAAATCAGGCGGCCTCGTCAATCTTTGCGAACAGTGGCGATGTCACAAAGATGCCGTCTACCAGCCAATAAACTTTGTTATTCTTCCATGTTTGTTACGCTTATTAAGCTATCGAAGTGGATCGTTTATATGTCGTATAAATATGGGAAATAATAAAGAGGTGACCACGTCACCAACCAAAATGAATGAAAAAATGAATGAATGAATGAATCGAAAAACACAGAAGAATAATGAAGTTTCTTGGCTGCTAGATGGCATCCTTGTGATGGCTTCATAGTTTGTAAAGATTGACAACTGCCTGATTTTTTGTCAGCGTTATCTCCTTTAGTCCAACAACTACATATGGTATATGTATACTTCAATATACCTTTTAACTGTAGCGAGTGCATGGTTGCACCCACTGGTCGTAGCGAAAACCCAATTATATTGCCGTACACTCGATCCCTGTTGTTATTAGGCAGGATGCCTACAGGAACCTAGTCCAGGATGCACCACGTGGAGGAGGAACAGTTAATAGTGTTGCCATCATTGGAAATTGAGACCTTATAAGCATTACTCAAATCCTCAGGATCATTAGCATCCCCGATTATATTAACTATTTGATTTTTTTATATTTAAACAAAAACATACACTACAGTTATTTAAGTATTACTATTGATTAGGTTTTGGTGTTTGATTTATACTAGAGAATCAATCTTCATTAAGCTACAAATGTATTTTTATTATTATCAACACATAATAATTCAGTTGAAGTACATTCAATATAAGCTAATACACATTATTAGTTGCCAAAAACCAATATATAAAATTATACAATAATCACAAAATTAAAATTAATAAACGCTTTTATAACGTGGTTACAAAAAACTCATAAAATTATTAATGTATGAAAAACAAAATAAGAAATCTAATAATAACAACAAAACGTAATCAAATCTTGTATTACAAAGCAATCACAATATACCAATTATGGTAGAAAACGCCAATCAAAATTTGGAGACTCGTGAAAAAATCAGTTTTACTAATTTCTAAATTGTTTCGCAAAATCTAGTAGGTTAATTAGATCTTCTGTCCTAGGAAAAATATTTGTAATACTTAACAATCAGTTACTTTGTACAACATAATTAAATAAAGTTCTATCATTAAAACAGAAAAAGCATTAAAACCGGAATGTTGTGTTAAATTATACACCATTTTAACTGCATCCTCAAGTGTCGTTCTTTAAGTACACACTACAAAAGTTGACGTTTCTGCAGACGTTTTTGGTTTTTTGGACTACTCTGGGTGATAATAACAGGTGGGGGATGTTTATCACCGATGATGATGATAATAATAAATCCTTTTTATTTAACTTTTAAAAAATTAAAAATTAAAAAAACTTTAATTTAATTTACGCTGTAAAAAACTCAACATTTCTTCGAATTAATGGTTTAACAAAGTTAGAAAAAACCCTAATATCAAATAACAACTATAATCCCCGAAATAAATCATGTGCGCAACCAATTATAAGCAGTAAACGTTTTTAATTATGTATATTAACCATTAACGTGGTTGCAAAATAACAATAATCACAGTCCATATGTTAATGCCACTTATTTAGACTTTGCCAAAGCTTTTGATAATGTACCTCTTAGCAAATTAAGGTCATTAGGTATCAGTATATCCCTCGTTGATTAGATAAGCGACTTCCTGGTTAACCGCTCCTTCAAGCTCCGTTTAGCCTCCAATGAGTGTTCTGCCTGTAAAATCACCTCAGGACTTCCTCAAAGCTCTGTCCTCGGCCCCTTACTTTCCATCCTATTTATTAATGACTTGCTGTCAACGGTTCAGTCTAACATCCTGCTATATGTCGATAATATTAATATTTAGGGCTTTAACCTGGAACTTCTGAAGCAAAACATAAACTCGATTTATGTTTAATCAATAAATAACAATCTCCTCCCTAGTTTACACAAATGTAAACAGATCACTTTCTGCATGCCTTCCAAAAACAAATTTTTCATCTCGCTATCTAGTAAAATGGTTATTGTAAAAGTCTTTTCAATAAAAGATATTGGAATCACTTTTCCTCCTCCATTCGGTTCTCCGAGCAACACACTAAGGCATCCCAAACATATTATCGCCTAATAACGTTTTTCAAAAGAAACTTAGCAACATACCTTCTAATTGTGTTCGCCCCCTTTACATGCTCTACATTAAACCCTCATCTGGAAAACTGCATCAAAGTAACATCCCTATTTTTAATGTCTGACTCCCTTAACCTAAATAAAAAGCAAAAATCGATCTCCAAACTTCCTAAAAACATCCGCCACCTTACTTACTTAAAAAGACTTAAAATCCGCAAAATCTTTCCTTTATATACTTGCAGGCTCCAAAACGATCTTATCCTTGTGTATAAATTGTTGAACTCTGGTAGCTACATCCCCTACTTTGAAATAGTTCAAAAATCCCTCACAAAGTGCCCCCTTAAACCATTATGATCTATATAACTTTATACGATTTTCCTCCATTTTTATATCTTTTTTCCAACCCGAAATTTATTTACTGATCTAGAACCGAAAACAAAAAGAAGATTTTCCTATCCAACTAGTGTACCAACTTGTAATCTGTAATTAAAAATACACTTTTTGGAATATCCTTCGTATCCCTGGGACTTATAATAATATATGTAAGCAAAAAAATCAAATTACAAAAACAGATAAAACCCATTATAATTTAACTTAATGAATTCCACAATTGTTGGTAAGACGTTAGAATTGTACCACAAAATAAACGCTAATCAAACGTATTAACAATGCCAAATATTTTAATTTTTTTACATTTAAAATAACAATTAAAATTAACAAATTCATTTCATTTTATATTTGTCAGTAATTATTATATTATGTAAAATCAAGCCAAATTATTTAATCAATTAATATAAACGCATCAATGTACATATCACAACAAATAAAAAAGTCAAAAAAGCATTTACAACATTAAAAAATATTCAATAAAAATTACAAATAACAAAAACGTTTAAAACTATATAATCAAAACAAATATTGCAATAATTTAAAACTGAAAAATATAAATATAAACCATTAAAATAAATTTTCTTGTTAATATAATTTTAAAATCTCTAACCTAAAATATGTTTGTTGATACCTGATATTTTGAACCGAGCACCAAAAGGAGTTTTCTCCTACTTAACTCGTTAATACACCTGAATACCTGAGTAGAGTTCACGTTTTGTAAATTAAAAAATAGAGAACTAACCAACAAATACTCTTTTAATTTTCTAAAAATAAAATATTTTTAAATAAATAATTAAAAAATATTAATAATTATTTTATTAAATAAAAATTTCTTCAGTATATAATTAAATTTTTTATGCTACTTCGTCAAATTTATGATAAATTATAATAAATATAATATTTTAGATCCAAAATGTAACTCAAATATAAAAAATTAATGACACACTCAAGTAATATATATATATATATATATATATCCTTACAAAAATAAGATATTTTTATGTACGTTATATACTTAATAGTAAGTTGCCTCTTTTCACTTTACAAAACCAATCCATTAAAAAATGTTCAAATATGTTTTACAAAAATAATTGTTGGTTGTTTAATAAACATAAATTACAAGAAAGTTAATTACTTTTATTTTTTAAGATTAATAAAAATAGAATCGAACGACTATCGATTTCATGGTTATTATCAAAATAGTAATTTTGGTTGTATTGTAGCATTATATTTTACATTGCATTTGTTAATTTGCTACCTATTTTTATATTGTTTAACTAAAAAGGTTTTAATAAAGATATGTATAAAAATTAAATTTAAATAAATGTTTTAAAAACTGATAAATGAAATAAAATAACTTTTTCAACAATTTAAAGCATATTGTTTGAAAATATGCTTCTTAAAATAGCTAATAAATATATTTTATCAAAATATGTCAAAATTTGACAGTTAAAACATTTTTTATTTTAATTTAGTTTTGTATTATTTAAATTGTAGTAGAAATATTTTTATCTTTATTACTTTAAATGTTTTACGAGAAACATCTTTTAGCAGTGGACATTTTAGCGAAGCCGAACGAGGGCCCGCATTTAGTGGACCAGTGGTAGGTCTAAATCGAACCCCGTACCGCTAGACCACTCCTGCAATTTATATTATATTTTTATAAATCCATTAATTACGTTTGTGTGACGTGCTGATTTAAAAGTTGTATGCTTATTAGTTCCTCCAGTTCACGTGTTTTATTAAACCCGTTATTTGTGTGATTTGTCTGTGCGTAGTACACTTATGTGACATACTATTGTGTTTAATTATAATACGTTTGTGTGTCATTCTAATACGAAGTATTATTATTTTTGTTTTAAAGATTATTAAATAAATTTTTCTTTGTAAAATTAAGGTTTTGTTTTGTTTAATTAGTGTCCTTTTTGTTGTTAGTAGGTTCAAAAGGAACAATTTTGCATTTTATTATATTTATTAATCTACTTGTAGTTACTTAGTTGCTTATATTGTTATTTAGTAAACTCGAATTAAAAACATATTTTTAGTTTTTTTTCAAAGTATTAATGAAAATATCGTGTTTAGTAATATAATTTAATAAAAAGGTAACAGTTATGCTTTTTATTAAAAATATTACTAATTATTACTATTTTTAACAAGTTTAATATTTTTGTAAACTAATAATATGTTATTGTAAGTAAAAGTACATTAAATAGTAAACAAAATTATACAAATAAAGTTAGAATGCAAAAATGCATTTAAACGATGAAACTTGCAATTGGTTTTAAATTAAGTAACTTACATTATTTATATTTTATTTTAAAAAAAATAATTGACGTATTGACTAATTTACAAAATTAATAATATAATGTGGATATAATTAACAAATTATATTAATTATTATTAGCGTATGTATTAAAAAATTATCATACATTATGCAGTTTATTATACCGTCCAAAAAAATTAGAAATTAGCTAATATAGTCAGGTCTAAACATATATAAAGAGTGCAAAGTTAACAACTTGACTTTCGTAAATATTAATATTGTTACAAAAACAATAATAATTTTGGCAAATAACGATAAACTATAATAACACAACCCAGATGATAAAATTGAATAAAAACCAAAAAAGCTCAATCTTTGATTTACAGGACCTTCGATTAGACAAAGAAAATTACTTGCTACCCGAATGAACAACACGTACGGTTCTAAAACCTATAATTGATAATGGTAACACCCGCTCAAACTCACCAAGCCTCGAGTTCATTCCCGACTAGGTCTTCATCATTTTTCCTACAGGGTTATCTTTGTATGGAACATTAAATAGTGCTTAAAACATCCAATTACAGCTTAATTTAAAAATAAACCAGTCAGAGAGCAAAACCCACATCCAATAAAATTTACTCAAATTTTAACCAATAAAAATTATATGACGTTCAACATTTATCAAACATAGGTATAAAAACTACCTGAAAAGATTTAATTGAAATGAATGACTCTTGGAATCAAACAAAGGTTTTGGAAAAATATTCTTTTTTTAATGTTTGATACTTTGAATATTTTACTACAAACATCTTTCAGCAGTGGGCATTTTAACGGAGCCAAACGTGGGCTTGCATTTTAGTGCCGGTAGTGGAATTCAAACCCATGACCACCGAGGTCCAAATTCGAGCGCTATATCACAAACCACCCCGGCACATAGAATCATTTTCTACCCATGGGTTCAAATCTCACCACCTGCCCATTAAATATGGGCCCACGTTCGGCTTCGCTAAAATGTCCACAGCTGAAAAATGTTTCTCGTAAACTACTTAAAGTAATAAACAAAAAAGAAAATAAATAAACAAATAAAATAGTTTGTAATAATATTTATATTTCACTTTACATAAAATTATTTTTTATTATAAACGTATAGTCTATTTTATTAATTTAATTTTACATTATTTAATTTTTATATGTTTTCATTTAAATAAATTAATAGTTTTAAATTAATTTTTTTACATAAACATAGCTTTTTAATTAATTACTTTTATTAGCATTTTGTATTATTTTGCTACTTTACATATATATATATATACTAATTTTAACATTTTTTAAATTGCAAATATAAAATTTTTTTTTAAATAAATATGTTTTTGTGAACTTGTACTATTTTGATATCTGTCCTTTACGGAGCGCTTAAAAATGGACCGGCTAACCTCGTTGTGTTCTAATCCTATATTTGCTGCTTCATGCATAAAAGACTGGGAAAAGTTTGGAAAAAGGAATTTGTATGTTTTTATTTTAAAAAACAATGTTTACTTTTAATACTTGGTTAATAGTTTTGATTTTAGAACCTACATATTTTTTATTAAGCATGTTTATAAGTCTAATTGGTTACCAACTTATTTCAATGCTTTAGCAGGATTTTCTGCTAATAAAGTATTTGCAAAATGAAAGATTATTTAGATTGTTATATTTTGGGTTACCTTGTTTGATGTTTATACATGATAATTATTTTTAAATGTGTTTTTTAGCTTAATATTTTAATATATTTTATTAATGAACTAGAAAACGTTGTAATAGCCAGGTTAAAATTTTACCGGAGTGATAGAGGTGATTAGAGTAATAAATTTGGAACTGGGTAGGACGGTTTGAATCCCACTTGGGACAGTAATTGCAGATTCTCATTTGGTTTAGCGGTAGAGAGCTCGAATTCGGACCTCGGTGGACATGGGTTTGAATCCCATCGCCAGCACTAAAATGCGGACCCACGTTTGGCTTCGCTAATTGTCCACTGCTGAAAGATGTTTCTCGTAAAACATTCAAAGTAGCAAACATAAAATAAAATTTAAAAAATAAAATAAATATCTACTTAATGAAAAAATTAGTTAGGCATTTAAGAAATTAAGATAAAAAATAATAGTTGAAAAAGTAAAATATTTAAGTAACGTTATTATAGAAATAAACCAGTGGATTTTTCTCTTCGAACAAAGATTAGTGACAGAACCACCTCTTTATTAGTTCTAAGTACGCATAGCATCCCGAATAATTCTCTTCTACTGTTTTCGGTTCTTAGAGGCGACGAATTTAACCATTGTTTTCAAGATAATTTAGTACCAAAATAAACAAAAATGGGTATATTAAAATCTTTAATTTATCATAATTTATCGAAAATTTAGGCATAAAAAGAAATGCATTAAATATGCAAAACATTTTAGCGTTCTAAAGGATGAAAAAGACCTTTCTTATGTTAACATTTGTTTAAATATAACAACTTTAATTTAAAGAAGTTCTTTTAGGAATAATTAAAAAACGCGATTATATTACTACATAACATAGGATAAAAAATAGTACTAGTTATCGAACCTGACTTAAAGTCACTAAGGTGTGATCGGTCTTCCTCTGATGGCTCCCATGGATCTGTCAACCGGCATCATCCCTCTCGCCCCCCCGAAGAAGATTACCTTGTCAACTCCTGTGAACACTGGTACCGCGTCGCAAGGAAACAATCTTCTAGCCAAGAAACTTTATTTATCCCCCCCAAGTTCAATTAGCATTCAAAATACACTCCGCATAGGAACATGGAACGTACGATCACTGTCGTCTGTTTCGACTCAAGCATTTGCTGCCGCAGAGCTAAGTCGTTACAGGATTGACAATACTTGTCTTCAGGAAATAAGACTGTTCAGATCCGTTTCGTCTTCCTACAGCTCCCCAGTCAGTTGCGAAACATTTGACAACATTTCGTTCAAGCTGTGGTAGATATTCTTCCCAATTTGATTACGTTCTGGTTTTCAAACACTGGTTCAGTGCAATTAAGAATTCCTGCGCATATAGAGGTTCCCAAAAAATCAGTCATCATGACGCGAGGATTATATTAAATAATCCTTTGCTTCCCAATGTAAAGCAATTTACGTATCTGGGCTCTTCGATTACTTCTGACGTAGGTTCATCTAATGAAGTAAATCGACGAATTTGTTTGGCTGCTGCTGTGTTTGGAAAACTTGCTAATCTATTATGGAGACGAAAAAACATTAATCCAAAAACAAAGATGAACATTTTCTCTTCATTGGTTCGCACAGTGCTTCTGTACGCAGCTGAAACCTGGACTCTTACAGCGTCTGAGATTATGAAACTTAACAAATTTTGAGGCAAGATGTCTTAGATATATTTGGCACCACTCATTTTGCATCATCCATATCAAGGAACTGGATAAAAAGATCAGTAACCACCAAATTCGAGATGACCTCCAATTCCATGAACTTCCTTTTTTGGTATTGCAACAACGTAGATTGCGCTGGTTTGGTTACGTTCTTCGTAGAAATCCTGATGCAATCTCGCGTTCCGTAACTTTGACTTGTTCAAATGTCCATTGGAAGAAAAGGAAAGGTGATCAGAAACGTACTTGGATGGACGCTGTTTGGGACGATTTTCACCCTATTTTGGCCGGGACTTTATCTTGGTAACAATGGGAAAGTCGCCGGACTGACATATCTGTGCTTGCCTCCGAAAACCGTGAACAATAGAGAGGAATTATTCGTGATGCTTTGAGAACTTGGAACTAATAAAGAGGTGTCTTTGCCACTAACTTTGTTGTTGCTGTTATCGAGACAGTTTACTTTACCTACAATTTGGTTATTTACATGTTTATCAACTGAATTAATGAAGAAAAGGATATAAATAATTAACATAAACTAGTTTTTGAAAGGAACTGTGTTGCACAGACCTTATTCATACATTTTGACGTTTCTTGGAAACACAATTAATATTTTCTTAGACAATGTACGTGGCTTTTCTGGATTACATAATCTCTTAACTCAGTTGAGCATGTTATGGCAAATTCTACTTGTTAATGGTGTTTTCTAGACATTAGTAAAATTTCCAGAAACATAAAGAAGCTCATTTGATTACGGTTATCGAATTACAAACTTGAGTTCTGATTTGATATCAATACCGGTGTTTTCTAGCGGTGTGTTGGAACACATATACAGCGAAGACATAAAATGGAATAAACGAGCTGAAGCAGTTAATATAATTAAACTTGTAGATTTTGGATATGTTGATGATGCAATGTTTTTTGATAACCTACTAGAAGAATTAACAGTAAATGATACAACCAACCGTGGGAAAAAGTTGCGAAAAAAGGAATCATTAAATGTTAGATAACCTTTTGTGAGTGTGTGATCACTCGTAAGTTGGAAGTAGAATAAATGTGTGACCAACTTTGTACGATGACGCAATAGAGATCGTATAGTACTAGCTAAATATTGAATGTTCTATCTTATATACATTTTCAAGGTCAAGAAATCCCCGTTTGATAGAAGTATGCACCAACGTGACTCACAAAAGTTGACCAATAAATTTTTTTAAATTGTTTTTTTCCGTGGTTGGTTTTATCGTCTACCGGATTAACATATAATCAACCGAATAAACGTGGTCATTGGTTGATAAGTGAATAACGGATGTATACCAGCTAGTGATTCTGATGATTCGAGTAATGCTTATAACGCCTCAATTTCCAATTATGGTGATATTCCTGACTATTCGTCCTCCACATGGTGCACCATGGACTAAGGGTTTATAAGCATCTAGACTAACAACAGCATGGACCGAATGCACAGCGGTATATCCGGGATTTCACTAGATTCTCGTTCAGTAAATAGATGGTAGCATAAATCCAAGATGATTAAAGGTATCTCAAGGTGTCCATTGAACATATGTAGCCAGTTAGGCTTGAGAATTCGTCAACCGGCGTCAACCCTAAAGAAGATTATCACATTATTTCCTATGAATACTGACGTCGTCGTAAGGAAGCGGTCTTTTAGCCAAGAAACTTCATGTATCCTTTTAAGTCCAATTCGCATCTGACAACCTTTTTGTATAGGAATTCGAGAAGCGATTCAAACTTGGAATTAATGAAGAGATGGCTCTGTTGCCAACATATGTTATGTCATGTTAAAAATGACTCAAATCTTTAGGATTATTAGCATTACAAGTGATGACGGACGTTTGACAAATATTATATCCTCTTTTTCCTTCGATATAATTTCCAGTATTTCACAGTTTATACCAAACTGATAAGTTTGTCAAATATAGGCCTTTTAACCTTCTGAAGTAGTTAATATAAAATTGGCTTTACATATTGCCCTATTGTGATATCCAAACATTTTTATTCACATTTATTTGTCATAAAATAAAGTGCTGAAAATTTAAATATCTTTCAATTAAATTTTAATAGAACTATTTTTTGTTTCGCAGTAAAAATGGCTACACTCTTAGTAATTCAAAAGATAAAACATTATTTTTACTCTATTTCTTACAAGCAAATAATTGAATTCTTCTAAATTAATATAAATTTACAATTTAAATAATTAGTTTGTTTTAATTTTCTATGTTGCACAACAATTTTCTTAATAATCTTTTTAACTGTAATTAACATTATTGTATTAAAATGTAAAATTGTTTTAACAATATATTCGAATTTTTATTCTAACTATATAACATTACATAGGTCGATGGCAGAGTCACCTCTTCATTAATTCCAAGTTCGAATAGCATTTCGAATTCCTTTACTAGAAGGTCGAATGCGAATTAAACTTGAAGGGGGGATCAATGGGGTTTCTGGCTAGAAGACGGCTTCATTGTGACGACACTGATGTACAGAGGAATTAAGCAGGCGATCTTCTGTGCACTCAGTCCCTTCTGTTATTAGTCCAAGATGTATCACATGGAGGATAAATAGTCAGGAATACCCCCATTATCGGAAATTGAAACCATGTAAACATTACTCAAATCCTCAGGATCATTATCATTCCAAGTACTATCGGAAATATCGATTTTTCACTTAATTTTAGATTAAAAATTATTTTCAGTAAAAAGATAATTTTTTAGTCGTACCATTTACTGAATAATTTAATTCGGTGAACATTATTTCACTTTTAATGACGTCACACTAAAACATAATAAAAAAAAACTATTGAAAGAATAACTTATGTGTTTATATATATATATATATATATATATATATATATATATATATATATATATATATATATAGAATTTAAAACATGGCTTTTTTACTGTAAGTTTTTAAAAGTAGAATATTTTACACAATTAATTATCCTTTAAGTATTAATGTTTATTTAAAAAAGTCAATTGGAATTAAATATTAATTTAGATTGAATAGTCTCTTAATTGTAATGCAAGTATTGACTAAAAGGTTAGACTTGAAGTTGAATGGCTGCGTTGGACGTACTACCACCGGCACGAAATATGGACTTTATTAAAATGTTTATTCGCTACAAAATGTTATCGTGAAGCATTGAAGCAATACAATAATGTACATATAGTAATGCTACTTATGTTTTTAAGCAGCTTATTAATATCTTGTTACGTATATTCGCTTGTTTTTACAGTTTGGCAAAGTGCAAGGAAGCCGATATGATTACCGGAATTCGTCTATTTACTGATTTCATTTTGAAGCTAATTGGAAGTGAAGTCAAAGTAGATATACTCTACAAATTTTTGCCTGAATATTTTAAAGTATATTTGTAATTTGATTGATTAATTTCTTGCAGTTGTACGAAATCGGCGAGAACAACGTTGACAATAGCGCTAGCCGCTTTTTTGAATCCAAGTTGATGGATTATTTGTGGATTATTGGTAAATTGGTCAAAATTATTGTTATTATTAATGCTCATATTATTATTTTAAAAATAGATTCATCTATAGTGGACATTAATTCGGATGCTATTAAGGATCGTTATATTCGCATTATGGAAATCCTCAAAGGCCATTTAAATCAAGCGCTCGTTATGGAACGTTTGTCGGAAGACACGTTGGAAAATTTATCGCTTATTCAGTCCAAACACCAATTTCAAACACGCTACGTACGTACGAAAACGCGTTTGTTTTTTAAACAACAAAAATTCAACTTGTTGCACGAAGAAAACGAAGGTTATGCCAAGTTGATTACCGAATTGAGTCAAGTTGCCGTCGGGTCGACGTCGGCACTGATGACGACGATTAGTCAAATTCAGTCGCTCATTGGCTATTTCGACTTGGATCCCAATCGGGTGTTGGATTTAATGTTGGACGTGTGTGAATTTCAACTTGCCCTTTCGAATGACGATCAGTTGGGTCAGCAATTTGTCCAATTAATTCGGCTCTACAATCCCGACAAGTTGGATTTGACACATACGCTTGGCCACAAGTTTCATTTTACCTATGTACGTTGGGTGGCGGTTTGTTGTCGGTGGTGCCGACCAAAACCATGTGCACTCAGGTTCGAGTCGAGCGCGCGCGCGGTACTGTGAGACCATCCCCAGCACGATTTATTTTAGTTTGTGACGACGTAGTCACCTGTTCACGGTTTCTATATTTGTACAGCATAGTAGGCAATGAACTCTGGTCGTTTGATAAACGTAACAAACGTGGAAGGAATAACGATGTTTCTTGGTTTGTAGGCAGCGCCACTGTTTGCAAGGGTTGATGAGGTTTGCTGATTTTTGTTAAGGTTGTTTCTTCTAGGCCTGGGCGTATGCTTGCACTTGTCCGCCGAAGCGGAAGTCCAGTTATACCCGATGCACACTCTAGATTCGGTTCTAACAAATTTTCAGCATACGAAAAGAATTTTACTTTAAATTTTGATACTTTGACGTTTGAAATAGTCAAAACGTTTTCAATAGTGACAAACTTTTTAATTGGTCAATTAACATACGTGTTTACTGAGTTTTTATGACGACTTGTATATGAATGGCATTATATTAATGAAAGCTTCGGTAGATTCTAAAGTAAAAATTTTGCATTTAAAAACATTGAATGCAACTCAGTTAAAATAAGATTACTACCATTACATCCATTGTTTGTAATTGGATGACAGATATATTTAGTTGATTGTACGTCATAATAACATAATTTTTTTAAATATTTTTTTTATTTAGGAACCCGGTTCGATTACTCCAAATTCATTGTACAAATTTACTTCTCATCTTATTTGGAAAAATCTTGTAGATTTGGATGTGTTATATAATCACGTAGGTTGAATAAAATGTTTTGTTTCTTTATTACTTTTGTTGAAATAGTAGTATATATTTTAACAGGAAATTATTTTATCAATAAAATTTTGGCACGTATATTTTAAGCTTTGCATTGAATGCTTAGAAAACAGTTTATTTTTACACTTACGTTAAGTGTTGCAAATAATGCACCTTTTCTGTTCGTGATTTTAACGTGTTACATATAAACATGCTGTTTGATTACAGAAAGCGATTTGCGAAATCATGTTGAAGGTTTTAAATCTTTGAATTGTTTTACGTGTTTGTATTATTGTATTTTTTATTTTATGGTGCTTTTATATATACACTGGGTTAGCTTTGTATATTTATTTTGGTTTTTGTTTGAATATTTTACAAAAAAAAGCAACTTTATTGTAAATGGACATTTAGCGAAGCCATATGAGGACTTGTATTTAGTACCGGTAGTGAAAAGCAGTTTTGAAAAATAGGCTAAATCGAGTTATTTTTGTTTGTATATAAATCTCTATTTGTTTGATTTAATATTCGTGAAAATCACAAGCGGTAATTTTATAGTTAGTGTACTTGTTTTTATTTAAACAATCGGGTGTCAGAATATTATTGCAACAATTTGATTTGCGTGATTGTAATTTTATTGTTTTTTTGTAACAAATATCTTTTTGTGATTGAATAATTTAAAGTGTTGAACTGTTGAAGAGCAATAAATGCAGTAATTTATTTTGTATTTATTATTCCTTTTTGGTTAAGAAATATGTAAAACATTTTGATGCAGTGTTTAATATTAAATAATAATTGTTTATATTGATTTAAATAAAAAAGGTTTATTCCGTAAATATTTCGTGGGGTGTTATGCAATAGTGTAATTGTAAACATTTATATGAATTACACGCTATTTCTTAATTTATTACTTTTTTTAGAATAAATGTTATTTTTGTTATTAAATTTGTGTGGGTTTACATATAGGATATATAAAAGGTGCACGCATTTATTAAGTTGGAAAAAAAACAATTTGTTGTTTCATTTATGCTACATTAGTTTTTGGACAAATTTTCTTGTTAATGGTTTTGATTTGTGTAGGTGTGTTGGTATGGGTAAATAAATTGTTTTATTAATTGGTCAATTATTATAACTTCATTTAATAAATCATTCATGTTTGAAATATTTTTAGAAATCTTAAAAAAAAAACTTTTTGTGAATAATTTCGACCTTATTTTATTTTATAGGATCCTCATGATCCACAAGGATATGAGTAGTGTTTATAGTCTGAATTTCTGATGATGGTTATATTCGTGACCGTTCCTCCTCTATGCGGTGCATCTTGGACTAGGTGCCTGTATGCATCTAGATTAATAACAACAAGTACAAAATGCACAGCGTTATAACCGGGCTTCTGTTATGACGGATGAGAGCAAACACACCCAGGGTGCTTAAAAGGTATCTTAAGGTATATGCATACCATATGTAGCTCGTATCAATGTTTAAGAACAGTAGCACCGTCACAAGGATGCCGTCTACTGCCAAGAAACTTTGTTATGCTTGTCAAGCCTTCGAAATCGATCGTTTAATATGCCTTACAATTATAGAAATAATGAAGAGATAAAGACTGTATCACCAATCACCACACACTTGAAAAAAGCATTTTTTACTGATGTTGTTTGGCAATGGACATTATTGCACCAATGGTTTTTATTAGTCAAGTTAAAAGTTGCCTAAATTTACGTTCCTTTTTGACATTAGCATTATTTATGGCCTTGTTGTAGTTTGTGGGACGTGTGGGTTTTTTTTTGTTCGGCGGTATTTATTATACCAATAAATATGCGTTGTTCATGTAGCTCTATTTGTTCATTGTAGTTTACATTTGCCTATCGTACTTTTTAGTCAGTGCCATGTGACCATTTTTTTCATTTTTGAAAGTATTGAATGGTGTAAAAAACTGTTTTTATTCTATTGTGAATTGTTTTTGTTTTCGAACTATGAAATATTTCACACAGAGATCTTGTGATTAGGATGGTATGCAGGGGTCCACTAAATATGGTTACCTTTTATTTATTAGACACATGAACTTAAAGCGTGTTGCATAAATCTGTGTTATTATTTTTTTCTACGAATTAAGGAATAAGTTGAAGTGTTATTGCACTTTACTTGTTGTACATTTGTACATTTATATAACTTAGTGAAATGTTTTTGTTTATATTGAAAAGGGTTGTACATTATTGCTTACAATGTTGTTTTATTTAGTGTTTTTCAAAATCTATTGAATATTGTTCGTTTATGGTTCAGTTCATCATGTTTAATTGTTTTGGGTTGCTAATGATCTTGAGGATTTGAGTAATGCTTATAAAGTTTATGTTTTTAAATTAGATGTGGGATTGGTTTTGCACTAACTGCAAATAATAATAATAATGTGATGAGTTTGTGACGTGGTCACCTTTCGTTATTTTTACATTTATACAGCGTATAAAACGATCGTATTCAATGGTTTTGATAAGTGTAACGAATGAAGGAGAATAACAAAGGTTTTGGCTAATAGACGGCATCCTTGTGGCGGCCCTACTGTTTGTATAGATTAACAAGGCCATCTGTTTTTTGCCAACGGCTGTTTATGGTGTGCGTATATCATGTTAATATACTTTTATAATACTCGGAAAATATACTTGCACCCGTCTACCATGGCGGAAATTGAAACTTTATAAGCATTTGTCAAGCCTTAAGGATTGTCAGTTTTGGTTGTGGTGTCCATTTTTATGATTTATTGCTTTACACAGACGGTCTTTGGAACATTACTACTTTTTCTGTCGACGTAAACAGTTTAACGGAATTGTAGTTGTGCAAATTGTACAGACATATCCTGAGGAGTTGAGTAATGCTTATGAAGTCCCAAATTCCACTATCTTCTAACCAAAAAACGGTGTTTACCCTCACCCTCCCAATTTCAATTCACATCCAACAACCTTTTTGTATACATATATTTGGGATGCTATGTGAACTTGTAACCAATAAACAGGTGATTCTACCACCAACTTTCGTTGTTGTTGATTATCTGTAATGGACTAGTGTGGAAATGTTTGCATTATTACTCTCAACTTGGAATGCTAATTATCATGAGTATTCGAGTAATGCTTATAAAGTCCCAATTTCCAATGGTGATAATTTTGACTGCCGTATCAATATAGAGAAATAATAAAGGGTGGCTTTGTTACTAACTTTTATCGTTGTTGTTGTATACACATACATCGGACCAACTAGTGGTACAATTAATCTGAGAGGACTCCATTTATTAACCAAAAAACAATCGAAGGATATGTTGTTTAGGTAACCGCTAGTTTGATTTTGCTACTCACGCTATATATGTGTGTGTATGTGCTCTGTGTCAATCTAGCCTTTAATTTACTTTAAATAGAGGAAAGAAAACGAAAATGAAATTGTGTATCACAAATTTTTATAATTTTGCTGTTTCAAAATGTACAAAATATCGAATTTGTTCGATACACACACGCATTATTTCATTCACAATTTAATCCTACTTCTCCAAGTTGCATAGTTTTCGTATTTGGGACTGGCGAAACATGAATGCACTTGTCGGTTGCCAGACTGAAAATAAGTGCATCTGAGCAGCCGACGGAACGTGCGCCTAAAGATGGGATTGAATACATGATAGACGAATGGATTGAGCATGGAATTTAAATAGCCCAACCATTCCAAATAGCTCATTGTGGGATTGGTCCATTCGGTACACGTGACACACAACACATCGACAATGTAAACAATGAAAAATGGCGTATAGCACGTGACAAACATGGCAAATAGAACGCCAATGACTCGGACAGCACGCTTGCCTTTGTGGATGTGTTCGATGCGCTGTGACGATGTCGACATGTCAATGTCCGGTTGGCGAGACTCGTACCAGTTGGCTTTGGTCCGACACGAAAACAAACGTTTGAGTTTGGTCGCAGGTTGCGTCATCTTCGACTCGTGTGTTTTCAGGCTAATCGAGTTTGTATTGTTTTTGCCGTGATGAAGTCCATCGCCGACATTGCGTGTTAGCGGCGGCGACGATGATGAGGATTTGGACAGTTTTGATTTATCTAGCACAGTATCATTTATCATTACCTTGGGACAATTGAAAGTTTTTGATTGATGACGGTGATGATGATGATGATGATGATGATGGGCATTTGAAAGTGGCATATTGTGATGAACTTTGGTGCACATTTTTCGAATAGTGCACAATTGCATGTGCTGAATTTGTTTCATATGTTTGCTCAGTGTTTTGACTGTAAGGAAATACGTGACAATCATAATAATGAGTGGCAATACAAAAGTCACTCCAATGGCTATAAATGTAAAACCCAAGTCATTCGGTCCACAGCCTTTGTACGACGCTTCTTCCAATTGAGTTGAATTGGATTCTTGTTGAATATGCATGCGACTACTTGGATGAAACTGGAGACTGGATGTACTTTGATCACTTAATGGTATCGGCTTGTTTCGCTGTTGCTGTTGATGATGGCGATGATGGCGATTGCGTTTCAATGCAAAATAGAAAAGTGGACCGGCAATGCAAAAGGGAATGAGCCAGGACATGACGATGCGTGTGCTGAGGCTGTGCAGCAATTTGTGATTTTGCTTACGTATCGATCCAAATGGACGTCGGAGTGCCAAGTATCGATCGAGTGATATGTTGCACAAGTGAATGATGGTTGTGGCTGTGAAAAATATGTCCGTACTGTACCACACCAAACACAACGTTTGATCGTTTTCGTTTTGACCTGAAAGTGGAAGATCAATTTCGGTTTTAGAGTCCTCCTTATGTGTGTGTGTGTGTGTGTGTGTGTGTGTGTGCATTACACAAAATCTTGCAATACACAGTTTTGTAGAAAATCGAAAACGTTATTTTTCTGTTTTATAATGCTAGTAAAGTATTTTATAGACGTCTTGTTACAAATAATTTAAACTCGACTGATGAAATTTATAAATATTCCTTTATTATTCTTTATGCATGGAATGTTTTATTTTATAATTTTATTAACTAGTTTGTAGTGTATGCAAAGTTGCAGTCTAAAAATCTGTAAAATCCTTTAAAAAGGTTTACTCCAGTATAAGTGTTTATTTCAATTGTATATACCACTTTTTCTAAATAATAAAGTGAAATTTATTGCATTTTTATTCGTTTTGTTATTTCTAATAATAATAATAATAATAATTCATTTTTCATTTTGGTTGGTGACGTGGTCACCTCATTAATTTTCAAATTTATACGACATATAAACTATCGATTTCGATGGTTTGATAAGTGTAACAAACGTGGAAGAATAACAAAGTTTCTTGGCTGGTAGACGGCATCCTTGTGACGTCGCCACTGTTCACAGATATTGACAAGGCCGCCTGATTTTTGTCAGGGTTATCTTCCTTATCCCATCGGCTACATATGGTATACGTATATCTCAAGACACCTTTTAAATATCCTGGGTCCATTCTCGTACCCACCCGCAGTAGCGCAAGCCCAGTTATATCGGAATATCACCATCATTGGAAATTGACAGTTTATAAGCATTACTCAAATCATCAGGATTATTAGCATCCTAATAATAATAATAATAAATTATATTTTGGGACATAAGTAATTTAAAAAATATATTCAAAAATGATTTCAGCGTTTGGTTAGATCAGGATTGAAGGATAATAAAGCAAATTGTTGATTTTAAAATACAAAACGATTTTGTGAAATTTCTCAACAAATTCTTTTCAATTTTATAATTGAATATTAAAAAATTAATAAATTCATTACAAATAGATATTATCTGATTTATGTATATGATTGCTTATGCAATCATTCGTATTTAAATTTAGAAATAATTTGGTTTAAAATTATAGTAGTGCAATTGTTCATCTAATTTTTGAGGTTTAATTGTAACTATCGTCAATCTGGTATCCAAATAGAACTTATTTATAAACCTAAAAATAATAAATTGTTATTAATAGGGGGTTTAATTTACTGCACAATATCTACTTTATTAAAAAAACAGATTGCTATAATTAAAACGAAAAAAGGTAGGCTAAGGCTTTAGTGGTAGTGGCTTGTGCATCTTATGCACACACACACACACATATATATATATATATATATATATATATATATATATATATATATATATATATATATATATCATGAAATCATGGGCCTAATATGTAAAATTACATTTTAAAATAAATTGCTAGATAGTTTGTTGTACAATACACTGCAAAATACTTAATAATATATGGGGTCATGTGTGTGTAAAACTTGAAAGGTATGCGCTACTGATGATTTCAAATAAGGATGAAACAGCTGTACAGTGCTCCTGGTTGATTGGAAAACCTAGTAAATTTATTATTCAAGTGAATTTGGCAATACTAATATAACATTTCTAAATATACATACATATATATATATATATATATATATATATAACCAGTTGACCTAGGCGATTTAATTTTAATGAGGTTGTAAGTGTAGTCATGTATAATCCTTTGTTTAACAACAAACTGGATTTGCACATATAAGGCCCCGGTTTTAAAATAAAGGTTAATATTGTTTTTTAGTATTCTGAAAAGATGTATAGTAACACATGTTAAGGATGATAATAATAACTTGGGGGAATATTAACTTTTTTATTTTTAGCCGGTATAATTTTTAAATTTGTGATTTTTATTGAACGAAGTGAACTTAGGTAAATTTTACGTCACTTTTTCAATGATATGACATGAGGCATTGTCACGCCAGTGTCAGTGTATAGCATTTCATTATTGAACTATTTACCGTTTAAGGTATAATTTGGCACACTTAATGCCAAATCAATCACAAGTAAAGAATTTTTGAATATAAGATTTACTTTATACTTATTTTTATAGTCACATTGCTAAGTTCGTATCATTATTATCATCTTTTGGTTGGTAACATAATCACGTCTTCATTATCTCTATATTTGTACCAATTGGTCGATTAATTCAAACTCATTTTAATTCACTGCACTCTTTACTCGATATCAACTGAACAGCTTATAGGCCATGTTTTATAATTTCAGAAAGTTGTTTGTTTTAATTTTCAAGTTGAACAACAATTTTTCCAATCGATGTATCTTTTGACTAAATTTCTTGTTCGTTCGTGCTTTTTATCTTCTTCAAAATATCCTGTTGGTTTGCCCCTAAAGCTTATACATGCATGTTTAAATGAAAAACTTCATTTTCATTATTATATTTCGTTGTAGCGTTTCACGGGATGACGCCTTTTGACAAACACTTACTTAATTGCAATGAGGTCAAATTTTAAAAAGCAGTAATATTTTTCAGTTTTGATTAATATTATGAGGTCATCATGAATTAACATCTTTTATAAGTGTACTTTTTTTTTACCTATTTTTAAATGTAGTTAAGCACACGAATTAATAATAGAACTCGCATGTATATATATATAATTTATTTTTATTACTTTATTTTAGCCCACTGGGGAAAAATATAGAGTCAAGTTCAACCACTCGTAGGTTAGTAGTTAAGGCGCTGACCTGACACCAGATAGGGTATGGGTTCAAGCTTATGTGTTTGTGTGTGTAAAACTTGAAAGGTATGCAGTGCTGATGATTCTAAACAAGGATGAAACAGCTGTACTGTGCTCCTGGTTAACTGACAAATCTAATCAAAAGCCTTGAAAATTCATGAATAAACATTGACAAGCCTTCTGAGAAACTTGTTTCAACAGTGTAATAAACAGGTGAATAGAATGTTACCATACCAATCGGTTTTGTGTTTACGGCAGGATGAATGTATACTTACCCATAGTCATGTGCCATGCAGACACTGGCATGACAAACAAGGCACACAACAAGTCGCTGACTGCCAGCGAGACGAGGAACATGTTGAATCGATGTCGCAAGCGTCTTTCCAAGTAGACGGCTAAACAAACAAGCACATTGCCCCAAATGGTTCCCAGTGGAATGAGGAACAACAAGCTAAACTGCCATCTCGGATATTTGTTGTTGGAATTGAAATTGTGCGTTGCATTGTCATAATTCCAATGGATAGTGTTATCAACTAGCATGATGGTATATGTATGTTAGACGGTTATTAAAAATAGTAGTAATGTGTGTTTGTCGTGATTTCGATTAAGAGTCGGTTAGGCATTATAATTCCTCAATAAAAAAATTTTTCCATAGTGATGCGGACATTGAAAAAGCGGAACGAATGGACTAATTGATTATTTTAATTGTTTGAAATCCATCCGTTGTTGGTTTTATACAATTTTTACTTGAAACAATGATTGTTTTGGGTTGTGGTTTTTTTATTTTTCCATCCAAATGCTCTTCTGATTGGTTTACAATTTTTGACCAATAAGAATGATGTTAATTGTATTAGATTTGTTTGAATTGTTTCTCTATTTTATTTATTCATACAATCTCTCTCTATATATATATGTATATGTATATGTATATATATCATATATATAAGTGGCATGTAATTCTGGTATGGTCAATTTTGTTCAAGTTGATGTTGGTTGGCATTAATAAATGTCTTTCTTCAAAATAGCCGAATGAATAACTTTAGCTGCAAGATAACACAGCTTTTACGGGGTTGGTGAATGATGATGTGTTTGTTTGTGCAAACACTTTATTGGGCGTGTTTTGTGTAATTGCAGTTACTTAAAATCAACTGCTTCGATTTGGAAAACTTGTCCTAGCTAGTGAATTGACAAATCGTAGATAGGCAGATAGATTGATGCTAGTGAATATCAGGCGGTCTCGTCAATCTTTGCGAACAGTGGCGACGTCACAAGGATGCCGTCTACCAGCCAAAATACTTTGTTATTCTTTTAAGTTTGTTATGCTTATCAAGTCATCGTGTATATGTCGTATCAATATGGAAAATAATGGAGAGGTAACCATGTCACCAGCCAAAATGAAATGAAAAGGAATTTTAATGAATACTTTTTGAAACATTCTTGTGTTGATTGGCAATAGTTAAAATTAAACACGTTGCATAGGCATTAGTACTAAGCATTCGTTTATATGGGTTGGCTAATGAGAATGTAAAATGATGGCACCGTTTGTTTCAATTGTGCCTGATTACTTTGGTTAGCAAAGTTCTTTATACCGTAGTTGTAGAGTTTGGTGGGTAGGGCTGTAGAACTCTAGATATTTGAAACTGGACATGGTTTTACCAAATATCCACTTGTTAAATAATGTTTTCCGTACATCATTGAAGCATTAAAAACTGAAAAATTCTTTTGATGCGATATTTGCTGATATATATATATATATATATATATATATATATATATATAAACCTTAAAATCCTTTGATATTTGTTTTCTTAACTGTTTTAATGTTAATAGGTTGAAACTGAACGTATATACGTGTGTGTTAGTGTCTTTCACAACTTCTGTTTGCATTGTACATTGTCGCACAGCTAACAGTTTTAACACCTTACAGAGTGTAGAAAAAGAAATGAGTAGTTTGTGGAAAAGTAACAACATAAGCAATTCATTCATTTTGTTGGTTGTGGTTGGTGACACCTTTTTATCATTTGTACAGCTTATCAAACGATTACAAGCGTAACAGATGCAAGAGAATGACGACGTTTCTTGGTTCATAGACAGTATTCTTATGACGGCGCCACCGTTTGTAAAGATTGACGAGGACCCCTGATTTTTATCAGGGTTGAATCTCTAAACCGAACGACTACATATGGTATACATATACTTTAAGATACCTTTTAACTACCCTGGATGTATGCTTATACGCACCTGACGCAGAAGCCCTGTTAAACCCCTGTGCACTCGGTCTCTGATGTGTTAGTCTTGATGCCTGTTGGCACCTAGTCCAGGTTACATCACGTGGAGGAGGAATAGTCAAGAATATTACAGTTATAGGGATATTGAGACTTTATAAGGATTACTTAAATCTTCACCCTATGCAGCCAACAGAGATCATTGGAAGGGTTTAACTGGGGATGTAATTAACATTGAATGTCAGCACACCTCAAGTGTCGTTTTGATTTTTGGACTACCCTGAGTGATAATAACCGGTGGGGGGTGTTTATCCCCGATGATGATGATGATGACTTAAATTCTCAGGATTGTTGGGATTCAGTTAATGTTGAACCTTTCAGTACTAGTCGTAGATATAAGACGACATCCGTTCTATTGTATCCGTATTGTGTGTCATTGCTCTTTGCAGCTCATTCCCTTAGATTTGGACATTCAGTCATCGCGAACGCGTCAAGTCAATTTGGCCAAGGCCTACAAACCCCAACTGCCACCAAGTCTGTCGTTATCCAATTGCGTCGCCCTCAATTGTTCGTTGAACAATGCTATTCAGCAAGACTTATTGCGTCCCGACGTCTCGACACAGTTTGGGGCATCGGCGTCACTACTTGGGCCAGGAAATTCGATGGCCTCGAATAGCGTTGGATCCGGCTTGGGGCCCAATAACGGACTTGATTCGACAACTTGGAATTCGTGCGGACTCGATGATCACGATACCAACGAAGGTTTGGCGTCAGCACCTGCAGCAGACTTCGTCGATGAACGTGAATCTGATCCATGTCAGGATGCTTTGGTAGGCGGTGTTTGCTAAAGTACAAATCATTTTGTGTGGATTGTTGAAAAATTATAACTGGAGTTTATGTTAGTGAATCAATAGTAGGGACTTTTAACTTCAAACTGAATGATTTGGCCTTGATTTTTTCACCATGGGCTGTCCTAAGACTTGGACAACGGACAGTATTATTGTCCTTGTATGCTAATGATCCTGACGATTGGAGTAAAGCTTATAAGGTCTCCATTTTTAATGATGGTGACATTCCTGACTGTTCGTCCTCTACATATACCTTAAGATACCTTTTGAGTACTCTGGATGCATACTTACATTTACCCACTGAAGCGGGAACCCAATTATACCGCTCTGAATTCGGTTTCTGCTGTTATTGGTTTAGTTACCAATTGTCATCTAGTCCAGGATGCACTACGTGGAGGACGAACAGTAAGGAATATTGTCATTATTGGAAATGGAGACTTTATAAGCATTACTCATATTGTCAGAATCATTAGCATCCAGTATAATTGGTCTTTTGAATTGCTGTACAAGTATGAAGAAATGACTACGGTACAGTAAAATAATTTTAACACAGTCTCGATATCATTGATGATGGTACCATCAATGAGTGACTTCAAACAGTCAGATTGAGCTGTCCAATATTTTGTCGTCTTTTTATTTGTAGTATGAAAATAACCAAAAGTTGGATTTGTGCACACATTTGATTATGTTGGGCGATTGGACCAACGCTCAGCGATTAATTGACCGCTTGCCTGCCTATTGGGCTACCAACTATCAACCACTGACTCGGGCGCTGTGCAGTTTGTTGCATTGTCTTATCGAACCACTCTACAATCGGTATGTGCATGTGTGTGTGTGTGTGTTTTGATCGATTGGTTCAAGTTTGTGTCGATGTTCAATCAGGGACACTGGCTGCACATGGTATTGGGGGTTGGTTTTTTGATTCTATTAAGGAGGAATATGCTTGCTCTTATTTACCAGATATGCTTCAGTCGTAATACAGGGTCTACTATGGACATGTATTGAATTGTCATTATTCTTACGATTATTAATTATATGAGTATTTTTATAATCTTAAGTCTATCTTTGAAATATAGTGTAGTGAAGTGAGTAGGCTGTGTGTGTGTCGATACAATTTAAGTTTACTTAATTGATGGGGAATTAAGTAGTAATAGTAGCTTAGTGGCTTAGTGGTCAGTGTCTGGTTTTCCGATTGCAGAAGATCCCATCATTCACTAATTATCTACTTCTTCTTTGATAGCTTTTCTCCTCCTCCCCTTTGTATGAGGGGTTGCTGTATCTTCATTTGAACCAATCTGATGTATTATGATCATTGGTTGGGTTTATTTTACTGGCGGATACCCTTCGTTTTTATCCAGACTTGGCTAGATCGGTTCATATTGTGTTCCCCTCTAGACGGAGTTCTAACACTGTTTATATGGTTGGTGGATAACAGCCATAGTAACAATGCTGTTTGTCGTTGCGTACCAGTTAGAGAGGAAGGGAGAGATAATCAGTTATTTGTATCTGGTATGGTAGATGTGGGCCTACATTAATATAACAACATAACATAAGTTGGTGGTAGTACCACGTCTTCATTAATTCCATGTTTCAATAACTTCTCGAATTCATATAAGAAAATGTAGTTGGATGCGGATTGAACTTGGGGGGGGGAAGGATAAATGAAGTTTCTCAGCTAGATGATCGCTTCCTTGCGACGACGCCAGTGTTCAAAGGAATTGACGATGCGGTATTCTTTAAGATTGACGCTGGTTGACGGATTCACAAGCATAACCGGCTACATGTGGATAACTTTTAAGCATTTTGGGTGTATACTCGCACTCATTCACTGAGCGGAGATCCAGTGAAAGCTCAGTTACACTGCTGTGTGTTTGGTCTCTGCTGTTATTAGTCTAGATGCCTTTTGGTACCTAGTCCAGAATGCATCATGTGGACGAGGAACAGTTAAGAATAATGCCATTATTGTAAATTGAGATTATGTAAGCATTACTCACATTCTCAGGATTATGTGGGACTAGATTGCTGGAGTCGAAACTACATTGCTGGAATTCGAGTGCCACCGACGGCATTAAATGTGGTCCTTTGTTTGGCCTTGTGAACATGTCATTTGCTGAACAATGCATCTTTTGTCAAACAAGTCGTTACATTTAGGTCAATTTTGTTTGTGAATGACAGTGTTGTATTGAACTTCAAAGGGCGACAATGATGAGTTTGTTTGGTGAAAGACAGTTGCGTTCAATGCAATTCGCGAACTGCAGCCACGAATGGCCACAACTGACAGACGTCAAAGTTACAACTCTGTAACTTAGTGGTGTTCATTTTTGCAGACAGTATGAATAGGCTGTTTTCAATGTATTGGTGATTAATGCAAATGATTGGTCAATTGCTCTTTTTTTCAAACGCCGAAACAACGTGCTTCAAAAAAGTTCGACGGCACTACTTTAACCGTCCTCTTTTCTCAACTCGAACTTGGAAGCGGTTATTGAGTTTGTCGTATGCAATTGACTCTGGTCAAATACAGCATCATGCTCCATTTTTGTTCAGGTGTTTTGCGAATAACGTAACGAATATGATTAAGTTGCAATTTTTTTCGTCTAATTGTAATGACGTCATGTAGTGAGCTCGTTGTTTGAAATGTGATCGCATCAGGTTACCTTTTATTGCTGTCAATATGTTTTGCTCCCGTCTTTTTTCTGTCCCACCCCTGACCAGCGTATGTCCGTTGCCATCCTGTTTAAAGAAAAATCGTCCAAAACACGACTCAAAGTCCTTTGGTGCTTTTCAGGCGGTTGTTGATGAGCAAGAGTCTAATGACGACGTAGTCATGGATGCTGCTGCAACCGAATGTGGGTCGCAGACAGCATTGAAACCGGTACACGATTTTACCGGTCTAGTCAAGCGCGTCATTCCTATTGCCATTTATTTGGGCTCGCAGATGTCACGTGATTTGGTGCTGATGATCAAATTTTGTCGATTGGGCTATGTGTATTTGGCCAAGCAACAAGTAAGAATGTGCTGGTCTTTTGTTTGTTGCTATTTTTATCGTTTGGTATCAGAGCCACCCAACTCTTCATTAATTTCCAGTTTGCATAACATTTCGAATTTTTATACGAAGAGGTTGTCGGATACGAATTGAAGTTTGGGAAAGATGTTAATCATTTTGAGGATTTGAGTAATGCTTATAAAGTTTTAAATTTCAAATATGATATTCCTGACTGTTTCTCGTCCTTGTAGTGCATCCTGGATTAGGTGCCAACAGGTGTCGGGAACACAGTTATACCGCTGTGCATTCGGTCCCTGTTGTTATTAATATAGATGCTTGCGGGCACATAGTCCAGGATGCACCACCATCATTTGTAATGGAGACTTTACAATAAGTATCATGCATCATTAACATCCCAGTAGATTAACCGACCATTATAGTTGCATTTAATCTTTTGTGTTTTTTATCCATTCAATTTTGTCTGTGCATGCGTGGCCAATTGATATACAAATATTACATGAATAAAATGGGGGCAGTCGGACAATAAATATGTTTGTTTTGTTTTTGCTTCGATAAATAACAAAAAAAAATTTTGTTGCGCGTGTTTTGTTTTGTACACTTTTCGTGTTGTCTCTAATTAATATCACGGTTGGCATTTTGTGTTGCTTATTGCTGTGTACAGTAATGTTGCATGATGACTTCATCATTCTTTCAACTTTGTTTTGCTTTTTTAAACAAAAATTTTAATAGCTCAAATTGTGATTTTGAATTTTTTTCATTTGAAAAGCATTCTTTTGCATGAAATATTGTTTATATTTTTTTGGTTTCAATGGAATATAAGGTCAAGTTTTTCTGTTAGGGTTGTTTATACCAAAACGGATTAGGCAAACAGTTATCCAACCAATTGTTGACTTACGATTAGGCTTTTGTTATGGACTCCAATCTGGCACCAATGTACGCACACACAACATGGTATATTATGTGGCAGCATCGTAACATTATCTTGGTTTAATAGTGCTTAGCGCGTCTAGAGACGATCAGATACAAACTGATTTAGCTAATTACCATGTATGGATAAAAGGGAAGGATTTGTAGCAGGATGGGGGCGGGGCATACTACGGTAGATATCCCATATCCGTGTTTTGAATGGTCGAAATACTTCGAACTGGTTTTATCAAAACGTTTCCGGTTGATAACGATGATGATTGTTGTTGGGGTCGACATGTAGAATAAAGTAATGCCCAGTGTGCAATCATTTTTTGTCAAACGAATGAATTGTTATTCTATAGTATATTTTTGTTTTTTCATTGTAGTTGGTGACATAGTCACTTCTTCATTATTTCTATATTTGTATGGTATATTGAAATAATTGATTTTTATGGCTTGATAAGCGTAACAAAGGTAGAAGAATAACAAGGTTTTTTGGCTAGTAAACGGCGAGGTCACCTGATTTTTGTCAGAGTTATCTTCCTTAGCCTAAGAGCTACATATGGTATACGCATACCTTTTAAGTATCCTGAGTGTATACTTGCACCCACCCGTTGTAGCGGAAGTTCAATTATACTATTGTGCATTCGGTCCCTTCTGTTATTAGTCTAGATGCTTGTGGGTACTAGAATGCACTACTTGAAGGACGAACAGTAAGGAATATCACCGTCATTGGAGATTGATACTTTATAAGCATCACACTAAAATGCTCAGTTTTATTAGCATTCCATAGTGTGTTTCATTGGTTATTATTATTGTTGCTGTTTACAGGCAAACAAACGTTTGGAAAAAATTGACGCAGTCTATCAAAGTATTTTCAATCTGTTGGACGAAGTCTTATTGCCTTCCATGTCGCTGGTCGAAGCCAATTGCTGTTTGTCCGAAGAAATTTGGCAATTGCTTCGATTTATGCCATATTATCACAGGTACGTACGCGTTGATTACTTCCTGCTAATTAGCGCGATCAATTGAGGTGTGTATTCATGGCAATGAGAATTCTAGTTGTCCATACATCCATGGTGTGGCGCATTTTTAAGTTCGGCTACCAGGAATCAGAAATCCAGTGATCGAGTGTTGTTGTTATCCTATTACATGTTTTAAATATTACAGCTGTGTCAACTTCAATATTTCATTTAGGTTATCAACACTTGAACCTTGAAATATATTGACACAACCAGCTGCCAACAGTCATTGTTTTCCATTATGCTGCTAAATGTCCGATGAATGTTAGATCAATAAGTAGGATAATAGCTCTGTTTAAAAAGTGGTGTTACGTTTTAAGCTTTTTGGCAATCGTATGACTATTGTTTATTTCCTGAGTTTTCAGACAATTCTAAAGGCTTATCGTGGAATGCACTACTGGCGTGGGTGGGGTTTGATACAACTAGAATAATCAATTGGGCCATGTTATCAGAGTAATCAGCAACGTTTTTTTGCATCAATCAATCAATTTATTTTGGAGACAACTTTCTATCGTGACTGATTGTTTCATGTCGTTCCCTATCCTCTGTTGAACGCAACCGTTTAATAACTAATCAAACATTTCAGTCAGTACACTTAACATTAATTGACCACATATTTCCAACACAATAAGAGAAAGACAATCAAAATTGATTGGTTATTTTTTTTACGAAGGTTGTCCACTCATCCAGCCAGAATGGCTATGAAAGTCCATCCATTATTCGGATGGTAAAGAAGACCGGGTAGCCAACGAATAATTCGGACGGACATGCGAATTCAATCCCTTTATTAATGCTACCCCCGGTCAAATTGAATTACTTAATTGGGCGTCCGATTGTTTACTGTTTGCAATTAATAGAGATCATTGGAGGGGTTTGCTTCGGGATGTAATTAACATTTAAAGTCAGTATACCCCTCAAGTGTTGTTCATTAAGTGCACGTTGTAAAAATTGATGTTTTGCAGGTTTCTGGTAATCTGGACTACCTTGGGCAATAATAACCGGTGGAAGATGTTTATCCCCCGATGATGATAATGATAATGATGATGATGATAATTGTTTCATTTCCTTTTCATTAGATATCGTTTGTACGGTCAGTGGAAACACGTGACCATTCAGTCGGAACCGAATTTAATTCGTCGACGAGCACAAATTGTGTGTCACGCCAAAGCAATTATGAAGTGAGTATTACTTATTTTGATGACTACCATTATTTCAGTTGACTTCATCTGTCAACAATTCAGTCATTTGTTTATTTCTGTTACATATATATATATATATATATATATATATATATATATATATATATATATATATATATGCGGAGAGAGTAGTTATCCGAGATACCTTTTAAATACCTTGAGTGTGTTTTTATCCAAACGCCGATTTGAAAGAAAAGGAAAGATGACCAGAAACGTACTTGGATAAATGCGGTTTGGGTCAGGAGTTTATCAGTCGTTGAACTGACATATTCCTGCACGTTTCTAGAAATTGTGGACAGTGGAAGGGGGACTATGTGAATATGGAATTATATAAGAGGGGTGGCTGTCCTACTAAGTGTTGTAAGCCAAAGCAAATGCCCATTTATGCCACAAGAATGAATAAAATCTTTAGGATCACTAACATTTTGAAATGGGCATGGGGCTGTCACTTACACTTCATAGGTTTACAATTGGAAGGTGATTTCGCCAGTTGTTGTTTTTCTCTCTATTCTTTGTATGATAAATTGGTTTTTTGTACCGAGGTGTTCTAGTGGAACAGCGCTCGATTTGGACCTCGGTGGTTATAGGTTTGAATCCCGACCACTAGCACTGGATTCGCGGGCTTTGCTAAACAATGTCTACTGCTGAACGATACGTTTCACGTAAAACGCATGCAAAGTAGTAAAAATAAACAAAATATTTGAACTTGTAAACATTGTGCGTGTGCGTATGTGCATCCCTATCTATCTAGATGTACACGAATGTTGTTTACAACTTTGGTAAACAATACAATTTGATTACAATTGATTTTCAAGTTTGTAGCTAATTAAATTGGAAATTTGTGTTATTTTACCTGCTTTATCATTTTTTTTGTCAAGACGTTTGAGCAAAGAAAATGTCAAACCAATGGGTAGACAATTGGGAAAATTATCTCATAGTAATCCGGGCTTGTTGTTTGATCATGTAAGTGTGGTGCCTGTGCACATCCTTTTTCGAATTTTGATGCATCATTGGATTAATGAATTGTTTTGTTTTGTTTAATCTTGTTTTGTTTTGTTTGATAATTAACTTGTTTTATAGTTGAATTCATGAATAAAATAATATAAATAAATAGTGACTCACATTGTCAAGAGCTGTATTTGCGAAAGCAAGGATGGTGATTATGAAATCGAGACTTTATAATTATTACTAAAATCTTGAGGATCATTACCATTCATCGTATCTGAGGGGTGATAATGATCCTGATTATTTGAGTATTGCTTATAATGATGATGATGATAAGCGCAACAAACGTAGAAGAATAACGAAGTTTATTGACTGGTAGACGGCATCATTGCGACGTCGCCACTAGTTGCAAAGATTGACGAGGCCGTTCGATTATTTATCAGGGTTATCTTCGTTAGTCGAACGGTTACATAACTGCCCTGAGTGTATGCTCGCACCCACTCACCGTAGCGGAAGCCCAGTTATACCGCTGTGCACGTGGTTTTTGCTATTAGTCTAGATGCATATGTGCAACTAGTCCAGGATGCACCGCATGGAGGATAAACAGTCAGGAATATTACCATCATTGGAAATTGAAACTTTATAAGGATTGCTCAATTCCTTATAATCATTAGCATCCTACTTCATTGGATGGAATTAGATGATGATTATATCGATATTTTGACATTTAATTTTTCTTTACCAGGAATAAGTACGTGCTACATAATTATGATTTAAATCAATATTTTGATTATTTTATGCAATGTTTTGTCCTAAAAGCATCCAATTGTAGCTTTACATTTTGAAGGATAAATAATACCATTATATACATATACTTATTGTGTTTATTGAAAGCGCCTACTTACAACATTCCAGTGTGCAGTAATATAGATTGTTTTGAGATGTATTACATAGAGCCCATTTTTTCCGATTTCAATCTGTTTACGTTTTGATTTATTCTATTTATGTTTGTACGTTTTTACTTGTTCCAAATGGACTTTATTCAATTTTTTACAATTAGGTTTTGAGTACAATTCAAATGTTTACCAACCTTATTGGACCAGTGGTCGAAGCTTTGAAATATGTGAGCAGTTTGGGTTACGACATGCTGACGTGTAAGTTGACATTCTTTTGTTATTATTCATTTAATTATGTATGTTTGTTACTTCGAATGTGTTACGGAAACGCATCTTTCAGCAGTGGACATTTTAGCCAAGTCAAACATAGTCGCGCGCATTTTACTGTCGGTGATGGGTTTCGAACTCATGCCCACCCAGGTCCAAGTCGAGCGCTGCACTGTTAGACTACCCCGGCAGCGGTAGTGGGACGCGAAGGACCACGTTATTAGGGTTAGTATCATTAACTTTGCGAAGTAACTGCCAGCCATGCTCCCAATTATTATCATCATTATCGTCAGCGTTGGCCTGTGCACCAATTAGGCCTCTACGTAACATTCAATGTAGCCAATCAATTTGTTCCATATTCTAGTCCGCATTCCCTCTCCCCCCTTACCTTCCAAAATGGTTGCTGGACTTTAGTGATTAGTTGGGTTAAAAACTAACCAATCACGCACTATGCATTACAAGCAAATGAAAAAATATTGCTAATGCTATCACGTCATTGCTTTGTATTAAATTGATAATTTGTCTCACTTTCTAGGGATAATTGGCAGGTGGCTAATATTTCAATTGTTATGCAAAATTAATTATCTTTCTATTTTCATTTTTGTGGATACTTGTGTGTTCTTGTTCTGTTTTTTTTTCAATCTGTGCTTGTGTGCAATGCTTGTCAATGCATCTGTAGCTCACTAAATGGATCACCAATACAATTTCGAACAAACTAGCCATATGTTACGTAGTTTTCCTACGTATTCAGTAGGAGTAGCGAAGTAAGCCAACTTTTATTACTTAGGATGGATGGCAGTGTAGTCACGTATGCTCAGTTGTTCTATTTATGCCTAATCTCCCCCGTCTACATGAAATGCAACGTTGGGCGCTAGTAAAATATGATTTATCGGAGAGTTTTTATCCGAGATATAATTGGCACTTGATATCAGCAAACTTCGAGAATCATCTTGGAAATAATGGCAAAGTCTGTGGATTGATCTATCTCTGCACGCCTCTAATAACCGTGAACAGTGGAAGGGGGGACTATTTGGGATTTTATGCCAAAGAGTTTGCCTTGCCATAATTTGTCATTGTTGTGTTGTTGTCATCTATTGCAGTTTGTGGTAATTTGGACTAACCTGGGCGCAAATAACCGGTGGGGTTGTCTATTTTTCCAATGATGATGTTGATGTTTGCTTTTCGAATGAAGGAGTTGTTAATTAAATTTTTTGCTTAAGTTGGAGTTGTGTAGATCCAACTTCGCTGAAAGATGCGTTTTCCTTCAAAACATTCAAAGTAGTAAAAAATAAAAATAAATATGGAGGATTATGATGCAATTAGATTATTCAGGATTGAACTCAATGTACTCTCGATTAGAAGCTACTTTTTGTTCGTGTTTATTTATTTTTCTTTGCATTTCATCATCATCTTATTGTTTGAATGCTTCATTGGAAACCTTTGTATAACAGTTATAATTACATTCAGTACTGGTGGTGACATTCGTACACATGTCTATTCAATGTTTGCATGAAATTAAAAATCCGTTGACTGATAAATAAGGTGTTGTTTATGAATTGAAATATTCGTGTTTGCATATGGCAAGACGTAGTTTGGACGGACATTGTATCACACAAATTCAGTCCTTTTATTTATGCTATGCCTTCCAGTTTAATGGAATTACTTAATTGGGCGTCCGATTACTTACCGTTGCAGCTAATAGGGAACATTGGAGGGATTTAATTTGGGATGTAATTAATATTTAAAGTCGGCATACCTCTCAAGTGTCGTTTATGAAGTGAACGTTGTAAAAAATGATGTTTTGTGGGTTTCTGGCAATCTGGACTACCTTGGGCAATAATAACCGGTGGAGGATGTTTATCGCCTCCAATGATGACGGCGACGACGATGATGATGATCTATGATGCAATGTGTGGCGTTTGTATTCTCGTCAAATTCCAATCCCAATAATACACAATTATCCACGTTTTGCACTATTTTTGCCTTAAAAATATTCTTACATCATTGAATGTTTATTTTATTTTATTTTTCCAATTTTTTATGTCAGTTTGCATTATCGAAGCTTTGGCGTCAGATCAACAATCCAAATTGGACGATTTACAATTGAGTCAGAGTCTGCAAGGTGGGTGATGCCTCTTTATTGATTGATTGAAGACTGATATATATATAATATATATATATATATATATACGAAAAAAGTGTTTAATTTAAGTGAATTGATTGTTATTTTTATTTTGGTTCTAACAATTTGAATTTTAGAAGAAAAGAACGTACCAAGTATTGTTGTGTATCTTGATTAGGTTGGGGTAGGGTATAACCAATATTGACTTGCTTGTCAAGCTTTAAGACGTGCTTAAAGACCAGGCACGAAGTGACATTCAAGAAACTGAATGTGGATTGAAAATTAGCGGTGTTATTCTTAATTGATTCCACTTAACCTTGCTTATTGTAAACGATTGTTTTTTTCTAATTGATTCTGAGTTACACATGGTCATTTTTTTATTAACTCAGTACTTTTACATTATTTAGAACGATTGCTTCATAATTGAGGATGCCAATGATCTTGAAGATTTGAGTAGTGCTATTTAAAGTCTCAATTTTGAATGATGGTGATATTCCTAACTGTCCATCTTCCACGTAGTGCATCCTGGACAAGGTACCCACAAGCATCTAAACTAATAACAGCAGGGTCCAAGTGCACAGCGATATAACTGAGCTTCCGTTTCAGCGGGTGGGTGCAAGCATACACCCATGGTACTTAAAAGGTGTTTTAAGGTATACATACACCATACGTGGCCCTTGGGCTGGAGGAGATAATCCTAACAAAAAATTGGGTCGCATATCGTAATGTTTTGTTAATCGATATTGGCAGACATGTTGTTTTCTTCAAGCATTGGTGCTTCTTGTTAATTGCCATTTTTTGTTACATTCATTTTATTTCTTAGCTTTGTCCACATTTACCGGATTGTTATGTCGAAAGTATCAATTTGATTTAGTTGGCATTCTCCAATACGTGCTCAATCAGTTAAAAATTGGCAAAAGGTAACTATAACAGAGAAAAATGTACATTTATTTATGGTTTGTATAAGGACTTATATATATATATATATATATATATATATATATATATATATATATATATATATATATATATATATATATATATATATATATATTCTTTGTCTATTTAGTTGTTTTGTTAATGACATTTGTGGATGTTCAGTGTACTACTAATCGCCTGTTTTTGAGGATTACCGCCATACTTTAGTTGTTTCGAAGGTAATAGTCAAGGTGGAGTTTGTTTTTGTCTTCATCAAGTGCATGTCGACGCCATTGTCAGCGGTAGACGTCAGTAAAGAATGATGTTATCAATGTGTCAGGTGTTACATGGTAGCATGCTATATAGGATGGTTATATTGCCAGTTTGATGTATCTGAGCGATTAAGGCTTATCAATTAACGTACAAATACTATAAAGTCTGTTTGTTTGTCCTTATTGTCATTTTAGGAGAAAAACCTATTGGTAGTATAAATTCAAAGGACAACAAAGCGCTTGGTATTGGGTGCTACAATGACTGGTGTTTATTGTCTTGGTAGGGTCATCTATGCTAGACGACTCGAAGAGAAGAAAACACCAATTTTGGCTTTGGTAATTGGTTGACGATCGTGATCATTCTTTTATTTCAGGTCAAATAACACGACAGTATCACGGCCGCATTTAAAATAGCTATCTGTCAGCATGAATATAATGAGACAATAAGTTTCCTATTTTGTGAAGATGTGCATAGGAGACTGGAGACGTTTCTTGGTTGATAGACGGCATCCTTGGCGCCTGGTTTTGTTGTCAGGGTTATTGTCATTATCACAACGGCTGCATATGTTATATGTATACTTTTAGATACCTTTTAAATACCTTGGATGTGTGCTCGTACTTATTTGTCGAAGCGGATGTCGAGTTATACCGCTGTACACTCGAAATAGGAATATCAACATCGTTGGAAATTGTGACTTGATCAGCAATATTCAAATTTTCAGGATTATTAGTGATTGTAGTATGTATAATGACAATATTAACACTAATATTGCTCTTTTTCCCCACAATCCAACATCAGTTACGATTTGTCCATTTTGCGCGAAATTCTCCACCGAATGTCGGGCATCGACTTGTCCGAAGAAATGACGGACGAGCAATTGGAATCTATGTCGGGTGGCGAAGTCTTGCTACAAGAAGGCGGCTACTATGCCCAAATTCGCAATACGCGCAAGAATGCTACTCGGTTGAAGGAAGCACTGATCGACAACAATTTAGTCATGCCTTTCGTCTTTCTTATGGCCCAACAGCGTGATGCCATCATCTTTTTGGACGACACCGATCGGCACGTCAAGTTGTCGGGTCGTTTGTATGATCAAGTACGGTTCGGTTGTTGTTGTTGTTGATGATGATGACACCGGCTCAATTTGCCGATCGGAATTGCTTTCCTCACCCCTATTACCATTTTTGCTACTTGCAATGTGTGTTTTGACGTCAAACGCATCGTTCAGCAGTGGCCATTTGAGCGAAACGGAACGTAGTGACGGTGGTGCCAATTGGAACTCCATGCCCACCCACGTTCGAGTCGAGTGACGTATCGCTAGACCTTCCCTGGCAGAATTTAACGACAAATAAGCGAATTGAGAGTAAACTATCATGGGTTTAGCACACAAGCATCCAAACCACGACAATGTTTTGGATGTTCTTCGAGACACAATTGTGTTCTTGGTTGAATTTCAATTTTTAGTTCATAATGAGGTGTACGGGTAGGGGGGGGAGAGAGAAAGGGATGTGTAACGTTATGCATGTGCTGTTTTACGGTGATTGATTGCAAGAGCTCTGGATTGGTTGAGGGGAGGAGTTTGGCATGTCGTGTCAAACATTCAAACAATAAACTGACCAATAAAGATTCTTGTCCATCTGTCTGAGGTACAGGGATTGCGAAAATTTGCCATTCTTGTGATGGTGATTGTTTACTCTGCTACTTCTTCCATTTTCCACAAAAATTGACAAGGCTTTTTCGATTACTAGTTTATTTGTACTTTGTAAACCTATCGGCTGATGTAAAAACCCTGATACAGTCCTTTATATATTTGGTTCCTGTTCGAGGAAATATGGAGTGATCATTGTTAGAACTAGGTTTTGGCAAACATGTTTCTTCAAACTTTATTCACTTCTTTCATGTGTTGGACGATGAAAAGTGATTGTGTTTTAGAGATGCTTTACGAATTGGAAAAGATTGAACGGGCAACTGCACATTATCATTGTCTTTCGAAAACATTGCACATACTAATTTTACAATGTCGTTAGCACTGTAGCACAATTTTGACGTGCTTCAAGTTAGTATGTGTCAACTTTTTCCCATTTACAGTGTCAAGGCACACTGGTGCAATTTATCACATTTCTCAGTCTCCAGTTGAGCCGCGACGAAATGCAGGCCCAATGCCTGCCCATCGAACGCATGATGGCCGAATTTCATGTGCCCGCCGATACCGCATTTTGTTTGCATCGCAGCCTTTTTGAACAAAAAGTCGCCGTAAGTGTGAATGTTATCGATTTGTTGAAAACATGGTGACATAGTCATTTTTTGTTTATTTATATATTTGGTACAACTTTGATGACGTGATAAGTGTTCATTTATTCATTTTGATTGATGACGGGGTCACCTCTTCATTATTTTTCATATTTAGACGGCACATTAATGATCGATTTAGATGGCTTAATAAGCGTGACAAACGTAGAAGAATAATGAAGTTTTTTCGCTGGTAGACGGCATCCTTGCAACGTCGCCACTATTTGTAAGGATTGACGAGGCCGCTTGATTTTTTATCAAGTTTATCTCTCCTAGTCCAGCGGCTACATACATATAGTACACATATACCTTAAAATACCTTTAAAGTATCCTGGGTGTATGCTTGCACCCACCTACTGTAGCAGAATCCCTATTATACCGCTGTACACTCGGACTCTGCTGTTATTAGTTTAGGTACCTATAGATACCTAATCCAGGATGTACCATCTAGGGGATGAACAGGCACGAATTCACCATCATTGGAAATTGAGACGTTAATAGCATTACTCAAATCGTCAGGATCATTAGCATTCCAAAGATAACAAAGTTCTTCGATTAGTAGATGGCATGTTTGTGACGGGGCCACTGTTGTCCCTCTTAGACGAAGGATTATTTGTGGTATATCTTTATCGTAAAGTACCTTTTATGTACCCTGATTGTATGATCGTACCCATCTGCAAAACCGGAAGTCCGGTTATATCTCTGTTTATTCGGCTCCCGTGATGTTATTCTATGTGCTTAGACTCACCTAGTCCTATCAAGAATGTTACCACCATTAGAAATTGAAACTTTATAAGCATTACTCAAATCTTTAGGATTATAGAAGTTCAAAAGTTTGTGGCATTTCCGTTTATCGGCAAAGTTGCTTTGTTGTGAAAATTGGAAGTTAAGGCAGTGATGCGGTTCACACTGTGTTTGATACGTTGGTTTTAAATGACGTTTCTTTGCTATAAATTCGTTTTCTTATAACGGCGCCAATGTTAATAGGAATTGACGAGGCGATGTACCTCGGAGTTGACGTTGGTTGACAGATCCACAAGCCTAACCTAAATAGATACCTTGAAATATCTTTTAAGCATGTTTGATGTATGCTAGCACCCATTCACTGAGCGAGAATCTAGTGCACTCGATCCTTACTGTTGATAGTCTAAATGCATGTTGGCACCTAGTACAGGAACAACCATATGGAGGAGGAACAGTTAGGAATATTATCATCATTGAAATTTGAAACTTTATATACATTACTCAAATCCTTAGAGTTATAAGCATCCCGTATATATCAACACACTTTTAATAATGTTTTGTAATAAATATTTTTCAAATATACTATGAACATTATCAGTACGATTTTTCCCATTTGTTTAGCGCCTGTTTGAAAACAAGCAACTGAACGAATTGAATAAATCGAACGAAAAGTCCAAATCCGTTGTCAAAGTAGGTTTATTTCGACTATTGCGCAATTCACATTGGTCGATTTACACTGACAATCCAATTGTCGAGCATTCAATTGAGAACGTGCCGCTACCTTTGTCCAAGTGTTTGAAATGGGCGCTTTGTTGAATGCTACTAGTATTAGCAGTAGGAGTAGTATTATTGGCTTGTATACTTTACATTTTCCAGTCAAGTAGACATTATAGTGAAGCAGAACGTGGACTCGCATTGAGTGCCGATAGAGGCACTCAAATGTATGCCTACCCAAGTTCGAGTTCGGTGCAATATTACTCGACTGTAAAAAACCTCAATTCGTCGGAGAAATTCATTCATTCTTTGTGGTTGGTGACATCGTTACCTCTTCATTGGTGTTCTATATTTGTACGACATAGTAGACGATCGACTTCGATGGTGTGAATAGTGTTACTAATGTAGAAGAATAACAAAGTTTTTTGACTAGTAGACAGCATCCTTGCGATGTTGCCAATGCAAAGATTGACGAGGCTACCTGATTTTTTTTATCAGTGTTATCTTCATTAGCCCAATGGCTACATATATACCTTGATATACTTTTTAAGTATCCTGAGTATATGCTTGCATACCCCCACCGTATCGAAAGTCCAGTTATACCGCTGTGCACTGGGTGTCCCTGCTGTTATTAGTCTAGATGGTTGTATGCACCTAATCCAGGATGCACAACTTAGAGGATGAACAGCCATGAATATCACCACCATTGAAAATTGAGATTTTATAACGATTACTCAAATCCTCAGGATTATTAGCATCAAAATTGTTCTGCATGACTGTACATAATATTTTTAGCTTGGAAAATCGTGCATATCGAAGATTGGAAATTGTATTGCGTTAGCAAAATCATACTTTCAGTTGTTTGCCATAGTCTAATATAAATTGCTAATCTTCTCCTCAAATCCTCCTTTTTTGATGGCTATAGTGGAGTTTGTTTTGCCAATACTATTGTAAAACTAACCGATCGATATATTTTTGGGTACCTATAAATTACACGTTCAACATTTGGCAAGACTCTATCAAAAAGGCCTACAGTGATATTGCAAATTACCTTGTTGATGAGACATTACGTCAATCATAGGGATTTGAATCCTGTGTCGAAGTGACCAATAGGAGCTCTGTTTTCGGACCAACAAAAGTTTGAACTCGATCGTTCAAGTATCGTTTGGGCGATGGTTTAGAATTTTCATTTGTTGTGCTTTGTACAGCGTGGAGCAAGAAAAATGTACATGTTGCTTTACAAATTGAGTATATTGAATATTGATATTAGATTCGTCAAAATCAGGATGTTTTCACTTTTTTGTCGTAATTCAATACAGTGGCGTCCTTTTCTGTCGTCTCTTTAATAATATCAATTATTTTTTTGCCGAGACTAAGCTGCTAACTTTGCGCGCTCAAACCCTCCTCCTTTATCGACCAGACGTGGGATAGGCTATTGTGGTGTTTGTTATCTAACAATCGTAAAAAATTGTTTATTATTATTATTTCTTTATTTTGTTGTTGCTGCCAATAGACGTTTAGTAACGGTGGACCGCATTCACTGCCGATAGCGGCACTTGAACCCACCCACGTTTGACGGGAGTGCTGTACCTTTAGACCACCCTGGCATAACATTTAGTGGTAGAATTAGTTAGTTCCACGTCATTGCAACATACCTTATTCAGGCGAGGGGGGGGGGTTATTCTACTGTTGTTCAAAATACTAATGATTCGTCTTTCACCTCCAAATCCTCCAGATGTTGTTTACGAGTGCATCGCAAGAAGTATGTCACAAGCTGGCCGAAGCTGTCAAGTCGCTTTATTCACCGCGTGTTTGGGACGAGCTGGGCAGCAACTTTTTTGTCACTTTTTGGAGTCTGCAGTCGAGCGACCTGGTCGTGCCCGAAGCGGCCTACCAAAGACAAATGCAACAGTTGAAAGATCAAATTCAACAAATTCAACTGGCATCCAATCCGTGGGTACGATTGACTGAATAAGGGTCCAAATACTTAACAAAACCAATTGGGCGATAATACACACATTTTTGTCATTCTACATTATTGTTTGATATTGATTGTTTTGATGCTTGAATACTTGACGAGACAATCTTTTTTAGCGTGTGGCTATTGGTACGAGGCCAAAACGAGAGCCCACATTTTAGTGCTGCACCCGAATCCATATCCGCCCAAGTTTGAGTCGAGAGCTATACTGCCACTGGATGGGGGATTATATGTACAATGGTATTAATGAGCTTATTGTATATAACTTCCGAGATGCCCATTATTTCTCTCTTTCCATATCACGCAAAGGTAGATGATAAAAACAACCATGGAAAAAATTATTTTTTTATTTCTATTGGTCAACTTTCGTGAGTAGGTGTGAGTCAAGTTGGTGCATTCTTCTATCAAAAGGGGATTTCTCGACCTTGAAAATGTATACAAGGTGGAAAAATTAATATTGAGTCATTGTGCAAAGTTGGTCACACATTTAGAAACTTTCCAGATCCGAGTCGAGCGCTGTACTACTGGACCACCTCACTACCGATGAATGTAAGCGTACACTCAAGATATACATGTTGTAATTTGACTAGGAGCTGTCAATTGCAACTACTTTATTGACCTGTGACGTCATCTCTGCAATGACTGTAAGTCACTCTAAATGAAAGCTGTTAATGTCAATTACACTGTAAATTAGGACTTTTTAACAGATATTCTATCTTCTGCGAAGGCTAATAAGCTTTCATATTTGCTTGAGTGCAGTAATTCAGCATGAATCAATTGACTACAATTCAATTTTCTTGTTCGTTTTTCATACACCAATTTTTCGTTCGCTCCGCTCCGCCACGCCTTCCCCCACCCAAACACAGGCTACAAGTAAGAAAAAACGCGAAATCGATCGGTTGGAAAGCCTCATCGATCGTTTGTCAAGCGAACAATTGAATCGCGAGCAGCACGTGTTGCGAGTTCGCGCCTGGCTCATGGCCGAACGCGACCATTGGTTCCAAACGCGCCTGGTTACCAAGACGGACACGATTACGCAATTTTTACAATTGTGCATCTATCCACGCGTGTGTTTTACGACGGCCGATGCAGTTTATGCGGCTCAGTTTATGCATGTATTGCACCAATTGAAGACTGCTCGTTTTTCTACCCTCATTTGTCTCGATCGGGTACGTCTTGATGCTTGTTTTTGTCACTTGTTTGTTCCACTGTCGATCGAATTGGCCGTGCACTCATTCCTGCTTTCTTTTCGACAGATATTCAACGACATTACGTTGCCAACGAGCATGTGTACCGAAAACGAAGCTCATCGCTATGGTCGCTTTTTGTGTGCCGTCTTGGAATTGGTAATGCGGTGGCATGCTAGCGAGGACGTGTTCAATCAGGAATGCGGTCAATCGCCCGGATTTGTTACGGTATTTCGAAAGGCAAGTCGTTGCTTGTTCTACCCATTGCTATCCATCGTGTTTGCTTACAAATGTATATTGTACAAGTGATGTTTTTCTCAACTCTTCATTATTTTCGTCCATAAGCCTAGCGAACGTAGTAGAATAACGAAGTTTCTTGGCTGGTGGACGACATCCTTGTGACGGATTACACATGGTATACACATACTTTAAGATATTTTTTAAGCATCCTGGTAATATGCTTGCACTCACCCGCCAAAATGGAAGCCCAGTTACGCCGCTGTGCAGTCGGTTCCTGCTGTGATTAGTCTAAATGCCTGTGGGCACCTAATCGAGGAGGATAAACAGTCAGTCATATCTCCATCATTTGAAATTGAAACTTCATAAGCATTACTTTCCATCCTCAGGGTTATGAATTTCGCATTGACCCTATTTGGAAATTAAATGAAATCCATTTAGCAAAATGTGCCTGACCATTCGGAACAAAAATTGTAAACATAATTACCGGACGATTGGTCATTCGGAAGTATCAATTTTCGTGTTGTTCATCATTTGTCTAATGATTAACGTCATATCAATAGTTGTGCTATCTTCCACTCACATCCACAATTGTTTCCCTATTCAATGGCAGACCTATCACGGATTGGACGCCAACACGAAGCCGGATCAACTGCAATTTGAAGACTATCGTCACGTCGTTCACAAGTGGCACTATCGTATTACCAAGGCCATTGTTGCTTGTTTGGAATCGGGCAATTATGTACAAATTCGCAATGCTCTCATTGTCTTGACTCGCATCCTCCCCCAATATCCACGAATTACCCAATTTGGCAGTGCTGTCGAACGGCGAGTCAACAAATTGAAAGAGGAAGAAAAGGACCGCCGACCCGACTTGAAGGTAGGTATTCAATCGATGGACAGAGGATGAATAGGGGAAGATAGCTTATTTGTTTGTTTGTTTGTTTATTTATTTATTTATCTGCAATATCCATTGACGTGATTTTTTAAATTTTGGTTGGTGACACAATCACCTCTTCACTATATCACATATTTATACGACGCAACGATCTACTTTGATGGCTTGAATAGCGTCACAAACGTAGAAGGATAAAGAAGTTTCTTGGCTAGTAGACGGCATCCTTGTGACATCACCAATGTAAAGATTAACGACGCTACCCGAGTTTTTGTCAGTGTTATTTCCATTAGTCCAACGGCTACATAGGGTATACACATACCTTTAGATACCTTTTAAGTATCTTGGATGTATACCCACATCTAACCGCCGTAGCGGAAGCTGTTATTAGTCTAGATGCCTAGGGAGCATGTAGCCCAGGATGCACCACGTGGGAGACAAATTGTTAGGAATATCACCATCATTACTGCATAACTCAAACATCCTTCCTCTTTTTGCCTCTTCTACGTGATAGATAGTACAGACTACATTTGAGACCTGCAGCGAGCAACAATTCATCTTTTTTTGAATAACTAAAAGGGCCATATTGGATGTCAACAATCAACGTTGTAAATGTTTTCGTTGTGTTCGGTTGTGTTGCTTACGCAGGCTAGTACGTAGGACGAGCAATCCTCCCTTTGTGAAAAGCATACATTAGTGTAAAATCAGCAAACCTTTGCATAACTTTCTCCCCCCCTTGTCCACTAACAATCGACTCACATCAACTAACTCATGTGTTTTGTTGGTATCCCACTTTCGATCAAGGCCCTGGCATTCAGCTACGCCGGTCTCATGCGTCCTCGCAAATCCAAATGGACGACTGAAGAAGACTTTCATCAGAAGCAACCCGTTCGGCCTGTGCCACAGCCACCACGTTCGAACGTCGTCCAGCCGACGGCAGATACGTCAAGCCGCGTTCACTCCTCCAATACGGCTGCCAACTCGTCGGCGGTTCCTGGCCAAACCAGCAATACGGCCGTTGGTGTGACACAGTCGTCCGGTGTCACTGAAGTTCGTCGGACGTCATCGTCGTCATCTAGTTTGACCAACGCGCCCAGTACAGTAACGAAGTCGTCGAACGCAGGTGGGCGATTGTTGAAATGTTTGTTTGGGGTTTTTTTGCACCAGTCACACTGTGGATGATGACGACACGTAGTCAGCTCTTTATTATTTCTACATATTTGTAGAGCATATTAAGATGGCTTGATAAACGGTATCACCATAGAAGAATAACAAAGTTTTTTGGCTGGTGACGGCATCCTTCTGATGGTGACACTGTTCGCAAAGATTGACGAGGATATCTGATTTTTGTCAGGGTTATCTCCTTATGCCTAATAGCTACATATACGTTAAGATACCCTTTAGGTACCCTACGTGTATGCTTGCACCCATCCATCGTAGCGGAAGTCCAGTTATACCACTATGCATTCGGTCCCTGCTGTTATTAGTCTAGATGTCAATGGGCACCTAGTTCAGGATACATTACATGGAGATAGAAGAGTGATGACTATCATAATTATTGGAAATTGGGCGTTACATTTTAATTTTATGTTTGCTACACTAAATGCGAGCCCATGTTCGGCTTCACCAAAATGTTCACTACTGAAAGATGCGTTTTCCGTAAAATATTCAAAGTAATAATGTATATATATATATATATATATATATATATATATATATATTATATACTAAATAGAACTGCGATCAAAATCTCAGTCGGTATCTGCCGCTGCATCATCGTATCAGCCGTCCGTTCAACAATCTACCGAACCCGTTTCTTCTCAATCTTCGGGGCTGAACAGCACTTGCACTCCAACAAATTGTGCGACTAACGACACTGCTGGTGGTGGTCGATCAACCGAATCGGTCAAATTGCGGTTTGTCACTTTATTTGATCATTTTACATACATTGTTTTCTGCTTGCCAATATTGCCTGCATATAGGCAGACTAAAGTAGGCTAGTAATTGATCACATATCAAAATTGGCTCATAATTCTATCTGTACACTGGAACATTCATTCTGATACAAAGTCAGGAGGCTCTGACAATACCTGCGCTGTTGCATCCATGCAAAAATTGTTCGTTTAGGCGTGTTGCAAAATTGTCTTTGCTATTGAAGACAACATTGTTTTCGGTGGTTATTTTTGGTTTACATTGTTTGACACAGCCGAAATAGGTATATAGCGGAGCGCTCCTACTCCAGGTTGGTGACAGCCGGATTGGTGTCCAGTCAGTTTATACCAATTTGGATGAAACGAAGATGCAGATTTTGTACTCAAAAATGACAATAACGCTTTTTTTGTTCATTTTTGACCAATTAGTGTTATGCAATATATATATATATATATATATATATATATATATATATATATATATCAGCGTCCCCTCATAACAGAGGGAAAGCTGCAAAGAAAGAAGAAGAAGATATATATGTTTGTGTTTAATTTAGTTTTGGTTTAAGAAATTTGTACAAAATCTAAATTTAATTTTGAATTTAATTGAAATATTTATAAACGGCTAATGTGTTATTATTATTATTATTATAAACAACCTACTTGTTAATGATACATTCTATTTGCTTTGCTATATAGCTAATTGTTAGACTTACAAAATTACGACATTTTGAGCTGAAGAAAGTATTTCTGCCATTTTATTTTCACTGTTGACGACTAGACTAATAACAGTAGGGACCAAATGCACAGCGGTATAACTGGGCTTCCGCTAAGCTGGATGGGTGTAAACATGCACCGAGGGTACTTAAAAGGTATCTTAAGATATGTGTATGCCATATGTAGCCCTTAGGCTAAGGAAGATAACCCTGACAAAATATCAGGTGGCCTTGTCAATCGTTGCAAACTTTGGCGCTATTACAAGTATAGCATCTAACAGCTAAAGTACTTATTTATTATTCGATGTTTCTTACGCTTATCAAATCATCGTTTAATATACCCTACAAGAATACAGAAAAAATTAAAATGGTGTATACCTGACAAATGTTTATTTACATTTCGATATTTTTGTAAAATACAGACGAGTTGAAGGTCCCTCTCTACCCCAAATGGAAGATGCTGCTGCATTGCCCACAAAGTTGACGAGTATTAGTAAGTGTTGTTTGCATTTATTTTATCGATATGATCCTTGTATTGTATGTGTTTGTCAAAATGGCACTTATTGAAGACGGAAAGACAATATTGTTTCATGTATTGAACAACAGGATGTTGACTTTATACCATGTGTCTTTCTTTTCTTGTTCTCATTGGAAATGGCATGAAGTGTAAGTTCCTAACACCCAGGATTACAAAGGTAGGGTATTATTGGACTAATATATTTATCCACCGATTCTTCTTCTTCTTTCACACTTTTTTGTTTGTGGTCAGCATTTCCTCAATTCGGTTCTGTCGCTAGCGTCGGTTTTTGTTACCTTCTTTCCTTTTGTAGCCGCGCCCCCCCCCCACACATTTTCTTTTTGGTCAACCTGGGTTTCTTTTCCCTTCTACTTCTATTGCTAAAATTTGCCCTTTCACGTATTTTTTCTTTTTCTTCGTAAAATGTAGTTGGTTGTACCACATCAATCTTGTTTCTTTAATCATTTTACGAGCTTTAACGACTTTCAGCTTTCTTCCGGTAGCGTTCCATTTGGACAATCTCAACGATCATCGAAACATCTTCATTTTCATTGAGTTCAGTTTCTGGTGCATGGGGATTCTGATGCAATCTACATAAACTCACAAGTCCTTCAAGGATGTGTTTTAGCACCCACACTTTTCAGTTTTTTAGGTGATACCATCTTTGATGAGGTTGTCTAGTCATTCGAAGGCTGTTCAACCCATGATGGTTACTAAATAGAGGATTTTCAATATGCAGATGATGCCCTTCTTATGACAGAAACCGAGGGTAAAAAGAAATATGGTTCATATCTTAATGCTAAAAAAACACTGGTTTTACCGAATGTCCCCTCTAAAAATGCAATCACTGTTGCTGAATTTACGTATCCAAGCTCGATTATAGATAACAAAGGATCCAGTTATTCAGAGATTTAGCGTCATATTCGCCTTTGCTGCAGGTTTTAGACGTTTAAGCAAACCTTGATGGAACAAAAGTAATATTTCTATTAAACTTGGACTCTCACCCAAGTGGATATATAAAAGTTTGTTTATTCTGAGCAAAGCTGTTTAAGATCCATATGGTTTCGCTCCCTGTCCTCTATTGAATGCAACCGTTTAATAACTAATAACATATTTTAACCATTTCTAGATATTTGTAAGACACTTAACATTTATGGGTCATGTTTAACGTTAACCCCCCACTCATGCAGCCAGAATAGCTTTGGAAGCCCATCCATTACCCGGATGGAAAAGAAGACCGGGTGGCCAACGGAAAATTTCGACGGACATTGTAGCATGCGAATTCAGTCCGTTTATCAATGCTAACCTCCCCCCGTCCAAATGAATTACTTAATTAGGTATCCGTTTGCTTACCGTTTGCAGTTAGTAGAGATCACTGGAGGGCTTTAATTCGGGATGTAATTAACATTTAAATTCAGCATACCTCTCAAGTTTTTGCAGGCCTTTGGTAATTTAAACTACTCTAGACGATAATAATTGGTGGAGAATGTTTATCCCAGATGCAAGCATACACTGAAAATATTTATTTCAAGGTATATGTATACCATATAGCCTCATCAAGCTTTGCTACTAGTGCCGCCATCACAAGGATGCCGTTTACCAGTCAAGAAAATTCGTTTTATTTCGATGTTTGTTATGTTATGCTGTACAAATGAATGAACTGTCTCTGGACTAAGGAGGATGGATGAATTGGGTTTTTCAAGTATTGGTTCATACAAAGATTGTAACAACCTAAAATATTACCGTTTTAAAAAATATAAAGATCTGTAGATGTCAGTTTGCTTTACACAACTCTAGCCTATAATATATCAAATGAAGAAATCCTGTTTCTCAAACTGATGTGATTCTATTTTTTCTTTCGCCGTCTTAATTGTTGCGTGTATGTGTATGTGTGTTTGCAGGTTCGAAGCGCAGACGAGTGGAATTGTCATCGTCCACTGCGACGTCGGTACCAAGCAATGTGGTATCGCAGTCGAATTCTTCCAACGTTTTGGTTGGTTCAATGTCTACACCAAATGCCTCATTATTGAAAGTGCGTTTTTGAATTGAATGTTGAACTTGTTTTCAATATTAGACTGTTTAAACATTTTCCATAATATGGGCATTCAACACGAAGACAACCACCCTCCCTCCCCATCTCCAACCGAGTCTGTCAGAAGATTTGTCTTCATGAACAATGAAAGGTTGTGGTCTAATATAGTGAATAGGAATGTTGACAATATTTTTTTGTCTTTACTGAACGCGAATAATTAGATAATTAAGTAGCTTGCGCAATTTCAGTTGTAGATAGTCGAAACGAACATAATTGAAAGTTTTTGTTTGTCATATTAAAACAAATAAATAAAATGGATTCGATTCCCAATACTGGCACCAAATGCGGGAGCACGTCCAGCGTTTCGTATAAAACATTTAAAGTAGTAAAATTAGAAGATAATAATGATAATAATAAATTTATTTATCAAAGGCTTAAGGCAAGAAATCACCTTGTCATGGCCTAGCTGTACAGCGCTCGACTTGGACCTGGATGGACATGGGTTCGAATCCGACCACAGGAATCAAATGCAGGTCCACGTTCGGCTTCACTTAAATGTTCACTGCTGAAAGATGCATGCATCCCGTCAAAAAAATTCAAAGTAGTTCGTTCTTTTGTCGTTCCGTTAACGTCAGACAACAAGTGAATGATTTTAGTTTACACGGCACTTGACCGTTTTCACGCCGTAATATTGGCAAGCAAACATTCTACATTGACAAAAATAGGGCTGCTGGTTTTATGTCCTGTTGCCTCGACACAAATTGACAGCCGGTTAGGGTGAAATGGTTTTGCACACAAGTATGACCAATATTCCTGCCCCCACACCCCAATTTTACAGCATTCGTCCGTCAGTCTCGATGATGGTCGCGAATCGGGTCGCAAGTCTGGTCGCAAACGATCGACGCCTACTTCGAGCACAACGAATAGCGCATCCGGTGCAGTCAATACTTCGGACAATTTATTGGGACGCCATGTTCGTTCGACAACCGACGGCTCTTTGGGCGCAGTCGTCACTGGCGGTCATCACACCCGACATCATTCATCTCGGTCTAGTCAACGTTCGTCTTCGGTAAATTCGGTCGAAAACAAGGATTCGTTGGCCGTCGATGACGATCGACTCGTTGTCATGTCTTCGTCGAGCGGACTGCGCAAGTCCAAAAAGAGTACGCTTTGTCCTTTTGTTCAATGTCGGCTAGTTGTTTGTACGATGATTAAATTGTACTATATTTCTTGTTCATTTGTTTCATTTCATTTTGGTTGGCGACGTGATTGCCTCTTCATTATTTTTCGTATTTATACGGCATATAAAACGACTGACTTCGATGGCTTGATAGGCGTAATAAATGGCGAAGAATAATGAAGTTTCTTGACTGCTAGACGGCATCCTGACCGCTCGCAAAGACTGATGAGGTTGCCTGATTTTTTGTCAGGGTTATTCCATTAGCCCAATGTTACCTTAAGATACCTTTTAAGTACCCTGAGTGTATGCTTACAAAACCATTGGATTCAATCGTTTGCTATAGCAGAATAATTTAGAAATATTAAGGACTAGTGACTACGTCACTAACCACAATAAATTTATACCAATGTTTTTTCTACCCAGGCCATCATCATCATCATCAGCGCAACTCCGGCGATTCCGCATCGGGTAGTGTTTTGGAGCGCGACGGTCTATCCGAGTTGAGACATTTACGTAAAAAGGAATTGTAATTTTGCCAAATTGTATGTTTTTCAACAAACGGGCGCACCTTGTAATTTAATCTTACACTGCGATTGCACATTTTAAAGCATCTGTACTTTTGTGAACAAATAATTTTTATATCTGTGTGTGTGTGTGGAATTTGAAATATAAAAAGATATATTCGAACTGTTTGTACACAATGATTTGAATTTGTTTTATTAAGATGAATAAAAACAGGAACGACAATTTTGTGGTTTTAGAAGGTTAGTTTGCTAAACGCGCCAATATCGTTTTTGTAGTTTAACTCAGAAGGTAGTTTCTTCATGGCATAGTTTCGTAAAACATGTATTGGTGTTGATCGTGTATTATTATTACTAAACCGTTTTGCTTTAAAAATAAGTATGGGACGATAAGATCACAGTTTGGACCGGGTTGGTCTAGCGGTACAGCGCTCGAATTCGAACTTCGGTGGACATCGCCGGCACTAAAATGCGGGCCCATGTTCGGCTTCGCCAAAATATCCACTGCTGAAAGATGTTTCTCGTGCAAACATTAAAAAAAAACTTGTCAAGTCCTCCTGCTTTATTGTTTTTCAACTTTTGAATTGCATGGATCACTTCAATAATAGAGATGTCATCAATACACATTTCAGGATTTTGATTCTTATTCATATCTTTATCGTTATTAAAGTCCATGTGTCGATTCACAATCTGGTATCAATGAAAGGGACATCCTAACAACTTTTTTAGAAGTCTTACTAAAGATATAGTAAGAGGGCACTATGTTATAAAGCGTGAACAAAAATGTTTTCAATGATAAGGTTTAATAAAATAAAAATACAAGCTAATGCAGAATTTGGATGTTAATAATTTAATGTAACATTACATGGAACATCATTGTTGCCCCATATTTTTTGAAGTGAAATGTTTTTGAATAGATAATAATAGTAAATAGTTAATAAATTTGTTGCTAAATTGAGCTGTCGGTTCTTAATTTTCCTAATGCTAGCTTTCTAAAGCATCCTAGATTAGAAGTAGACCTAATTTTTTCATTGTACCTAGAATAATTATTGACTAACTTAATTTAGAATTCCATATATGTAGATTGACTAAAAGCAATTTTTGTTGTAAAACATTTACAATGTAACACCGGCATTCCTTAAAAGCAAGTAGGTTTTGAGTTTTTATAATAAATGTTATCGGTGTTTATGCATTTGCATTTCGTCCTACTTGGATTGGATGGTTTTTAAATTAACAATAAAATTGCAACTAATTGCATAATATTTTATTGAAGTGATCGAAAAAACAATAATCACAATATGACACTATATTGTATGCGTGTGTATGTCATTCTACATAATTTGATAATATTTAAATATGAACTCGTAAAAGTATAGAAAAACTGGATTACAAATAATATCAAATATTTGGTTATAAATTATCGACGAAATATACAAATCTGGTCAATGAAAGTTGGTGTAAAAATACTCATATTATAAAATATCTTTTTAAAAATTAGTTTATATTTAACAGAAAAATTGCATATATATATATATATATATTTAATCATTCATTTTGGTTGCTGACTGTCACTTACTCATTAATTTCCATACTTATACGGCATATAAACGATCGACTTCGATGGCGTAACAAGCGTAGAAGTATAACAAAGTTTCTTGGCTGGTAGACAGCATCCTTGTGACGTCGCCACTGTTCGCAAGGGTTGACGAGGCTGTCTGACTTTTTTGTCGGGGTTATATTTTTTAGCTCTTTCAAGCTCTTTACGTATACTTTAAGATGCTTTTCAAGTATCCTGGGTGTATGTTTGCACCCACTCGCCGAAGTGCAAGCTCATTTAAACCGCTGTGTATTTGGTTCCTGCTATTATTTGTCTAGATGCCTGTGGGAACCTAGTCCAGGGTGCACCACGTGAATATTACTATCATTGGAAATTGAGACTTTATAGGCATTACTCCAATTCTCATGATCATTAGCATCCCATATATATATATATATATATATATATATATATATATATATATATATATATATTATATATATATACCAATTTAATATTATATTTATATTCGAATTTTGCTGATCGATATACAGTTGGCAGTGCCAATCAAATGCTATTGCTAAGACGACTTTGTGCGCACTCAGTTTTGAGTTGTGCATGCTGTCAACCATTTTGGCCAAGGGTTCTTAAATAGCTTCTTGTATTTAATTACTTTATAAAAAAATGGGAAATTAATGGCATATATGTTTGCGATCTACTAATAGATTATAACAACCTAATAATTAAGGGCAAGTAGTTATTTATTAAAAAAAAGTATTTTGTCAAAAATGATTGTAGCTATTGCACGTTGGACGTAAATTTGTTTACCCTACTACTTTGCAACAACTTGTACTTTTGACTACAATTTTTGTATATTTTGACAAAATCACATTAAAAATAATGTAGGGTATATTAAAAAAACAAAACAATCACTTTTGAATTGCAATTTAGATTAACAGGAAGCCATTTTGAAAAATAACATTGGCAACAAATTTTGATTGTAAAAAAAAACAATTTTGTTTAAAAATAAAATTTGGTTCAAAATAAACAGATGGATGTAACAATATGATTAGAAAGGTTTAGCAATTTGATTTATTTTGTATATTATTTTTTGTTTACATTATTACAAATCCCTTTGCTTTAAAATTAAGCATGGGGCAATAAGAAATTGTTGCGGCAAACAACAACGAACAACAAAATTTTTCCATGTATTCGAACATTTTCTCAAACGTTTCGCTTGATCCCATGAGACATTCATTTCAATTAGATTTTCCCGAATGATTGTTAGTCAAGATTTCTGTGGTCTACCCCAACCTTTCTCCAATTGTCCATTCTAAAACCGTTCTTGCTGGTCTTTCGGGCGGTAAACGTAGAATTTGATTTAGTAATTTTCTTCGCCTAATTGTACTAATGCCATGTAGTAAACGAGGGTCAGTTCTTCTCATGATCTCATTGTTTGAAATGTGATGGCGCCTGATAATCTTGAAAATATTTGTAAGACACCGGGGTAAAAATATTAACCATCTTATCAATTTTGTCTGTTTGCTTTCACGTTTTACTCCCATATATTGCCGTAGGAATGATTATTGATGCGTACAAACGAAGTTTTGCCTTCAGGCAAATGGAAGAACATGACCATATTGATTTGAGTCTATAAAAGACTGACATTCCTTGTCAAAGTCTGGCTTTAACATCAATTTTAGGTTATTCCATCTTCGCCAATGATGCTTCCTAAATATGTTAAAGAATCAATAGTATCAATATCTTATCTACTAATTTTGATGGGCAAACAATCGTTTGACATTATGCACAACAATTTCGTTTTTGAACAGTTAATGCGTAAGCCAATACGAGAACTAATATCATTGAGACGTCATGTTTTGCATAATTCCTGGTGTTCTATTGAGTAGATCATTATCATCTGCAAAATCCAAATCTGTTAATCTACCATGGTTCCATTTGATGCCATAAGACAAATTATTTATCGATCGAGTCATAACGAAATCAATTACCAAAAGAAACAAATAGGGTGACAAAATACATCCTTGACGTACTCCTGTAACAAGTTCGAACATAGCAGTATGACTATTTTTTGTTCCAACACAACAACTTAAATTTTGGTATAGCGAATGCATAATATTCACATATTTTAACGGTATTTCTACAACGATTCTCAATTAACACTCAAAAGCTTTGAGTACTTAAATAGTTTTAAATTACTTTGTAAAGCACCTTACCAGGAACAAATAATAAGATTATCCCGCGCCAATTATTGCAATCGTTTGACTTCCTTTTTGGGAAGAGTAACAGTTACTCCTTGTTGCCAATTATTTAAAACTTGTTTATTATGCCTCCGTTTTTATTAAAATCTATGAGGGTATTTGGCTTTTTTGCATTTGTTTTCTCACCTATTATTCTTATTTTTATCCTATTTATCTAATGTTATAAAATTATCATTAAATATTTTCCAAATAACAGGATTGTTAGATTGATCTGTTTTTAATTTTGTATTTTTCTGATATCAATTAAATTTCAAAAGACTAATAAAATTCATTGTTTCTTGGTAGAGCCATATCTTCCACTTAGTACATTTGTTGCAGTCTGTGATTGCTTGTTGAAACAATTTCTATGGATTATCAGACTTTTCTAGACTTTTCAAATTTTGAAATATATTTTCGAATAAATGGTATAATTGGTTTAAGATATTTGGCTGCTTAAGTTTTTTACACGAAAACAGAAGTAATTTTTTTGTTTCTATTTACTTTAATTTGCAACAAAATTTTCAAACAGCAGGATTGTGATCAGAACCAGCATCTGTTTGGGGAAAACATCTTTTAACAGTGGATATTTTGGATTTGCCCGCAGTTAGCGTCCACCTAGGTCCAAATCAAGTGCTGTACTGCTAGACTACCCCGGTACCAAAATTACTTTGTTAAAATCAAAACTTTATTACGTTTAATGAAAACAAAAATCTATGGACAGTGGTTTGTACATATTATACAACAACAAAAATGAGTGGTAATGCCACATTTTTATTAATTCAGAGTTAGCATAATATCTCGAATAATACCCTTCGATTGTTCACGGTTTCCGGAGACATGTAGAGATATGTTTGTTTGTCAATTTAGCCGTTGTTTCCAAAATAATGTCCCGGCCAAGATAGTGTAAAGATCATCCCGAACGTTGCTAACCGCCTTTCCTCTTCCAATCGGAATTTGAAGAAACCAGGATTACGATACATGAGATTGCATCAAGATTTCTACGACGAACGTGTCCAAATGAGAGCAATTGTTGTTGTTGGGATACCAATAACAGAAAATTGTGAAATTAGAGGTCGTCTCGAATTTGGATCGTGTTCATCTTTTTTATGCAATCTCTTAATATGTAGGATGCAAAATGGATGTTGTGCCAAATGTACTTACAACATTTTGCTTTAAATTTGTCAAGCTGCATGATCTCTAACCCTGTGAGAGTCCATGTTTCATTTGCGTATAAAACTAATAGAGAAAAATTGTTCATTTTCGTGTTGGGATTGATGGTTTTTTGTCTCCATAGTAGATTAGCAAATTTTTCAATCGCAGTAGCAGTCAAACAAATTCAACGACTTACTTTATTCGATGAACCACCGTTCAGACTATATATACCATTTCAAAAATGTATATCTAAATAACTACAACTCTCACAACAATTACTACAAAAAATTGATTATTTAACTAAAACCTCCCTAGCATCTACATAGCATACAAGAGAAACGTCACTTTGATAATAAAATATACAATACTATATAATAATTAAAAAAAACTATAATTATATGTTATATTAGTATTGTCAGATTCACTTGTATAATAAATTTACTAGGTTTTTAAGTCAACCAGGAGCGCTGTATAGCTATTTCATCCTTATTTGGAATCATCAGCAGCACATACCTTTCAAATAAGAATGAAACAGCTGTACAATGCTCCTGGTTGACTTGAAAACCTAGTGAATTTATTATACAAGTGAATCTGACAATACTAATATATAATTTCTAAAAACATATAATCCCTTAAAAACCCATTGTTAAATATAATTATATATACATATATATTATAAGTAAAACAATTGTATAAAATTTCAACGGGTGCAAAATGGAAAATGGAGTAAAATGATTAACATGATTTATAAAGACAACTATTAACAAAAATACGGATTACATGCAATTTTTTCAGTTACCAAATGATTAAAGACATTAGAAAGTTTAAAAAATTTAATAATTTATATGATCGCCTTTCTTTTGAACAACCTGATCTAGGCGTTTTGGAATGCTGTCGATGAGAGTGTTGATATATTCTTGTTTTATGTCATATTGAACAACAAACCGAATACGTTCACATAAATCCTCAATTTCAGTATGCTTATTGATGTTGCGTTTTAACATACTGAAAATATGTTCAATAACATTAATATTCTGGCTGTTAGGTGTCAATTGAGTAAAAGATAGCTTTTTCGATTTTAGCCTCTCTACTGTCTAAATGTAAATATAAAGCAAATATAGTGAACTTAGATAAATATGACGTTACATTTTTGGACGTATAACATGGAGCATTGTCCTGAAAAACAGTTGTAACCCCCGTGTAAGTGTGTTGCATTTCATAATAAAAAACATCCTTCATAACTGAAACAAATTTTTCACTATTTAATGTACCTGATATAATTCTCCATTTGATAGGTTGATTATACTTAATACCAAACTAACACATCACTTGTCGAGAGTGGGCTTTCTTTCTAACAACTGGAAGTGAATGTTTTTGAAAACTCAACTCACACAACACTTTGTTTTTAAAGCCACATGGTTTGTCCCGGCAAAGTATACGGACTGCCAATAACAAAGGTGTCGTTCACTTCATAGTTTACAAAAGGCTAATCTATTATCCTTTTGTTTTTTGGTAATAAATGGCTTAACCCTTGGTGATTGTCGAGTTAAACCAGACTCAATTGCTCTGTTTTTTATTGTGGAATAAGTAAAATTGTTTAAACTATTTCTTTTAGTTTCTGAAATAGGTTTATTATAATTTTTAACTCTATAACGGTTTTCTAATCATCCGTAGTAGTCGTTACACGTTTTCTTCCAACATTATTATGATTTCGTGGTTTTTGACCGTTTATAATCCAATAAATTGTTGAAAGGTTACCTATGTATACATTCGCTAATTTTTTCGGTGAAAATCCTTCATTTTTTAATTCTTTAGTAACACGGTATTCATTTTCGGTAAGGTGAAAACATTTTTTACCACTACTGTCCATTTCACAAACGATGCAATCAGAAAGTAAAATTAGCGGATTATTATTATTAAAAATGCTAATAATAATAATAATAATAATAATAATAATCAAAACGTATTTCAATAGGTAAATATTTAGAACAGGAAAAAGAGTGCAACAAGTGGTTCCATCAGTTGTATTTAAAAGTTTATCAACAATAAAGTTTGAATTTCGAATAAACTGATAGTTGAATAACATTGGATTAACAATATTCATGTTGTTCTTACTGTTTCATTCGACAATAATTGAAAGTTGTTACAAATAAACATTTATCATGCCTTGTACAATCAATATGTTTAATTTATGTAGAAGTTCAAAATAAACTGCATAAAATTTACTATATTTTTTCCTAACGTGCGCATTTAAGTTAATTAACGATATTAATGTTATGTGGCCAATTAATTAAAAACTATAATAAACAAACTTTTAAGCATAAGTTAATAAATTAATTATTTGTAATTTAATTTACAAATCAACTACAAACAGTCCCTTTCATTTTAAGGAGCATGACGAAACAAGAGCGATATGAAAGATTGTAAATATTGACAAATCGAGCTGATCTGTTGCGTTTTCATACTCAACTCTATTATTGGCATTTTCATTTTTTTGGCTACAGTTTTTTTAGCACCGAGTTTTTACAAAAGCCAGGATGCTAACTTTGCACTGGATTTAGTAGAGTTTTTATAACAAAGTCCTACTAAAAGAGTTCTCTCATTTGCTCAACCGGTAGTAACGTAGCAGTATCAAAGGTCACTGGGCAATTAGAATTGATCAGATTTACTAGAAATAATAAATTTACAGGTCCAAGGTCATCCGCCCGTTGATTGGTGGTTTAAGGCGCTGGCCTGAGATCAGATGGGGCGTGGGTTCAAGTTTATGTGTGTGTAAAACTTGAAAAGTATGCGCTACTGATGATTCCAAATAAGGATGAAACAGCTATACAGTGCTTCTGGTTGACTTAGAAATCTAGTAAATTTATTATTCAAGTGAATCTGACAATTCTAATATAACAATTCTAAAAAATAATAATAATAACAATATTAATAATAGTAATAAACAATGCTAATAATAATAATTAATAATAATGCTAATAAAAATAATAATAATAATAATAATAGTGCATTTAACTATTTAAAAAATATTTACTATAATATTGTAACTATGGTTTTTTGTTAGAATATGTAAAAAGACGTTAAGTTGTTTCCCACATGTTGCTAGAGCAACAACAATGGAATACTATACGGGCAAAAAAGTAATAGATAGTACTATCTCAATGACAGTGTTGAGTGAAAGCCAAAAGGAAAATCATTCTTCAAATTGTAAAGTTATTAATGCCAAAAACTCAACGCATGTTACGCCCGTTTTGGACAATTAGGATACCTACAACAATTATGCATTGCAATTTTGTTCAATAAATTTGTCAATGGATTCATTTTTCATCCCAATGCCAACACATTTGAACGACCAAATTTATGTTATTTACAGCATTTATTAAATTATTAAAAAGTTAAACATTTGACACATTGTGTTTTATATTTTGGTAAAATTAAACTGTCCAAAATCATTTTTTTTTAATTTTCTAATTTACTCAACAACAACAACAACAACAACAACAACAACAAAAATAATGCAATTTAAATTTTGAAATTGCCAATTTACTTTTAATTAGTTTATATTGTGATTGTCATTTTTGACAAACGTTTATTTAAATGTATTGTTGGCTATTTGTGTACTTGTTGAAATTATACAACTTTATTTCAAATAGATATTATTTTCTTGGACCAACTTTTAAATAAAGTTTTAAATAAATATATTAGTATTAAATTAACTGATAAAATTTATTGTAATGTTAGCACATTAAACATATGTTAACGTAAAATAATTTATCAAACCTAATTTATTATAAATATTTAAATTGGTAAATTATGTAGATGAGTGGATTTTTCAAAAAGCTAATTAATTAAACATTTAAAAGCTGTTCTAATTTATTAATTTTTAGAATTATTAATACGCTAAACTTGAATTATAACTAAAAACATAATTTGCTATTTTAGACTTCTTGTATTATTTAACTTGGGTATCCATAGTTATAATTTTGCTTGAATTGCTCAAACCATTTTTTTCTCATTTTCATGTTCTATATTTACAAAATATAAGCTAGTAAATTAAAAATTTTATTGATGTTTTTTATTGTTTTAAAAATAGCATTTTATTTGTTCTATGTGTGTATATTATTGCTCACTGAAATTAATGAAAATATGTTCTAATAAATTACCTTTTAATTTATTAACTCTACAAAGGTAACTTTTTTGCAGTTTTATTATTATATACTATAATAATGCAAAAATTTGACTATTTGACCAGTGGAGTAGAATTATCAAACCGGTCAATTCAAAATGTATTGTTATTTTGTCAAAAATGGGAAAGTCGGTGGAAGGCCAGACTCGAAACCGGGTAGACAGCCGTTTGAGTCTTGCTACAAGCACCAAAATGAGGGCTCTTGTTTGGTCCTAACAAATGTCCATTTATTAAACTATGTTTTTCACAACACATTTAAGCAGTTGACGACGCCGCCTGATTTTGTGTCAAGGTTATTTCTCTTAGCCCAAGGACTACATACGGTATACATACGCCTAAAGATACCTTTTAAGTACCCTGAGTGCATACTTACACGTACCAGCTAAATTGAGAAGTTAGTTATACCGCTGTGCACTCGGTCCCCGTTGTTATTAGTCCAGGTTCTTGTTGGCACCTAGTCCAGGATGCACCTTGAGGAGGATAAATAGTCAGGTATATTACCATCATTCGAAATTGAAACTTTATAAGCATTTGTCAAATCCTCAAGATTATTAGCATCCCTGATGTAGAACTTTTAAGTAATTAGTCAAAAACGTTTGACAAAATGTAATTTAAATCAATTTTAGCATTGTTTTATTTTATTTTTGTTTTAGAAGTAACATGTAAATGCACTTTGTTCGAATTTACACCCAACTGCTTGTGGGGATTTTAATTTCTTTACAAATTTTATATAAAAACCCCCTAATGTACACAAAAACCATATTTTTAAAAAGTAAAAATTAGAATCAAATATTGTGTTAATAATTTGTTTCCTATTTACCTATCTCCTTATACAACGACATAGTGTGGTAAATACAGTAAAAATGAAAACATTACAGTTACTCATTATTTGGTATTGATTAAACAAGCAAAAACGTTTTTTTCAATTTTTGCTACTTTAAACGTTTGACGGCAAACGCATCGTTCAGCAGTGGACATTATAAAAAAGCCGAACGTGAGCCTGCATTTAGTGCCCGGGTAGTAGATATCGAACCCGCCCGAACCCACCCGGATTCGAGTCGAGCACTGTACCGTCAGACTATCCCGGTACAATGTTGATGTTGTTGGATTGAAATGTTTGTTGTCGAATTGACAACTTTTCCATTTTCCACGGATTAATTTTTGGGTAGAGTTGTGCAATTTTTAAATGTCTTGATCGTTATGGATGTATCTTGTCATCGTTTTTGTTTTTTCTAATCTACAGACATGGATCTAAATTTTACTATATGCATTAAATGCGAGGCCCGTTTAACTGTGCTAAACCTCTACTCGCTAAAAAGTGTTTTCCGTAAAGCATCCAAGCCATAACAAACAAATGAAAAATAATCAAATGAATTAGGAGTCATTGTTCGAAAAATCCAAAAACATCTTCATTAATTAATTGCTTAATTGACACAAAATCACGTTATTTAAAATACTTAATTATTAAATTAATTTTGTTTCTTGGTTTTAATATTGTTTTTGATAAAATACTTTAACACTTGACTAGTATTTATTTCGAACCCATTGAAACGATATCCTATTTGTGCTAAATTAATTATGTAACCTTGACAAACATATAACAAAGGACTTATTTATTTATTTTTCTTTTCGTGTTGTTGTTGATGATTAATTAAACAATATTTTAATTTGTCTGCAATAACAACTTGAGTTATTTGTCTATTAACAAGTTAGTCGTTTTTAAATAAATTTTGGCTAAAATATTTTATTTATTGAATGTGTAACGATTTAAGTGTTTTGGAAGAACAAAGTAAAGCCGTTATTTTGGGCATTGCACTTTGCCTACAATAAAAAAGCTTTCTTTTGAAAAATTACTAATAGAAAGTGGCCATACTGTTGTGTTCATCATAATGTTGAAACGTAGTTAACATTTTGATGTGTTTATTTATTTATTTATTTACTTATTTATTTATTTATTTGTTTATTTATTCGGTTGTTAGTGCTTGTTTGTTTAGCAAAGTCAGACAAGAGCCCATATCGGTGCTTGTTGTGGTCTGTTGGAGTTCAGCGCTCTACCACACGACCACCATATATGACATTAATTTATGGTTCACGTTTTAATTTCTTCAATACGCAGTGACAAGTCAAACTTGCTTTTATTAACTACACAATTTATCCAATATCAATTTTCAAATCAAACGAGAAGCAAAATAAAATTGAAATTGGATCAATAATTCCAAGATAACATTGAACATAATTGTGATTTATCATTATCATTTTCTTTATACGTCCATTAATTTAAATTTCATTAAATTATTAATACCTGGTTTTATTAACAAATATTACACTGATTTTTAAAGTTTAATTCTATATGTACACTAAATTTTAAGGTTATTTAATGCAAATCTTGACAACCAGACTACAACTAAATTTTTAAATATTTGTTGTTAAATGATGTGTGCTTCAATGAGGACTTAATCAAAGTTGTCCGCTTATTTTATTTATTAGCAATTATCAAAATATTTAAACATACACCGCGTGAAAACGTTAATTACAGCTATAATATAGTCACTTTGTTTTTTATGTTGAACAAGGTAGCTAAAAAATGGTTACCGCAATTTAAAACTTATTGTGCTATACTTTTAAACTATACAAGCAACTATCCATAAAATGCATAATAGTAATATTGCAACAACTTGGTGGATATAAGTTCGAATTCCAACACCGGCACCAAACACGGGCTTACATTCAATTTCGCACAAATGTCCACTCTAGAAAAATGATTCTCGTAAAACATTCAAAGTTATAAAAATTATTAAAAAATAATGATAACAAAAGTCAAGTAAATGACGATTAAGAAAATTAAAATTAAAGTTTAAAAAACCTCTTCCAACAATTGGGTTTTAAAAACAATATATTATTATTATTATTATTGTGATGATTATTATGATTATTATTATTGTTATTATTATTATTAGTAGTAGTAGTATTATTATTAATGTGATAATTATTATTATGATTATGATTATTATTGTTATTATTATTATGATTATGATTATGATTATTATTATTGTTATCATTATTATTATTATTATTGTGATGATTATTATTATGATTATGATTATTATTATGATTATTATTAATACTGTTATTTTTATTATTAAAATTATTATTATCTTTATTACTATTATTATTGTTATTATTTTCATTATTGTTAATATTATATTTCTTATTATGATTAATAACATTAATATTGTTATCATTATTATCAATGTAATTACTAACATTATCATTATTATTATTCCTATTACGATTATTATTGCTACTATTATTATTATTGATATTATTATCATTATTCCTATTATTATTATTATTGTTATTATTATTATTATTATTATTATTATCATTTTTATTATTATTATTAATGCCAATATTATTATTATTAATATTATTGTTATCATTAATATCATTATTATTACTATTATCATTATTATTATTATTATTATCAATACTGTTATTTTTATTATTAAAATTATTATCATTATCACTATTTTCATTGCTATTATTAATAATATTATTAATATTATGGTTATTATTTTCATTATTGTTAATATTATATTTTTTATTATGATTAATAACATTATTATTATTATTATTATTATTATTATTATTATTATTGTCATTATTGTTATTATTTTTATTATATTTGTTGTTATTATTTTTAATATTATTATTATTGCTATTATTATTTTTATCGGTTTTATTATTATTATATTACAGTAAGTATCGTTATTATCATGATTATTGCTATTAATATTGCTATTATTATCATCATTAATATTATTATTATTGTCATTATTATAGTTGTTGTTATTATTGTTATTATTATGATTATTATTAGTGTTATTTTTATCGTTTTCATTATTATTATGTTATAGTTCGTATTGTTATTATTATCATTCTTAATATTATTATTGCTCTTATTATATTATTGTTGTTATTGTAATTATTATTATTATTATTATTATTATTATTATTGTTATTATTATCATTATTATTACTATAGTTATTGTTATTATTATATTGTTGTTATTATTGTAATTATTATTATTATTGTTATTACTATGATTATTGCTATTATTATTATTATTATTATTATTATTATTATTGTTATGATTATCATTATTATTATTATTATTACTGTTATTATTATATTATTATTATTGTAGTTATTAATATTATTGTTATTATTATTATTATTATTATTATTATTATTATTATTATTATTGATATTGCTGTTATTATTATTATTATTAATACTATGGTTATTATTATTATTATTAATACTATGGTTATTATTATTATTATTAATACTATGGTTATTATTAATATTATTATTCTTATTATTATTACTCTTATTTTTGTTATTATTATTATTTTTTTAATTTTTATTATTATTACTATTATTATTATTATTGTTATTATTGTTATTAGTGTCGTTTTTGTTATTATTATATTATTGTTATTATTATTTTTATTTTTATTATTATTATTGATATTGCTGTTATTATTATTATGATTATTATTATTAATGTTATGGTTATTATTAATATTATTTTTTTATTATTATTATGATTACTATTGTTATTGTCATAATTGTTATTATAACTATTATTATTATTGTTATTATTATTATTAATGGTATTATTATTATTATTAATATTATTATTATTGTTATTATTATTACTCTTATTTTGTTATTATTATTATTTTATTATTATTATTATTATTATTATTATTATTTTATTAGTGTCGTTTTTGTTATTATTATATTATTGTTATTATTATTATTATTATTATTATTGTTTAAGTACTTTACAAAAACATTTTTATGGAAGTGAACATTTTAAAAATCGAAAAAAAACCGAATTTATTGGCGCTGGTGACACTGAAACTCATTGCTACTTAAATTTGAGTCCTTCACTAGACCTAGCTTGGCACATCTGCTTATAATTAATAGTATCGTTTAAAGCGAAATATGATTTAAACAAGAATGACCAATCATGAATTTAAACATTGGTTAATATCATTTTTTTAAAATTACTGCAAACAGTTGAAATGCATTTTGCTGTATAAGTATTTTGGAATTGTTAAACCAAACTAATTGAACTTATTTACATTAGAGTTAAAACAAGTTTTGTTTTACAAAACAGTTTAGTAACAATAATGTTGTATATATATAACTTCTTCTCTAACCAGTTCTAAGAATGTGTTACGAAAGCAAAATAATTAATTAATTCTTTAACAGTTTTGTTGACTCTAGAAATCGTTGAACAAGATTGTTCCATTTGATTGTACTTTAAAATTTTAACATTGTTGCATATAAAAAATTGTAATTTACTTTAGATTGTATAATTGATTCTGTTGTCAGACTTAACCGATTTTATTTTTTTGCACTCCAAGCTCCCTGTCTTTCTGTTTCCCAACTAAACAAGCAAAATAGGAATCGATAGAATGAAAGCAATGCTTTTATTTATGTAAGAAAAATACTATTATTATTATTATTATTATTATTATTATTATTATTATTATTACATCAACAAGTATAAAAACATTTGTAGGAGCACATTATTAAAAAAAATCCTTTGGTCTAGCAGATAGCAAATATAATTGAACCGATAATTTATAACAAAAATATTTTTGCCTAAACAATTTCCAACTACTCCACAAGTAACGTTTTTTATTTTTATAAATTTTATCAATTCCTGTATCAAACAAATTGATGCGACTGTTTTTTAATCAACTAAGCAACATAAGGTAGATTTAAAATATTTTGTACTATATTCCTATGTTGACGTACAGGGGCTAAAATAGGAGCTGTCAAAATTAGCATATTGAAATTGATTGACTTTCCTTACATCACTTAAGCATATTAGGCACATCAACATTTTACTAAAATAAGCATTAAACATCACATTAGCAATATCAATATTCAAAACAATAAAAATATTTTCTTTTTACAAATAGCATTATCAAATTTACGTTTAGACCAAAAACCCAGAATTTACACATTTCGACAACATGAAAAAACTACTACGTTATTTGCTTAAAAATAAATTATATTATGAAATATGTACATATATATAAAACAGACATCACCAATTGTCCAAAGTTAATAATTCAAGGGATAGCCATGCTTTTTTATAACTTCCTTTAACCGTTTTGGATAGGAATCGACCAAATTATTGATATAATCCTGTGGAATTCGATTGTCTTACACATAATTGATTTTTTCCATGAGTGTACCTCGATTTTCCGTCTTATTCACCTCTCGTTTAAAATAACTGAAAAAAATGTCATTTATATTGAGATTTGGGCTATATGGAAGCAATTGAACAAAGCTGAGCGTTTTGCTATTTAAAGAATCCTTGGTCTAAACAATAAAAAAATCGGATAATTTTTAGATTATGATGAAAACCAAGTTACCTTTTGCGATGTATGCACCGGAGCATTATCTTGAACAACCACCAAATGCCCTGAAGCCCTTTGTTGTAGTTTAGACTTGAAAAATTCTTTAAAAATAGCTACAAATTCTGAGCTGTTTACATGACTACTCGTTTCGCTCCATTTTGGTAGTTGCCTGTACTTAATTCCAAAATATCCATGAAGACATGATGGATGTACAACTTTTTTAACAATGCAATTGTTGTCTTGAAGAAAATCGGGACCACAGATGATCGTGGACTGCACTGCCCATGGTTCATATTTCAAAGCACACTCGTCTATGAAAAACACCGTTCTCCAAAAACATAATGGACGGTCTTCATACGTTTTGGCAAATTCCACACGTTTTCTTCTATGTTCTGCAGTTAAAAGAAACTTTTTTCGCGTTTTCCTTAACTGCAGATTAGCCGATTTCATCCAATTACGAATAAGTGAATACGAAAAATTGGGTACTTCTTCGTTTTGTATTTGTTGGATAGGCTTTATTTTGTTTTTTTTTAGTTTGGTGATAATAAAAGTATCATCTCGTTTGCTCGTTGATGGTGCAGGTCCTGTTCCTGCTGTTCTTGGACGTGTATAATCCTGTAACACACAGTATACAGTTCTTGTAGTTATATAAAATAAATCCGTTATTTGTTCAACAGTCAAACCCATATTATGACTTTTTTTGATTTGTTCGTAATTTATAACACTTAAAAAATAGCTTCCAGTATTTAAACTCATTGTAATCACACTATATATATGTTCAAAATTGTGCCAAGGTCAAGAGTTCAAGTTTAATGTTAGATAGGTTAATAAAACAAAAATGAAAGGTAAAGTAATTAAAAATATTCTTTGATCTTTTCACACCATAATTAATGTTAAATTTTCAATACATAAAAAATATGAAAACTGATCAATTTTTTTTATATATAGTGTATGAAGTGACGTGTGCTGGGTTATGTAAACACTTATAAACTTATGTAAACAAAATTATTATTTTTTGAAATGTGTGTTGCGTAATCGTTTTGTTTTTAGCTTTATATGTATAAAATATTTAAGTGTGACTATCACCATTTACCCACTTGAATGCAATTTATCCAAAAATTCCAAGACACTTAACTATTTATAATTATAAAAAAGTGAAAACACAATTAACTTTAAGTATCGATAGTCCATATTATTTTAGCATAATTACTTAGTTGAAAAAAATATAACTTTCAAGTTAAAATAGCACAAATTAAAAAATAAGAGTTCACTGACAAGTACCATTTTAAACCCTGTACTTTGTTTAATAAAAGTGCATTATTAAATATTTATTTTCTGAGTAAAATGAAATAAAAACTGACATTGATTGAATGTTAGTATAACGTTTAAACACACACACACACACGCACACACAATGATTTCAGTTGTTTTTTTAATTTTTTAAAACATGTAGAAAATTCAAGTATACTTTATTGTAGTTTTAACAACCTACGATACACAATTAGAAAAATAGAGTTATTTCTAAATTTTCGTACATTTTTTCCAAATAATCATAAATTATGTCAACTAATTTGCATGTCTTCATTCAATAAAAATTATTTATCTTTAAATTTTGCCATTTTGAAAAATAAACTATAGATACAAATCTATATTCCAACAATTTTATTACAATTTATATTATATATATATATATATATATAGGCTTTTATTTCCAAAAATTTTAACAGAATTTATGCGTTCAATATTATTCGTCAATATAGTTTTTTTGGTTTGTGTTCAATCACTGTAAAATATTTTGTCATTGTTATTTAAATTATCTTTTAAAACAGTAAATAGTAATTATATTACAAAATTTATTTTAATTTAAAATTTTTAAAGCAAATCATATTTAGAAATATTTATTTTTGTAAAACATTATTTAGAAAATATTTATCTAAATTTTTAAAAATAAAAATAAGTCAATTTTGTATTTCATTACAATACAATAATGAATTTAATACAATTTTGCAATATCAACGTAATTTCTTACGCAATTCAATATTATCGTAATAAACAATTACCCAGCGAATGTTTTGAACTTACTATAAAACCATATTTAAAATACTAATGTTTAACCACAAATAATTACATTTATACTTGAGTAAAATATTAACAACTGTCATTTATCAAACTAATTAATTAGTTTTACTGCGTGCTCGGGTGGCATAGCAGTACAGCGCTCGACTTGGACCTGGTGGATATGGGTTCAAATCCTACCATCGGCACACGTTCGGGTTCGCCGAAATGTTAACTGTTGAAAGATGCGTTTCTTGTCAAGGCATTCAAAAAAGTAAACAATAAATAAAATTAATAAACAACCACTTTAACTAGAAAGTTGGTTATAAAGAATAAAAAATAAAAAGATTTAATTACACAAAATATTGAATGTCAATTTTTAATCCAATTTAAATTACTTTTATTTTTTTACTTTTTCGGTTTTTATTGCTTAACTGTTTTACGGAAAACACTTTTTGGGCATGTAGAGAGCGAAAACCATTGAGTATTGACTATCGGTAATAAAAGTTGATCGCATGCCCCTGCCCAGTTTTCAGTTTGTGATTTAGCCATTCCACCGCCATACTTTTTAACCAAATAGCAACAAAAAAGTTTTATTTTACAATTCTTAATTTAGAAAAATATTAATATTCTAGATACATGTCTTATAATTAAACGCAAATTTGTAAACGTTGTAAGACATAATTTATATTTTGTTGCGTTAAAATGCAATGTATTATTCCTTTACTTGTTGATTAGGAATGACAGTTATGGAATTGGAATTAAATCTATTTAAACAGTTATTTTTTGTATTTAGTATTTATAAAATTACATCACGAATTATTTAATGTATTATTTCATAAATTTATTTACAAAATATAATATATTTTTGATAATATTTTCAAATTTTAAATCAAATTAAACGAAGATTATTGTTATTATTATGATTTTAATACTTAGAAAAAAATAAATACTGGTTTTTATTAAAAACAAAAACGTTTTTTGAAACAAAATGAAATAAATGATACTTTTTTCAAGTTGATTGTATTTTGATCAAAACCAATCAATCAATATGAGGAATTTTACAAAATGGATGACATGAATATATAGTATACGTTTCCCCAATATAAACTCTAAATATTTCTGTATTTTAACAAAAATGCTTGTCGTAAATCCAACAGTATTTGCTTATTTTATTGTATTTTTAAAATGTTTTCCAATATTGAATAACGAAGAATAAAATGACTTTAAACCAACGGATTACGATGGGTAACAAAATTGAATCTTATATTTAGCACTTTTTTTAACATATTTTATGCATATCTAACTCTTATTAATAAATACCTTGAATAATATGTATATATATATATATATAGTAATAACAATAACAATAACAATAATAATACTAATAATAGCAATAATAATAATAAAATTATTATATGTAGAAAACATTTAGTTACTTATCTTACTTATTTATTAGTCACTTTTTTAGTGCCCAGGTTGCTTAGTGGTACAGCTCTCGACTTGGACCTGGTGGACATAGGTTTTGAATTCTGCTACCGGCACTAAATGCGGGCCCACGTTTGGTTTTACTAAAATATCCACTGTTGAAAGGTGTTTTCCGGTACAACATTTAAAGTAGTGAAAGTAAATGAATAAATAAATAAAATAAATATTGTTTTAAAAATGTCTTCGCATTGCAATTTAGAAAAGATTACATCAAATCAGTCTTTAATATTATATTTGTTTTAAAATTATTCGCATATAGATGATAATTAAACAACATAAATTATCTATTATATAATTGTATATTTATTCGTACATATTTATTTTAACATTACACAAACAATAAAAAAATTATATTTTAAACAATTAATAAGCGGAAGTTACATAATTTTAACATAATTACTATTTGTGCTTAATATCATTAAAATATTGTATTTGTTATATAGATTTGACCTAATTATGATGCCAGAAAACTAATCACATCAAAAATCTAACCAAATGTGTAAATAGCATTTTCATTAAAAATAATAATAATAATAATAATCAAAATTATTATTAAATTATAATTATCATTATCATTATTATTATTATTATTATTATTATTATTATTATTATTATTATTATTATTATTATTATTATTATTATTATTATTATTATTATTATTATTATTATTATTATTATTATTATTATTATTATTATTATTATTATTATTATTATTATTATTATTATTATTATTATTATTATTATTATTATTATTATTATTATTATTATTATTATTATTATTATTATTATTATTATTATTATTATTATTATTATTATTATTATTATTATTATTATTATTATTACATTAAGCTTTAATATCTCACTAAAGATACATTCAGCGTAAAATACATTTTCACCATCAATAAAAAATATAAGAAAATTAAAAATAAAATTAGTAGTACAAATAAGGAGAACAAAATGAAATAGAATGTCATGATAATGAATATAAACATAGTCAGTACAGTAAACATGTGGTTTAAAAATAAATTCAAAATTACTAGACTTTGAATGAGTCATTATAAGGCACAGTTACATTCTGCTGTAGGATGTTCATATTAGTTCGAATAAGTGCGTGGTTGGAATGATTCCTACCGTAATAGGTTTATTAGAAGTTCGATTTTGTTTTATTCTGGATTGGTTAATATTCTGGGTAAGTATGGTAGAACTGAGGTTTTGTATTAATTGGTTTTGGTTTTTGTGTGCAGGTAGGTTCTCCTTGTTTTTTCAGAAGCTTTAGAATTGTTTAAGCTGTATGTAGTGAGTGAGTGTTATTGCCTTCAATCCTTGATGTTAATTGTATACAGGATTTAAAATGTTTATTAACAATATCATTCAATAAGATAGAACATTTGATTCCTGCAGATTTTAACGCCAAAGATATGCACCTTTTTAAAACAACATAATCTTGTTTTAATAAACTAGGGAAAATTACGGGTGACCAATATAATATTAAAGGATAAAAGAAAGACGTAACGAACAATTTAGTAATATAATTATCAACATTTTGTTTTTTTTAATCTTTTTAGGTAGTATTATAAGGATTTGGTTTTTATAAATATATGCTCTCCATGCTCACACCAGGTAACTTTGCTATTTATGTTTACCTCAAAATACTTAATTTTGTTACAGGTAGTATGTTAATTTTATAAATTAAATATTTTGATTTAACCTTGATACCAACGTATTTCTGTTTGTTGGCCACAAACGATTGCCTTGCCGATAATGAAATTTGTCTAATTAAAGTATGGAAAGAGAACTAGTATTATTTGTAAAACGGGATAACTTAGTAATGCAGCAATGAACTCGATTTCGGGTAAATATTGGTTTAAGTAGCACCAACGCAACAGAATTGCCAGTCCCCGTTTGGCTTTGTCACATGCTAAAAAATGTTGTCTGTTAAATGGCACCGGGCTTAAAGTGATTACAAATGTCATGACCCTGGCGGGTTGAATTTTGCGACGATTCTTAATTGGGTTTTCTTGGACACGCAGTTTTTGTCAGTGGGGAAACCTCACGTTATTCGCTTGCTGTAACAAGGTGGCCTAGCGATCAAACGCTCGATTTGGACCTGGTGGACATAGGTTCAAATCCAACCACCGGCACTTAATGCAGAACCACTTTCGGCTTTGTTAAAATGTCTACTGCTGAAAGATATTTCCAGTAAAACCTTCAAAGAATAAAGGTTTAAAAATTAATAACAACTAGATAAATAAAATAACTAAAATATACTAAATAAATTGTTTAATAATTTAAACGTTTAATTAATATTAAAAAAGAAATGCCGAAAATAAACAAAAAAACCACGATTATCGATTATTGAAAAGTTGTTTTGCAGCTCAATAATCACTGCAAACTTCATTAGGGAAACTGTGGAATACAATGTATAAGAGTTGGGTTATTCAAGAGTAATGAAAAAACCATAAGAAATTTGTTTATCATTTTAATTATTAAAAGTTAAATTATGTATAAAATAGAAAGCAATAAAAAGCTACATCAATTTTTTATAGAAATTGGATCGAACAAAAATGGTGTTATTTGTTTGCCATATATTTTACAAACAAAAATATAATTTGCAGAGAACTATTTGGATACAGAAATAAAGTATTATGTAGATTTAATTTTTAAAAACATGTACATATGGTTGTTGTCAGTCTTTAGAAATAATTGATTTAAAGGCAAATTGATAATCAAAATAAAAAATAAAAACTTATGAACAATACGTAGCATAAAATAATGGTTCATTGTACTTGTAAAATTAAATGTAAGTATTATCTATTTAAAAATTGTACCAAATGTAATAGGATGCTACAATAACAATGTTTTTATTCTAAATTTAGTAAAAAATCAAACGTTAAGTTTTTTATTTTTATTACTAAATGATTATATATCAAGTTTAATTAATTGTTTGGGTTTTTAGTACACAATTTTAGTAACTAAATTTTTGGTATTAATTTTGGTTGAAACTGGTTTATTAGATAATCCACTAAATTGATCATGTTGTGTATGTGCAATTTGTTAAAGTGAAATAATATTGTCAGATATATATATATATATATATATATATATATATATATATATATATATATATATATATAGTTTATTTAATAACTATTCCAGTTTTGTTTACATTTTATTTATAGTGTGTGCAAAACTATAACCAAATTACGCATAACTTTTTCGAATTGTTTACGTGTTCAAATTAACTAATGTAACATGTTGAAATAGTTTTATTTAGCTTACAAAACGTTTCAATTGTACATTAGCCAATGTCAAAGTTTTATTATTATTATTATTATTATTATTATTATTGTAAACAGTTAGTTGTCTTTTTTGAATATTAAATCAAGATGTGTAACCAAATCAAACACTATTCAATTTAAAAATATATATTATGAAAATTTGATAATTGTCACTAAGTACATAATTCTACCTAGAGCTGATGAGAAATAAACCAATCTAGCCAATTCCAAGTTTGGATAAAGGAAAAGTGCTTAAGCGCAAGGTTGGCAACCTACCTTTGTGAAAAATCTACATTTAAGTACTAAGAACTTTATAATAATAATAATAATAATAATACTAATACTAATAATAATAATAATAATAATATTCGAAATGAAGAAGAATGGCACTTTAAGATACATCGGGATAAACATTTTATAGAAATGCATCGAAGTGTAAAAGTAGTAATGCAAGTAGATTCGGTAAATTATTAAACACGAAAGGACAAAAATCAATTTAACTAGCAGTTCAATTCGCATAAACGATTAACATATAACATTAATTTTACAAATTAATAAACAAATTGATTAACGTGTCTACTGTACAAAGGTTTGCGTCACTTTGTAATTTTTATTTTATTGTACTCTCAGTTGTATGAACACACAGTTTTCACGTACTTTCTACAGTCGTTGTGCAACTTAGTGGTAGTGTGTGTCCTTGTGTTGTAATCAATTGTTATTATTCATATTGTGTTTATAAATTTTAGCCACATGTAGATAGACCTATAGAATAAAAGTTATCTCATTTAAAATTTATATATGACTGTAAACCGATCAAAGTTTGTTGCACACGCAAAATGATTCTATACTTTTGGTTGTTAGTACTGAGTTTGAGTCTAGCATTGAATGAATACAATGCGTCTCCCAATGTACTGTCACAGGAAATGGTCGATTATATAAATGGGGTAAGTTGGATTTTGCTGCATGTTTTTTTTATTTTTTCAAGTCAATTGTGGTTTGGATAAACCCCATTCAATACATTCATTTTATAGCAAATTCATTATTAGTCGTAATTTTAATTCACTTTATTCTACAATGAATAAATAATTGTGCTGATTTGTCATTGGATGTTATTTTCCAAAGACAGATTTTTCGAAATGTTGTAATTATTTGATAAAAATGTACGTTTTCTGAAAAATTCAAGTACATTAGTTTAAAAATACAAGAAACAAATATTTGCACATTTTAGTATTAGATTAAAATGACTTGGTTTTTATTTTACGTTTGCTACTTTGAATGTTTTATGAGAAACGCATCTTTCAGCAGTGGACATTTTAGCGAAGCCAAACGTGGGCCCGCATTTTAGTGCTGATGGTGGGATTTGAACCCATGCCCACCGAGGTCAGAATTTGAGCGCTGTACCGCTAGACTACCATGGCACTTAGTTTTAATTTTTCCGTATTTTGGTTTAAATGCTGATTATTGTTTTATTTGAAATAAATACGTGCATGCGATCGTATAGATGTTTAATAAATTGAATTAATTTCATTTTTGAATTTCTAACAGTTTAGTATAAATCTTGATAATTATTTCATCTTCAACATTTTAACATCGTTTACACTTTGATAATTATAGGAATATAAATACTACAATTATCTATTAGCACAAATAAAGGAATTGTTTAATTTAACATAGCCATTTAACGCTATGATAATAGAGAAATGTCTTTATAAGTAGCATGTCTGCTTTCTACATTATTGAAACGTCTTAATTATAAGGTTCTGCAGCATTATTATATTGGAATAAAAAAGGACGTTAAAAAAATTGTTGCAACAAGTATAGTTTTTATTATTTACTTTAATATATAGATACAAAGTTTACAACATAATTTATTTTAAAGCAAGCAATTTGCTTTTGTTTTACTTTTTTTTAATATCCGAATTCTCGTTTTTGGTCTAAATTAGCATTTTATATGGTTAAAATGTCAGTATATGTTTGTTATGTTTATTGATACTTTTAAGGCAATATTTAAAGTATATTGAAATAAAACCTAAATGTGTTTAATACTATTAAGTAATGTTCTGAAGACTAATTTCGACACGTAACCGGACTAACCCTGTACTATTATACTAGAATAAAATTGGACGTTACAAAATTCTGTAGCTGCAACAAGTAAATGACGATTGTCAGTAAATCAAAATCATGATGTCAGACATTCGTTTATTTGCGCAATGTTTAACTGAAATAAAAACTGGAAGTCGAAATTTCCGTAACTGATTGTAGATACACGCAATAATGTTCCAGAAATTGGTTCAACACCGTTTTTTACTTACATTATCGATGTAATTAGCAGTTAGACAAAAATGGGTTTTGTTATATAACTTAGCTCCGCATTCAATATTTGATTTAAACATTATTGCTACTGTAATTTTGTTATTGAGTTTTTAACAATTTATATCTTTACCAATTAGATTTGTTAGTTTCAAAGTAAGTAATTAAATTTAAGAAATACATAACAATTTTAAGCAATTTTATTTAAACAGTTAGGTTAATTATTTATTATAGGTTTAATATGGAATGTTGATAAACATGAGAATTTGGGTAATGCCTACAAAGTCCCGATTTCTATTTATAGTAATATCTCTAATTGTTCCATCACGTGGTACATTCCTGGATTAGGTGCATCTAAGCATCTAGACCAACATAGCAGTATAACTGGGCTGTTACTTCAGTGGGTAAGTGAACGTATACATTCAACGTAGTTAAAAGGTATTTTAAGGTACATGTTGGATTAAGGGAGATAGCTTTAACAAAATTTCAGACAACCTTCCCAATTTTTGAGAACAGTAGCGCCGTTACAGAAATGCCGTTTACGAGTCAAAAAAACATTTGTTATTAATTTATATTTGTTGCACTTATCAAGCCATTGAAGTCAATTATTTAATATTTTGTATAAATATTAAAATAATGAAAAAATGAAAACGCCATCAACTAGAAGAATTAATATAAGATTGGACGTTTTAACTGGTCTTCACGTTTAAGTGTAACAACAAACAAAATATTTGACCAATACGCTAAGATAAATTAGCATTTTCAATTTCTTAATAAAAATTCATCAATTGTGCAAACTGTAATTATATTTTAATAAAATAAAAATGTTGCATCTTTCTAAAAGCTTAATACTACATGGAAAGCAGAAGTGACAACACGTTTCAGAAGTGTGAGTGACGTAAAGCGTATGCTGGGTACAATTCCCAATCCCACTGGATTTAAATTGCCCAAATTATGTTCTTATAGTGGAATAAATAATGAAGTGTTACCAGTTGAATTTGATTCTCGTGTCAACTGGTCACACTGTCCATCAATTTCGGAAATTCGGGATCAATCTGCGTGTGGTTCGTGTTGGGTAAATTTAAATTATTTTATTATTGAAATAAAATAAATACTATTTGGATTAATACAAATAGTTAAATAATTCTACAAATACTGTTACGTTTATTTTGTTCCAATTGCCTATTCATTTTTTTCAAGGCATTTGGTGCGGTTGAAGCCATGTCTGATCGCATATGCATTGCATCTCATGGCAAATTTAAACCTTTTCTAAGCGCCGAGAATTTAGTTGCGTGTTGCATAAGTTGTGGCCAAGGATGCAATGGAGGATTTCCAAATGCAGCTTGGCATTACTGGAAGAAGTATGGAATTGTTACTGGCGATTTGTACAATAACACAAACACTTGTCAACCCTATTCGTTTCCACCATGCGAACATCATGTTAACGGAACAAGACCGCCATGCACTGGAGATTATCCAACGCCATCATGCAAACACAAATGCCAAAACGGCTATAAAATTCCTTACAATAAAGACAAATGGTTTGGTGAGTTGTAGGTTAAATTCGGTTCAAACAAGCGAATCGTTTTCTAAATTTAATATAAACTTAACTAATGTACACTACAATAATTTCTAATATATGTTATTTAATTCAACTTTAAAGCGGACAAAGTTTATCACGTTGGCGCAAATGAAGATGCAATCAAAAAAGAGTTAATGAAAAACGGTCCTTTGGAAGCCGATTTTGAAGTGTACAGCGACTTTCCCAACTACAAATCGGGCGTGTATCAACGCACATCAAATACCTTTCTTGGTGGCCATGCAGTACGATTGCTTGGATGGGGTGTAGAAAACGGCACTCCCTACTGGTTGCTCGCCAATTCGTGGAATTCGGATTGGGGTAATAATGGATATTTTAAAATTATACGTGGCAAAAACGAATGTGGCATTGAAGCCGATATTATCGGCGGTTTACCTAAGCTCAAACACACACAATTTTGAATAACAGTTTGTTATATTAATGTAGTTTAAAATGATTCATTTTTATTGACCAAAACTTTGATACATGTAAACTCATTTTAATTAAATAATCCTATTAAATATATTGTTTTGAATAATGAATAAAAACAAATAATTGCCCCAATTATTAAATATCTTATTAATTAATATAATTTATTGTAATTAGATAAAATGTTTTTTAATTTAATTTATTATTTTATTGACAGAAATAAACCTTATATTAATTATTATTTTCATTCGTTAGCATATATTATATGCAATGGTTGCCAAAGTAAGTTAGATTGAAAAATATTTTAATTTTTACTAGTACTTAAAAATAGTGTAGGATTTTGTTTTTGGATATTTAACTAGAAACACTTTTGGCAGATAGATATGTAGGGGAAAGCAATTATAATAAAAAATATTATGTAACTTCTACTTATTATTCACATTTATATAGGCGTTGTTTTTAAAATATGATTTTCGTACTAACTCTATATTTTTAAATAAATATTTCTAAGTAAAAATCAAGCAATATTATTTTTAATTCCTAATACTTATTTTTACAAAATACTATCAGAGATAACAAATTAATGTAGATTTAAAGCATTTTTTAATTTTTAAACAAATTTATTAAGGATTGTAAAACTATATTTATACAGTACGTAAAGTATCTAAATTAAATTAATTTTTTTTTTAAATATTTTTGTCTTAATATACATTGGTTTACGTATCATATGTGAACCACCTATAGCTCAATGAATAAGGCTTTGAATTAAAAGTCGGAAACATATGAATTTAAATTAGTGTCAGACTTCAAAAGTAGGCACTGCTAATGATTACTAACTTGGATGAAACAGTCCCACAGTGCTTCTGTTGACTACACATCTCTATATCTATCATTTGGTGAATCTTACAATATTATTATAACTAAAAATTGTAACATTAGCATTATCAACAACAACGATATCAATTCTAATATGTTTTGTAATACATTAATTTGATTACACTTTGATGCACATTAACTAAATTACAAAAGTAATGTTTGTTTTTCAATTTAAAAAATTGTTACATGTGTTTGTTTATAATTATATTTATTTCAAACATTTAATAATTTTATTAATCAATCTATTGCATGTTATATATATAGGGGCTAAAAATGGGTCCTGTCAAAATTAACACATTGAAATTAATTGACTTTCCTTACATCATTTAAGCATATTAGGCACATCAATATTGTATTATGATAACCCTTAAACATCACTTTAGAAATACTAATAATTAGAACATTAAAAAATAATTTTTTTTTTACAAGAAGCATTACAAAATTCTCGCTTAGACTAAAAACCCAGAATTTACACATTTCGGTAAAATGAAAATACTACTACAGTATTTCCAAATAAAAATATAAGAAGACGTAAACTGTGAGATGAATTTATTTCGTATATTTTCGTCAGTCACAAACATATACCATTTTAGTATATATATACAAAAAAGGGAGTATAGATAACATTTAGATTAGTACAACTCAAACATTTACACACAATCATTACGACCAAGCTAAGTTCAATGTAATGACGAACTGTTTTTGTGCACACAAAGCAGGTTTCAATGTGTGAATATAAACGGATTCGAGAATTTTCAACATATTCGAAGCTGGAGAAGTAATTAGCACTTTAAAACAATTTTTATAGTTGATTTGATGTTTGGTTTGTAGTAAGTGACGTAATATGAAGAATGTAAATGAGTGTTCATTTCCGTTTGACCTCTTATTGATCCAGTTAGGAATCTGTTCTTTAGCCCGATTAGATAAGCGACGCATTGTCCGACCAATGTACTTGTCACCGCAACTGCAAGTGAACTGGTAAATGAATGTGAGGCGGAAAATGTGTCTTTAGCCGTTTTAATGTTGGGCAAAGGGGGACCTATAGTAGTGAACAGCATTGTTAGTTGAATCGATGTTATCTGTACCCCCCCTTTTTTGTATATATATACTAAAATGTTATATGTTTGTGACTGACGAGAATATACAAAATGAATTCATCTCACAGTTTACGTCTTCTTATATTTTTATTTGGAATTATAAAGGGAACCTAATGCTTAAACTAAAGTATTTGTTATACAGTATTATGTTATAAAATATGTCCACATATAGATAATGGACATCACCAATTTTACAAATTTAGTAGTTTAGAGGATGACCATGGTTTTTTATAACTTCTTTTAAATGCTCTGGATAGGAATCAACCATACACAGAAAATTTTTAAACTAATTAATTTGCTATAAATTAAATGTATGGAGTTGTGCCAGGTTATTTAAGCACTTAAAAAATTAAGTAAATAAATAATAATTTCTTTTGAAATTAATGTTTACTTAATCGTTTTATATAATTAACTTTCCATGCATATAATTTATTTTTGTTGTAACTATTATTATTTACCCATTTCAATACTATTTATCCAAAAAACCCAAAATTATAATTATAAAAAACTTAAAAATTAATTAACTTCAAGTATTAATAGTCCATATTATTTAAACATAATTACTTGTTTCAAAAAAAAAATATCTCTCAAGCTACAACAAAAAAAAATTGAAAAATAAGAGTTTATTAACAGGTCCCATTTTAGACACCGTAAACTGACATACTGGAAAAAGTGTACAACGATTGAATAAAAAAAGTTTTTAGTGGCATGTAGATTATTCAATTTTCGTTTTTGTGCAACCAAATGCGTGTATGAATGTAAACAGATTTAAGTGTTTTTAAGGTAAATATTGGAAAGTTGGACTAACATCAACACCGTCGTCAACAATTATTGAAATCAACTTGGTGATTGGTTGACAATATGGACCAGATGCATAAACGTTTACTCGCGTTGCACTTTTGAGGAATGTGTTTGTTGGCCCAGTCAGCTAAGAGACAAGTTACCCGACCCATATATTTGTCACTGCAATTGGAAATAAAGTGATAAATACAATGGGAAGTAGAGAAAATTGCTTTAGCCAGCTTGGTTAACTACGTTGCAAAACTACGTAACAAAAAAGGCTTCGTCAGCTGTTTGTTTGTTGATTATAAAGCCGCATTCGATAGCATATGCAGAAGCAAATTGCTTAAGCGTCTTATTGAACTCAATGCTCCTAATCACACAATCAAATGGCTTTCCAACTATTTTGAAAACAGAACACAATACACCCAAATTGGGTGTAAAAAATCCACTTTAATTCAAAATAACAAAGGTGTTCCACAAGGTGCGGTCTTATCTCCTTTTCTTTTTTCATTATACGTGGATGTTCTTCGACCAAAAGAGCCTGCTGTACTTTTCAAATATGCGGACGACATGGCGTTATGTGAATTCATCTCTTCAATCGAAGATAATGTACATTTCCTGGAGTCAATTGGTAAATTAGTTGATTGGTCAACAAAACATAGTCTAAAATTAAATCCTACAAAATGCAAGGTAATCAATTTTAGCTCACACAAACCTTCAACTCAATTGACTCAATTTCATCCAAAGGTTTGTATTAAAAACGTGGAAATTGACATTTGTGATAGTTTTCAATATCTCGGTGTTTTACTGAATAACAAACTTACCTGGTCCGATCACATTGACCATTTGTTCACTAAAACTCAAGGTTTATGTTACTACATAAGACGCTTAAGAAACCTGCGTGTTCGCCAACATGTTATTAATACGTATTTTAAAGCTACATTTTATCCAATAATATTGTATTGCTCCCCTGTAATATTTCCGGGACTAAAAAGAAAGGATTTTATGAAGTTAAAAAAATGTATTACCATAATTAGCCGATCATCAGATACTCCTTACAATGACATTCTTTATGAAATAATTCATCGACACTTCAAGGAATGTTTTCAATTAATGTCGTATTTCCAACAACTCCAATCATTCACTTTATCGTGATTTCAGCAAATCATTTGCATCGGGAATGACAAGAAGATCACATATACACGTTAAGTGCAGAACCAATGTGTACTTAAATTCATGTCTGCCATATTTAGCAAGGTTACTATCCAATCCCAACAAAGTTCAAAGTGACCTTTACATTATCCTATCCAAATCATGAGTGTTTTCTTTGTTTTTTTTGGTCTGACCAATTACCGTTGTTTCTAATCTGCCCATTTTAATCTGTGACCATTTATTATCCTTCATCCAGGGCAATATTTTATTAGCCATGCTCACTCATGAGTCATGAATCATTTGTATTTTATGTATACTGACATATTTGCACTCTATTAACCATAGTGTCCCCTAAAGAATATTATGTCACTTTACGCATATCATATTGAACATGACTTTTGAAAATACATTGATTTTAAGTTTTTTTTCCTTCTTTTTCTAGCCTATGTAATTTAACCTTACTTTACTTATTTATTTATTATTATTATTATTTATTATTATTTTTTTGGATTGATGTTACACACTGCTAATTGTATTGTATTTTTATAATTGTACATATTTTTTGTGTGCTGAAAGCTACTTCTACTGAAGTGTCTAAGCCAATAACCATAAATAAATAAATAAAAATAAATAAAATTTGATACGTTTGAACTTTAATGCGTCGTGCATACGAATTGGTATGGATAAGCATTATTTTTTATTATTAGAAAGATAAATTTAGATAGTTTGATTTTACAAAAAATAAAATGTTAATTAATAATTTGGGGTAGACATTTTTGTAAAATGGGACCAAGTGCTTTAACTACTGACACCAGAAAAAGTAGTTACATACGTTTAAACAATTTTTTACAATAAAGCACTGTTGTAAATTAGATTAACTACTTTTATGTTTTTTTTAACTATTTTTCTACTTTAAATATTATGTAAAAACTATTTTTTATCAGTAGATCTGCACTTAGTGTCGGTGGTGAAAATTAAATCTGATTCTAAGGTCTTGAAATTATTGTTGCAATTACTTGGCACAATAGCAATTTAAACGTTGTATGGTTATAAAAAAATTAACGATTTTCTACTACACATACATTGAAATGTGATTAATAAAATTGCCGAGTCAAATTTGACATTTATTTTATCCTTCATTTATTTTTACTACTTTGAATGTTTTGGCGGGAAATGCATCTTTCAGCAGCGGACATTGTAGCAAAGCCAAACGGGAGTCCGCATTGAGTGCCAGTTGTGGGATTTGAGCTCCGATGTCCACCAAATTCAAGTCGAGTGCTATGCCGACAGACCATTCAGAAAAGAACGTTTTTAAGTAAAAAAAAAACACAGAAAATGGCGAAGGAAAAGTTGGCAAGTCACAAATGACTATACTAAACAGCATTTAAGAAAATATAGTTGAACTAAATGTTACGTACATTTTGGCAAAACTGTCTCAGCTTTTTGAGCACATGGACGAGTGCCACAACAAAACCGTATAGAAATATTTATATGTAATGTATAAAATGATCCAATAAATTGCGCAAAAAAAAATGTTGAGTATTATAATGATATCCATAGTCAACAAAATCTTTTTATCTATTTATTTAGTATTATTATTACAATAGACAAACACAATTAATAGTTTTAAATTTCAAAGCAAACATTATACGCGTAAGTATGTAAATAAACAAATTATTGTTGTGGAAAAAAAGTTGGAATCAGACTAATTGTTATTACAAGTTTTTATCACATTGCAAATGTGGAATATACTTTGTAGTAAGTACAAATGGTGTAAGTTAACCACTAGATCATTGTCCAGCTGTTTCATCTTTCATAGTCAATAAAATATTTACATCTATTTATTTAGTATTATGATTAAATTAAGACTTTTCACACAAACACATGTAACAATTTTTTAAATTGAAAAACAAACATTATTTTTGTAATTTAGTTAATGTGCATCAAAGTGTAATCAAATTAATGTATTACAAAACATATTAGAATTGATATCGTTGTTGTTGATAATGCTAATGTTACAATTTTTAGTTATAATAATATTGTAAGATTCACCAAATGATAGATATAGGGATGTGTAGTCAACAAAAGCACTGTGGGACTGTTTCATCCAAGTTAGTAGTCATTAGCAGTGCCTACCTTTGAAGTCTGACACTAATTTAAATTCATATGTTTCCGACTTTTAAATCAGTCTTGTTCGCTGAGCTATAGACTGTTGACACATAATTATTCTTTTTTTATTACAAAACCCTTTTGTTTTAAAAAATAAGCATGGGGCAATAAGATAACAATTACAGCAAAAATTAAGGTTTTGGCATTAAAGATTTTGCAAATCGAAGATTGAGCTTCCTTTCGGCTTTCACTCAACCCTGTCATTTGCGTAACTCTGTCATCGAGATACGCGCGATCACTTCTTTGCCGCTGTTTGCCGGAATGCGTCCTCTTATTGTTTCCGTAGCAGTACAAATTTTTTACAGAGGCCAGGTTGCTAGCCTTGCGCTTGAACCCTCCTCCTTTATCCAGGCTTGGAACTGGCTAGATTGAATCATTTCTGATCCAATCTAGGCGGAGTTGACACATGTTGACACATAATACGTAAATTAATTATTTATTTGCCAAATACATGGTTTTGTTATTAACATCCGATTATTACATTGTGCAAATTTTTCCAAAATTTCATTCTACACAAAATTATGTACAGTTTTTATAACCAATAAGTAAATGGTATATTTATGTAAGAGATTCTTTACAAATTAATATTAACAACGTACTTTTACAAAGTAACTTGCTCAAAATCGGTACACTTAATTTGAGCAAGCTTAATAAAAATTTTGTGAGCATTTTGAATAAAACATACGACAAATGTTGCTCCTAGTTAAAACTTTATATTACTAACAATAATATTACTTCCTCAAAACTGAAAAAATACGTCGATTAAAAGGGATAGTATACAAATGAAAATGCTATAATAAAGTTTAAGTTATAAACAAATTTATTAAAATAGAAAGGTTTATAAACAAATTAGTCTTGTTTTGCCAATAGCAATCCAAAAATAATTTGGTAACAAATAAAAACAATTATGGAAGGATTGTTTTATTTATTTTATTTTTTATGTTTGCTACTTTGAATGTTTTACAAGAAACATCTTTCAGCAGTGGACATTTTGGCGAAGCCGAACGTGGGCCCGCATCTTAGTGCCGGTGATGGGATTCGAACCCTGCCCACCGAGGTCCAAATTCGAGCGCTGTACCGCTAGACCACCCCGGCACAAAAAGAATTTAAAGAATTTAGTAATGACATAGATGGAAATATTTTAAATAAACATTTTATTGTAGATAATTTATCTTCCCTAACAACAAAGCTTACAACTATATTAATAGCCGCCCTAGTAACACTTCTGACGTAAGTTTTGATCTGCATAATCTTATATTTGAGTTAAAAAGTAATTTATCCTCTCGACCGTACGGCCTAGATATTACAATACTTAAACAATGCTATTCCTTAATTAAAGATTTACTTAATTTAATAATATCTAAATCTATCAACAATGCCATTATTTGAGATTATTGGAGAACCTTTAGAATTATCACAATACTGAAACTACCTCACTTCCAAAATAATATTTTCAAACTTTAGACCTATTGCATGTACTTCAGTTTTTTTCAAAATTACTGAAAAACTAATACTAAAGGAGATACGATTTACGCAAAAACTAACCAGTAATTTTATGCCATTTGTTTACAAAAACAACCATTCAACTTTAGATTGTGTAGCCAGCTTAGTCCACAACATTGCCGAGTCACTAGACAAAGACAAATGTTTTGTTAAACGCTTAGTTTTATATAGAAAACCTGCATTTGACAATTCTTTGAAGGAAAAAACTAAATATTTGATTGATATAGATTCGCCCAGTGATATTATTAAACAGTTATCAAATTATTTTTAGAACGGGAAACAGTACACAAAATGTAGTTCTAAAATATCATTCTAAAGGATAACAGCAATGGTATATTGTACTATCCCTTTATCTTTTTTACTTTATAAATTCATTCTAAACGTTTCTTCTCCTTTAAGTCTATTTAAATATGATGATAACATAGCATTATACAGTACCATTTTATCTACTCATAACATTAAGCAGTTTAACATAAATAAGATTGAATGGTAGTCTAGTAATTCTAATCTTTTATTAAATCCACAAACATATAAAATAGTCAAATAGTATAACGACAAATTATTGTAAGCTACTCACAATATATATATATATATATATATATATATATATAATACGTGTTAACATACTGCATTGAGGTTTATAGCTTTTATGATAAATTATTTGTAAAGTTGTTGTTATGCCAATAAAAAAGATAAATATTTAGGAAAGCTTTAAACTAAGAGCGCACACTTACCAGGGTCTGTGGTGAAACGCTAATTTATATCCAATAAGATACTAGTTTAGCGCTTAAAAAGTTCTTCTATTATTAAGTAGTATATATTGTTAAAACCGTTATTATTATAAAGCTTGAAAACCAGGTTAAAACCAAATTATTGCAACGCTATTGATTAAAATTTAATCTTCTTTTATTAAAATTTTCGCAATGTTGAAAAAAGTTAAACAGCTTACTGGAGTAGAGTGTAGAATAATTGAATAGATGATTTTTATTATGCTTTTTAAGATAAATAAATTTCAATACAGTGCTTTTGGCCAATTGAAATAGCTTTAGTGAGGATATACAATTTTTGAGCAGGAATACTTGTGAAATTAGAAGAATTAATAGAAAACAGTTATTATTGTCTACTAACGGTAAATAAGTAGTCAATGTATTAAAATAAAATTTCTGTTTAACAGAATTGATGCGAAGAATACAGTCAGCAAATTCCAAATTCGACTATTAATTAATTATTATAAACGTGTATATTATATTATATATATTATACAAAACCCTTTTGCTCTAAAATTAAGCATGGGGCAATAAGACAACAATTACAGCAAAACAACAACAACATTGGAGATTCTGCAAATCGAAGATTGAGCTTCCTTTCGGCTTTCACTCAACCCTGTCACTTGTGTAACTTTATCATCCAGATACGTGCAATCACTTCTTTGGAGTTGTTTGCCGGAATGGCGTCCTTTTATTGTTTCTGTAGCAGTATTATTGTTTTACAGATGCAAGGTTACTAACTTTGCGCTCAAACCCTCCTCCTTTATCCAGGCTTGGGATTGGCTAAATTGAATCATTTTTGATCCAAACTAGGCGGAATTATTATAAACGTATGGTATATATATAAAGCGGTATAATAACAGTTTTAGTAAACATTCATTTGCTTCTTCTGTGGCGCAGTAATAATCATTATAGTCATTTGATTGTATTAATTAATAAAAACAATAGAATTATTAATAACTTTATTTAGTCAAAATGAGTTAACAAATATCAACGTTTGGAAAAATAAAAAATAAAAAATCGTTTTTCAAATTTATTAATATGAAATATTTTATTAACATTATTTGTGTTTGAGTTTAGGTAAACCGCCGATAATACCCGATTCAATGCCACATTCATCTATGCCACGTATAATTTTAAAATATCCATTATTACCCCAATCCGTATTCCACGAATTGGCGAGCAACCAGTAGGGAGTGCCGTTTTCTACACCCCATCCAAGCAATCGTACTGCATGGCCACCAAGAAAGGTATTTGATGTGCGTTGATACACGCCTGATTTGTAGTTGGGAAAGTCGCTGTACACTTCAAAATCGGCTTCCAAAGGACTGTTTTTCATTAGTTCTCTCCTGATATCATCTGGATCCGAACTAATCTGATATACTTTTTTAGCTATTTAAATCAAATTAAATAAAAGTATATATATATATATAATATTAAAGATTATTATAGTGTAAATTTATTAAATTTAAATTAAATTTAGAAAACGATTCGCTTGTTTGAACAGAATTTAACCTACAACTCACCAAACCATTTGTCTTTATTGTAAGGAATTTTATAGCCGTTTTGGCATTTGTGTTTGCATGATGGCGTTGGATAATCTCCAGTGCATGGCGGTCTTGTTCCGTTAACATGATGTTCGCATGGTGGTAAAGAATAGGGTTGACAAGTGTTTGTGTTATTGTACAAATCGCCAGTAACAATTCCATACTTCTTCCAGTATTGCCAAGCTGCATTTGGATATCCTCCGTTGCATCCTTGGCCACAACTTATGCAACAAGAAAGCAAATTTTCGGCGCTTAGAAAAAGTCAAATTTACCATGGGATGCAATGCATATGCGATCAGACATGGCTTCAACAGCACCAAATGCCTTAAAAAAAATGAATAGGCAATTGGAACAAAATAAATGTAACAGTATTTGTAAAATTATTTAATTATTTGTATTAATCCAAATAGTATTTATTTTATTTCAAAAATAAAATAATTTAAATTTACCCAACACGAACCACACGCAGACTGATCCCGAATTTCCGAAATTGATGGACAGTGTGACCACTTGACACGAGAATCAAATTGAACCGGTAACTCTTCATTACTGATTCCTTCATAAGAACGCAATTTGGGCAATCGAAATTGTGTAGGATCTTGAATGACGCCCAGCATACGCTTTACATCGCTTGCATTTTGAAAACGTGTTGTCATTTCAGCTTTCCATGTGGTATTAAGCTTTTAGAAAGATGCAACATTTTATTTCATGAATATATTGTTCAATTTTGCATAATTATTGAACTTTTGTCAGTGGTTAAAAATGCTAACCAAACCTTGCGTATGAGTCAAACATTTTATTTGCTGTTTCAAATAAAACATTAAATTAAACCATCCTCAATGAATAATTAACATATGTCTTTTTCTCGTTTCTAGGTACAATTATATAATATTATTATTACTTTTGGACTTTAGTTATATCAAAATATAAATTGTTGAAAACCTACTACCAAAAAGATGCAAACCACAGACCTAGGCTTTATGATAAATTAATATTCGCATAATTGGCAATTTCTTAAATTCCACATTAATTATGGATTCAAATAAACAGCGTAGGAATTACCACAAGCTTACCAGGCACTGTGAAAATAAGCTTTAAAAATTCTAACTTTTCATTTTTTATTTTAGATTACAGTTTTTGTATTTTCTAAATATGCCGCAAGCAAGCAAACATGTGCCATCAGAATTTGGTTTTATTTGTGAGGGCTGTTCTACTAAATCAACAAGTTTCAATTACCCACTGCAACTAGTGTTGAAACCTTCTTTTTTTACCAATAAAACATATCAACCGGATTTAATGATTAAACCATTTTGGTATATCAGAATAATGACATACACTAATATTTAATCTGTATTCCTGTTTTTATTTGCATTTTTAAAATATAATTTTGTTAGATTATTTTAAATAAAACAATAATCAGCATTTAAACCAAAATACGGAAATATTAAATCCAAGTCATTTAATCTAATACTAAAAAGTGCAAATATTTGTTAATTGTATTTTTAAACTAATTTAGAAGAAATTTTTCAGAAAACGTACATTTTTATCAAATAATTACAACATTTCGATAATTATAAGTACAAATCTGTCTTTGGAAAATAACATCCAATGACAAATCAGCACAATTATTTATTCATTGTAGAATAAAGTGAATTAAAATTACGACTAATAATGAATTTGTTGTAAAATGAATGTATTGAATGGGGTTTATCCAAACCACAATTGACTTGAAAAAATAAAAAAACATGCAGCAAAATCCAACTTACCCCATTTATATAATCGACCATTTCCTGTGACAGTACATTGGGAGACGCATTGTATTCATTCAATGCCAGACTCAAACTCAGTGCTAGCAACCAAAAGTATGGAATCATTTTGCGTGTGCAACAAGCTTTGATTTTGTTTAACTTTTATATACAATTTAAATTTTATAACCAATTTTTTATAGGTCTATTCATGGCTAAAATTTGTAATCACATAATAATTATTGGTTAAAATATATTGACATACGGCATTAAATTGCACAAATTGATTACATTTTACACTAACATATTATACAAATTATTGTTTGTTTTAATTCGTTAGTAGTAAACTAAGATAACCATGTTACATTCAGGATTTATTCTAATTATAGGAAAATGTTGTTAAATTGTCAATAATGAAACATTTATCAACATTTAAATCAATAATCTTTTTTTCTTCTACTGCAACTTTTCCCTTTCTTATCACAGGTCGCTTTTTCTAGTGATTTTTCTCCATTTGATTTTGTATTAAACTAATTTCAAGGATTATGGTACTATAAATATTTACATAACACCTGCTAGTATTATGGAAATTAATTATTTTTATGATTAACTACTTAATTATCTTGCCCATGTAGACAAGAACACCTTGATTATATTAGCTGGTGATTTTAATCAAACAAATATCATTTTATTCAGATTATTGGGCCTTACTAATCAAGTTAATTTTTCTACAAGATTTTAAACACAACTATATTATCTTTCCACAAATGCACCTGATTATGTTTCAGCAGTACAATATGCATCACTTTCAACATCAGACTACTCTCTTATTCGTCCACTTCCAAAAATATATTTAAAGCCTATTTTTAAATAATTTATATATGATTCACAATCTACTTAGAAAAATATTAATAAAATTCTTAATAAGCTAAAAACAAGTCATTTTAAAATGGATGCTACGGAACCAAACGATTACTTTTTTCAATCAACTCAAGCATATCAAAATTTAATCAATTGACTAAAAATTACTCAGTATTTATGATTAAAAATTAATTAAAAGTTGTAAAACAGGTACTTCATTTGATGATAATATAATTAGTTACAATTTATTAAAGCTGTGCATGCCATCAATTGCTCCATTATTATTTACAATAATAAGTAAATTAAATATGAATTGTAAAGTAGCTAGTATAGCGTATTTTACAAATCACACCTATTCCTAAAGTTTTTGTCTCATTAACAAATTTGCTTGCATCTCAATGATTTTTAAATTTAACAATTGGGTTTTAAAAAAGTATATGTTTTTAGAAATGTTATATCAGTATTGTCAGATTTTAAAATTAACTGGAAAAATAATTCTTAACGACCTCAACCTTTTATTAAACATTTGTAATGTTCATTATTAATTTGCATATAAAAATAATTATTCTACTTTAGACTGTGTAGTCAGTTTTATTTATTACATTACTGAATCTCTTGACAAGGGAAAATATTTAATATACTGCATGTATCTTAAATATAATTTATCGTTTTAAACTATTTGAAACACCCGATCATATATTGGACCAACTACAAAATTATATTTTTAAAAATCAGTTTACACAAATTAGTCGTAATAAATTAAAGTTAACAGAAAATAACAACAGAGTTCCACAAGGTGCAGTACTATCTCTGTTTTTATTTTCGCTGTACGTAGATTCATTACAAGTTTCACAGCCATCAAATTTGTTTAAATTTTCCATTGATATGGTTGTGTGCACAAAAATCTCTTTAATTAATAATTTTTAAAAATTTAAAAACTTTATTAATAAATTTAAATAGTGGTCTACTAACTTTGATTTCAATTTAAATCCATCAAAATGCAAGCTGGTTGAACTCAATACAAGGCGTATGACAGAAACAATAAAACATTTAAATTAAATCAAACAATTATATGTACCTGTAACAAAATTAAGTATCTTGAGTCAAACATAAACAGGAAACTTGCCTGGTGTGGTCAAATAGAGCATATGTTTATAAAATCTAATTGCTTGTGCTGCCACATAAAAAGACTAAGAAAACTAAATGTTGACAACTATATTAGTAGACTAATTGTTATATTTTGTTTCTATTTTTTAATGTTATATTTCTCACCTGCAATTTTTCCTGGTTTATTAAAACAAGATTATGTAGTTTTAAAAAGATGCATATCGTGTCAAAATCTGTAGAAATCAAATATTCAGTCTTTTTAAATCACATTGTTAATAAACATTTTAAATCCTGCATACAATTAGCATTGGCGATTCAAAGTAATAATACTCACCTACTACATACAACTTTGAACAAATTTAAAACTTTTGGAAAAACTAAAATAAATTATCTGCACATAAAAATCAAAACTAATTAATATAAATAATATATATAATAATATATAATAATATATAAATTATCCAGAGTATTAACCAATCTGGATATTAAACAAAATTAAATTTCTAACAAGCCTATCAAAGTAGGAATCATTCCATCCACGTATACATTTAAATTAATTTAGATATCTTATGACATAATGTATCTGTGCCTTATAATGACTCATTTAAAATATATTAATTTTAAATTAATTATTTATTTAAAACTTTATGCTTCCCATATTGGCTATATTTATATTAATTATCATATGACATTCTATATTTCATTTTATTCCCACAATTTGTACTACTACATTTTTTGTAATTTTATTTTTTATTTATTTTTATTGACGGTGAAAATGTATTTTTGCACTAAATGTATATCTAGTGAGATAATAAAACTTAAACGAATAATTAACAATTTTCCGTGACAGTACATCATGGTGTGCATTGTTTATGTTATGTTTAAATTTAGCGCAATCAACCACCATTGTACGATCATTTTGTGTATTTAAAAAATTCAAACATTTTACATAAAAAATTTAATTTAATAATTTTCGTGCAGTTATAATTAATAATAACATAATAATAATAATAATAATAATAATAATTTATTACTCAAAAAAGGTTTTATAGTATTGCATTTTTGAGGTACAAACCGATTTACAGGTCTAATCACAAACTATACAATTTTTCAATATGCTAATATATATATATATATATATATATATATATATATATATTAAAAATAAATGAATAATAGAAATATATTAAAAATAAATGAATAATAGAAATGTATAATTTTAGTTTGTAGGTAATATTTACTCACACAATTTGAACTAAAAATAATTTGGTTATCATCATTGGATTATTAGAAATCTGGGGGTTATATAAAAAGAAATGGATAAAAGAAACAATAATTGGATAACGGTAAGCAATGTAAATAAAATAGTATTATTTTTTATTTTTATGGGTGAATTGCAATTTTTAAGTGAATAACAATAACCAGTTATAGTTACAGGTTACAGGTTGGTACACGAGTTGAGTAGGAGACAATCTCTTTTTGATCCTCGGTTCTGATGTATTGGCAATATTGTATTCAGAAAGGAAAATAAAAATAAAACAAAGGTTAAAAATAAAAACCGTCAACCACTGGGGAAACAGGTGAAAATGGATAGGGCATAACAATCATAAGCAGTCTTAAATAATGAGACCGAGTTGGCATTAACTACCTGAGAAGGAAGACTGTTCCAAGCATTAATAACCCTCTGTGAGAAGTGTGGAGCCTCAACCTGGATTGCACTCTGGATTTATTCAGTTTGAGGTTGTGTCCCCTACAATAATTATTTGTTAGTGTGAAGAAAGAAGGGGAGGAGCCAGATGTTAAGTATTGATATACCGAAATAAGATCCCTCCGAAGCCTCCTATTCGTTAGAGAAAATAACTTTAGAGAAAGGAGCCTGTCCTGATAAGGAAGATGTCTTAGAGACCTAGGTATCTTAGATATTACCTTTTGTACTTTTTGAAGATCAAAGGAGTCGGATTTTAGTATAGGAGCAGTAACCTGTGCGCAATATTCTAAATGCGGTCTGATATAAAGCATATAAAGCAGACGCACACATTTAGGGAAAAGACTACCTAGATTTCTTTTAAAGAACTTAATCAATTGATGGCAAGTTTGGGTGGTTTTAGTATAATGCCCTGTGAACTTCAAAGCAGAGTCCATGGTCACACCCAGATCTTTTATAGATGTAACCGTTTCTATCCTATGGGTGTCTTAATAAGGCGTTGAGAATACATTCCCTGATGGCTTACCAAACGATATATGCTTACATTTCAATAGATTTAGAGGGAGAGAATTATCTACAGACTATTGACAAATGTTGTTGATGTCAACCTGAAGCTGGCTAGAATTCGACCCCCAGATCTTGACATCATCTGCATAAAGCAAAATATTGGACAAGACCACTTGACGTAGGTCATTTATAAATATAATAAACAGAAGAGGCCCTAACACTGACCCTTGAGGAACACCCGAACTAATAAGGCAAGGAGGGGATAGATCAGTGCCTAGTTGTACACTAAGAGAACGGTTTGCGAGGAAATCGGTTATCCAAGCTAGGATAGGCCCAGAGATCCCGATTAATCTTAGCTTTGCCAAAAGAAGATTATGGGGCACTTTGTCAAATGCCTTAGCGAAGTCAAAATAGATGGCATCTACTGACGACCTGGAGTCCAATAGACTCGTGATGCTATCTGTATAAGTTATTAAATTGGTGAGGCAAGACCTATAGGGAAGAAAACCATGTTGTGCAAGGTTAATTAGCTTATGTTTAATAACGAAGTCAAGTAAATAAGACCTTATTAGTCTTTCCATAACTTTACTAGGTGTAGATAGTATACTGATAGGTCTGTAACTCTCTGGCATAAACCTAGAGCCTGATTTGAATATTGGCCTAATAAATGCAGACTTCCAGATGAGTGGAAGCTGACCAGCTAGAAGGAGAGGTTAAAGATATGGGCTAGATGAGGAACCAATAATCCTGCACATTCTTTTAGAACTCTAGGATAGATACCGTCGGCGCCACAGGAAGATTATTTAAAACTTTCAAGTTGTTTGCGAACTAAATGAACTTCAGGAATAAAAGAACCTATTAATAGAGCCGAGTCTAGATTGTGAAATGGAGGAGAATCAGATTGTTGAAACACCGATTTAAAGTATTCACTAAAACTTATACAAGCTTCGCCCCTAGTTAAGAGTGTACCATTGACCTTTTTTAGGCAAGGTAGGGAGTATTCAGAAGCACGCTTATTCTTAATAAACTTAAACAGGGTGTATTTGTTCTCCTTAGCTTTTAGTAAGAGTTTATGAACCTTAAGATCCCTATGTGTCTTAATTAGTCTGGATCATTGGTTCCTAATTAAAATATAATTATAATAGAAACAAGGGAGCTTAGAAGATTTCCAAAGATAGAAAAGCTTATTCCGTCTCTAGATTAAACGAACGATTTTCCTAGGGAGCCTGGAACTAGTGTGAAAAGGAATTCGATGGGGAACGAAACTGTTAATACCTGTTTTAATAAGACTTACAAAGTGGGAATACGCCTGTTCCAGTCCGCCGAGGCGAGGAATTGACAAAAGTTTACAAAGTCAGGGATCGGTGATGGGTTCTCACGCTTAATCGTAGAACCACAAAGAGGGAGGGACACTTCGAAAGACAAGGGAATATGGTCACTTTTCCCAAAAGGGAGTAGGTAGGAGATAGAGTCAATCTAAGAAGATTCGTTCGTAAAAACAAGGTCAAGAGATGATGGGGATTGACCGAGCCTATACCTAGTAGGAGCTGAAACATGCTGAGTAAGAGCATGTTTGATGCTAAGCTTAAAAATTATATTATCAAAATGATTTGAGCCAGAGAGAGATCGCCAATTGATGGAAGGACAGTTAAAATCCCCCAATAAGATGCGGTGTTTGTAAGGGGGAGAGAGACAGAGTTTGAGTTCAGAAATAAAAGCCTCATTAGAGGTTTTTGATAGTGAGGAGCGGGCAATAGAATAAAGAGCAAAGAGTGTGGAAGCCTAGTGCCAAATGAATTGACTCATATTCAGCCTGAGGAATACTTTGGTGAGAAGAGACGGTATAAGATAAATCATTTCTAATATAGAGGAAACAACCACCCTTTTTACCTTTACTAGAGTCTTGCCTGACTATACTATAACATAATAAAGATATTTCGCTATCAAGTATATTTACTGAGAGCCAGGTCTCAGTGATACCGACAATATGAGGACAGGAGTTAATAACTTCCTCTTGTATTTTAGATAATTTATTGAGTAGACTTAAAGCATTTGTGTAGAGTACCTTTATAAAGGAGAGGTGGGGAGAAGAGGAGCTAATTGCCTGAGGCGATGTATTATAGGGAAGGGAGTATGGCTTTGGAGAGGAATCCGAAAATTCGGTGTATCATTGGTGGTAAACTTTAGTGGGGTGAGTTGAACAAAAGGAGTTCTATTATCTAGAGAGGTTAAAGCCTCCGCAAAGTTTTTAGCGCGCTCATCCCGAGAGAAATCAATAAGAAGACGAATTCCCGGAAAGGTAGAGCGAACCTTAAACCAGCCTTCCCTAATTTTATCCTTAATAAGAGAAGACTTAAAAGTAACCAAGACGGAGGGGCTGAATGGGGTTGCTTACAGGAGAGTTTACATAATTTAAAATTATTAACCTTGGGTGAGCAAGAGGAGATTATATTAGACACCAACTCCTTATAATTAGTGACACTACCCTTGATGCCTTTGATAATAATGTTGCAATCACGTTTAATATCCTCAACGTGTTGCTTGGTGGCAGCTAGGATTTCTTCCTGGGGCAGTCTTATAACCGTTTTTGCTGCTAAGGAAAAAGGGTTAGAATTGGAAATATGATCCTTAAGGGTATGCAGTTCCGACATAACACTATTTGAAAGGTGGGAGATAGAGGCGTTTATGGCCTCAGTATTGGCTTGAGATTCAGAGAGCTTATGTGCCGTTGTTGTTAAAGTACGCGAGATTTCGTCTAACTTGGCATCAGAACTATGAATCTTAGAAAGGATAGTTTTAGAGTCTAGAAGAGTTTCAAGTATATCATCCAGTTTGTTACTGCTGGCAGGAGGCAATTGCTGTAAATCGATTTCACATCTGCAGTCCATGCATTTATAATCCAGCGGACTAGTTGCAAGCTGCGAATAGTGATCAGAGGATAACCCCGAGCACGCTTCATGAAACCAATATCCGCAAATTACACAGAAGATGCCAGCTTTCACAATCTTCTTGCAGCGTTGTAGGCCACATTTGGATAAATTGGAGGGAGCCATATCTAGAAACAACAAACTAAGAAAATGTACGTATAGATTGATTAAAAAATAAAAGAAAGAAAAAACTATCAGTATAAATACGCTAGCGATAATCGTTAAAAGACACCAAAAAATGCTTGTGTTATCACACGATGCACAAGCTATACACCAAATACACTGACACACAAAAACTGATATCAAAAATAACGCAAAACAAAAAAACTAAAATTAGGCACACGTAACAATGAGCACAACACAATAAGCAAGCTACTTTTGATCCGTAACGTCACGCAAGCGTATCGCACAGATTCAATAAACGTGTAGCGTGACACGTGTTTAACCTTACATTATGTTTTAAAATTAATATTATGTTAATCGTTTATTTAAATAAACGTTATTTAAATTAAAATACCGATTAATCTTTTACCGTTGTGTTTTTAACGATATACAACTCCTAAGCCAATTAATGTCGAAAATGTAGTTATTAAAGTAAAACATCTGTAACAATCACATAACTCAAAAAACAGAACACATGGAATATTTTTACTTACCAAATAATTGATTAAATAATAAAAAACAAAATGTTTAATAATTAATGTGATCGCCTTTCTTTTTAACCACTTGATTAAGGCGGTTTGAAATGCTGTCAATGAAATTGTTAATATATTCTTGAACAACAAACTGAATACGATCACATAAATCCTCAATTTCAGTATGCTTATTAATGTTACGCTTTGCATACTAAAAAATTTCAATAACATTTATGTCCGGACTGTTAGGTGGTAATTGAATAAAAGAATTTTTTATTTTAGCCCTTCTAATGTCTAAATGTAAATATAAAACAAATAAAATAAACCTAGGTAAATATGACATTACCTTTTTGGACATATGATATGGAGCATTGTCCTGAAAACATTAGTAAGCCCGGTGTGACTGTGTTACATTTCATTATAAAAACTTCCTTCATTAATAAAACAAATTTTTCACCGGATATAAATTTCCATTTGATAGGTTTATTATACTTAATACCAAACCAACACATCACTTGTCGAGAGTGAGCTTTTTTTTAATTACCGGAAGTAAATTTTTTTAAAATTAGGCCTGCATAGTACTTTATCTTTGTATCCAAATAGCTTATCCCGAATTATTGCTTCATCAGCAAAATATACCGAGTGCCAATAAGACAATCTTCGTTTAATCCACTTGTTCCAACCATAAATCTACATTTTTTTGTTTTTTATTAATAAATGGTTTAACTATTGACAATTCACATGTCAAACCAAATTCTCTTGCACGGTTTCTCACCATCGAATAACTAAATTCTTGTAAATTATTTTTTACAATATTCGAAATAGGCTTGTTGTAATTTTTTTTAATTCCATTAGAATTTTTCGATCATCGGTCTTACTTGTTTTTCTTTTTCTTTCAAAATTATCATAGTTTTTTTATTTTTGTTTATTTAAAACACAATAAATTATTGTAAGACTTAATCTATACAATTCCGCTAGTTGTTTAGGCAAAAATCCATAATTTTTTAATCTTTTTATAACAGTGTTCATTGTCATTAAGATGGTAATCTTTTCTATAGTTGGTATTCATTTAACAGAAGGAAAACAAATAAAGAAATTAATTTTATTTTCAAAGTTAATTATAATTTTAAATTTTAAATTTTTTTAGATTACAGAACAAAATTTGAACTAAAAATCAAAAAATTTCTTCTATTTAACTCGTCTGCCAACTTAAAGTAGTAAATGTATTATTATTACTATTATTTTAAATAAAATTTAATTTAATGTTTAAAATTATAATTAACAAATTACTCTTAAATTTTTCTTTGTATTAAACAAACACTTTGTGAGTTCGAATAGAATTAATGTTTCAAGGTCAATTGTTTGATAATTGAGGACATTAATTATTTATTAAAAATCGTACGAATAACTTATTTTTTTTGTTGTATTTACTTAAGTTTTGGTATATTTTTTTAAGTATTTTAATAAAATTTGGTTTATGTAATATAATTAATAGTTTTCTACTGTTCATAATGTATAAACACATTTTGCTTTAATATGTATTCATGGCTTAATTAAATTGTGCAGTATTTACAACTTTACAGATAAAATAATATATTATTATATAGGCTAGTTTTATAAACATTTTTTTGTTGCACAAAACATTTTTATTTTAAAATGATCTTAATATATTTTTGTGAAATTTTAAATGAGGACTACATTTTTAATACGATCTATAAACCCCTCTTTTTATTATATATCGATATTTTTGGACCGAGGATGAAGAGTAGTTTTCTATGTTTAACTCGTGTACTTAACTGAAATTGTTTATTTTAAGGTTTGGATTGTTTTTAATATGTATATGTATATTAATTATGAAAAAGGTTTATTTCATTTATCCGTTCGATTTGATGGCACTATCGTTTGATGACAAATTACTCGGTGAGAAGGTTAATAACTATTGCAGCAGCAGCGAAGACGAAGATGTAGCTAAAAGTGATGATGAAGCAAAAGACTCTTGTCCGAATTTGATTTGTGATACTCAATCTTCAGTACAATTGAATAAAAGTGGTTATCAAGTAAAACCGATTTTTTTATAATACGATATCTAGACCGGTCCTAAAGGTGTTGTAGAGGATTATAAAATTTTTAAAGAAATGGAACATTTACGAAAATTGAAAACCGATAAATTGGTTTTAGATTATGCTAAAAAGCATTCATTGTCATGTAGAACTTATGTAATTTTTATTGACTTTAAAATTATTTATTAGAGTGAAGATTTAAAAGTTGAAAAAGTTGAAAAGGCGATTTCCGAAGTTTTAAATTCTGACGATAGTGATGATGAATTTTTAATTTCCTATAGGGAGCAGAGAATCAATCAGTTGAAGGAAGCTATGGAAAATGTGTAAATACTTAGTATTTTTAATTGTAATTTTTAGATTTCAATATTCTCAAATTTATGATCTTACAGCTGAGTCGTTTGTTAGTGCGATAGATGATGCAGATCCAAAAACTAGCGTTATTATTCATATTTATGAAAATGTAATTTTAATTGTTTTTAATTTGTTTTTAGCATAATAAGTCATGCTTAGAAATTAATAAATATTTTGATATGTTGTGTAAAGAATATCCACGTATAAAGTTTTGTCGTATACGGGCTTCAGATGCGAATTTGAGTAAACATTTTGTAAGCATATACGATTTATCTTGATGTTAATATTATTTTTCAAATGTACTATATATATACTAGGGTGTAGCTTTTTCCGTATATTTTTATTAATAAAGTTTTATGATAGATTGATTTATTTTAAAAATTGGCTTAAGTTTGATTATTATTTATAATATTGTAGTCATATCGTGGTGTTCCTGCTATCTTAGTGTACAGGAAAGGAGATTTAATTGGAAATTTATTATCTATAACTCGCGATTTGGGAAGCGATTTTCATTTGAACGACTTTGAAAATTATTTAGTAGAGTACGTTATTTAATTTTATTAATACTGCTTTGTAAAATGCAAGGGTCGTTACTTTGTTTTTTATAAAGCTCAGGAACATATAGAGTTAATGACATTAAAAATTACAAGTACATTCTTCTTGTAGAAATTGCGTTAGTTAAATGGTTTGCAATTGCAGCTAAATACAACAAAAGCTTCTGTTTGTGACGTTGAAGTAACAACAGGATGCTTTTATTAAACGTTTGGGATATTTTTTTGAGAACCATTTTGTTATTATTGATCACGCAGATCTAACCGCGTCATTTGTCGCTCTCATATATATATATATATATATATATATATATATATATATATATATATATATATATATATATATATATATATGATACTGAATTAACTTTCTTTCATGTAGTATTTTGACTGATTGACCACCATAATACAATATTGTCAAAACTTCTTCTATACCGTGATGTAATGAATGGTATATGGCCAAAATATTTAATAAAATATGGATTGCGAAAATATACAAGTTTAAAAATTCTTTTAGTGTTTGAACGAGGTGGGAAACTATTAGACGCTTGCACTAATACATACTTTTTTATTTGAATTATTTATAACTCAAGACACTAGGTTTCTGAATGCTGGTGCAATTCATATCCTTGATACGCATGTTGGAATGATTATGAAGCGACGCAATATACCCTACCACTGTTAATATTACTAAATATATTGTAGCTTGATCGAACAGAACTAAGCGACTTTACTTTATGAACTATTATTTTAACATTTTAGACATGGATTCTTACCGGACAAGTCAGTTTTATCAATGCTTGGTTCAAAGTAGCAGAACCGAAGTTGTTGATGCATTTTTGACAACGTTACTTCATTTTGTGTAAATAATGTTGTTTTTTGTTTAATTATATTTTATCTTCTTTGATTTTTTAATAATTACACACTGGAATTACGGACTAAATTGTAAATATTTATACTTATTACAAAACCGTATCGCTCTGAAAAGTATGGGGCAACAAGATTGTTCCACGTTATACGACTTTTTGTCAAAATCTTTGTTTATTGCATTCATTTCAATTAGATATTTTAAATGGTCAAGGTTTTTGCAGTCTACCAACATTTCTGTAATATTTCAAAACCTTTCTTTTTGATCTTTCGGATGCCACACGTATAATTCGTCTAAGTAATTTTCTTCTAGTTTGGCAATATCATGTAGTGGACAAAAGTCAATTCCTTTCATAATCTCAACGTTCTTCTTTAAGGACATCAGTGATAAAGAACATCTATAATCTTATAAACATCCATTTGCTTCCACGTTTTACTGTACAAAATCATATGATAGACAGTGAATATGAATGTAATCAATGTGGCAAACTTGTGGTTATTATAATTAAATTTACCACACTTTGGACGAGTTATTGTAAAGCAGAGTTACAATGTGGTGTAGGATATCCAATTCAGTTCGAACAAAAACGGTAATAGGATGTGGCATTGATGTACTTTTATGACACTTTCAAACATAGCCGTAAAGTCAAATACAACAACTTGAATTTGGTATAACGAACGCATAATCTTCACATACTTTTATCATTCATTCATTTCGGTTGGTGATGTGTTCACCTCTTCATTATTTTCCATATTTATACTACACATAAACGATCGATTTCGATGGCTTGGTAAGTGTAACAAACGTGGAAGAATACCAGTCTCTTGGCTGGTAGACGGCATCCTTGTGACGTCGCCACTGTTCGCAAAGATTGACGAGGCCGCCTGATTTTTTGTAAGGGTTATCTCCCTTAGCCCAACGGCTACATATGGTATACATATACCTTTAGGTACCCTTTTAAGTATCCTGGGTGTATGTTCGTACCCACTCGCCGTAGCGGAAGCCCAGTTATGCCGCTGTACACTCGGACCCTGATGTTATTAGTCTGCACACCTATAGGCACCTAGTCCAGGATGCACCACGTGGAGGACAAACAGTCAGGAATTTTCGTTTGTTTGCTACTTTGAATGTTTTACGAGAAACATCTTTCAGCAGTGGACAATTAGCGAAGCCAAACGTGGGCCCGCATTTTAGTGCCGGCGAGCACAATCATTGGAAATTGAGACTTTATAAGCATTACTCAAATTCTCAGGATTATTAGCATCCTACATACTTTTATGGTATTCCATATAGCTTAAACAGTCTTACAGAGATTCAAAAAACTGGTGAAATTAATAAAATGAATTTTAAATAATTTCCGAAATTTTTACCATTATCCAATGATGTTATGGAGAGTAAGTATTTGTTTAATTCAATTCGTTCCTTTTCACAAACTTGCTTGTTACTTTTAAAATCGTGTTTGCTGCACTAGTAAAAACAATTTACCGTACTGACATTTTTGAAGGCATATACGTGACTAACAGTTTACTCAAGTCTATTCAATTGTATCATTACCAAATTCAATCATATTCCGCCATTATATTAATGTATAATACTCAATTCATTGTAAGCATAATTGATTATACAAATTTACACTGTTAAAATTCAATTTTTATTGCTGTATTAAAATGGTCCATCCTTATGTTGATCAAGACTAGTTTTTTAATAAATTTAATATTATTTTGAATCACAGTTTGGAATAAAGTAATTACTCTTTTGCAATCAAAAAATATTTACAAAACCTGTAGTATGTACATACGAAAATCTGATTAGTCATAAGGGAAGATATTGGTAAAAAAAATAGGAATATTATTTGGGAATGAACGAGGAAGTAGTTGTAGGCCCAAAATCATCTGATTGATTCTCAAATTTTGTCTTGCAATTGCACCTTCAAATGGATCAGTTCGGCGGTCAGAGATTCAACCTTGAAAATGTAAAAAAATATAATCAATCGTTTTGCGTATGTACGGTGTGCATATATCAAATTTTGTGAGCTAAAGGGGTGGGGGTGGGATCGGATTCAACAACTAATTTGCGGATGCGATGTTCAAACGTGGGTGTTTTGCACAACCATCTGTTACTCATTAACAAGTACGCGGACGTTGTATGATAATCGGATCCAATATTCACTAATTAGATATTCTTAGTCATGTTGTTTGTCCACATAGATGACATAATAACACGAAAGTAAACCAGCGCCGTTTATTCAGTCGCGTTAAAACATCATCAATTCAATTTAACTATTTAAATTATAGCATTTATGGGATGCTAATGATCCTGAGGGTTTGAGTAATGCTTAGAAAGTCTCAATTTCCAATGATTGTGATATTCCTGACTGTTCGTCCTCCATCCTGGACTAGGTGCCTATAGGCATGTAGACTATTAACAAAAGGATCTGAGTACACAGCGGTATAACTGGGCTTCCGCTACGGCGGGTGGGTGCGAACATACACCCAGGATACTTAAAAGGTACCTAAAGCTATATGTATACCATATGTAGCCGTTGGGCTAAGGGAGATAACCCTGACAAAAAATCAGGCGGCCTCGCCAATCTTTGCGAACAGTGGCGACATCACAAGGATGCCGTCTACCAGCCAAGAAACGTTGTTATTCTTCCACGTTTGTCTACGCTTATTAAGCCATCGAAATCGATCGTTTATGTCGTATAAATATGGGAAATAATGAAGAGGTGACCACGTCACCAACCAAAATGAATGAACAAGTGAAATCAACTGGCAAATCACCAAAATGTAATGTAATGTTCATTCAAAGAGAATATCAATAATGTTTAATTAAATAGCCATCACTAGAAAATGTTACAAGTTGGATATTTTTTATTGTACGTTTATTACTTTCAACGTTTTAGGAGGAACGCATCTTTCAGCAGCGGACATTTTAACGAAGCCGAACGTGGACCCGTATTCAGTGGGCCGGTGGTGAGATTCGAATGCTGTACCGCTGGACCACAAATCAAATTTGCTACAACAACCGTTTTAGTGAGATTATTAGCATTTAGAAATACAATTAGGGATAGCACTGCTTGCTTCACACGGCATTTAAAAATGTTGTTGCGCTTATCTTTTCGCCGCGGCTAACTGGTCTACCATACTTGCAGTCAAAACGCTTATACAAACCAATTGAATGCCATAGTTAATACAATTATCGGAGCTCAAACAAAGAAGGATGTGACTCGCGACGCAACTGTCTACTCTACGAATAGTACGTGCAATATTGCACTGGCTATAATGACTACAATTTGCCCTTTTGATTGTTCACACACATAATCAAATAACATAAAAGCAATGAACAGGTTGATATCATTTGCCAAAGGGCTGAATAAAATATTTACCTGTTGTTTCAATGTCCAATTTTCCATGGCATAGTGATTGAGCAAATTGTCGAATGCATTCGATTCGTCTAACTGGTTAGTCCCATCGTTGCTGCCTTTGTCGACCTTTCGAGTTGCGTCAGTTGGAATGCTTGATCCAAGTCGTGTCAAATCCTTCTCGGCCGTTGCAAATAGGTTTGAGCAAATTTGAAACAATCCTTGATTGAGACACATTTTCATTCCTTGACGCAGGCAAATCTGAAGTTGGTTTGAAAGAGAAAAAATCGTGCATTTTATATCATGCAATGCATGCAGAATGTAACTGGGACGTATTAAATCAACAATCAAATCGATGGGTTAGTAACATTCATTGTTTCCTTATTGACAGAGATTACCTTGCATAGGTTCGTGTATAAACGGGTATGAACGACGAATGTTGGAAAGTAGCCAATATTTTTGGTTAATAGACGACAATTTTGTGACAGCGCCACTGTTGGCAAAAATTAACAAGGTTTTTTATTTTTCAAAGTTATATCTCTCAGCCCAACGGCTAAATATAGTGTGCATATACCCTGAATGTATGTTTGCAGCCATCGGCCTGAAATAGAAACCGCTGTACACACACACTGTTTCTAATCCGTATTATTCTGAGTCTGGAATATACCACATGAAACGATGAACAATCAAGAATACTACAACAATCGAAAATGGCGAGGCTTTACAAGCATTGCGTTAAATTCTCAGAAACATTAGCATACATAAAGACATAAAAACCGAATAAGTGATCTGCATTATCTATTGTAAAGATAAACATTCATCTTGACTTTCTTTGATTGGACAGCTAGTCGCCAGACTCTTTTCTGGAAGTGGACATGAATTCCAAAGTTAATACGGGCCTTAACTGTGAACTCGTGCTTGATTGCGCTATGCATAACAAGTTGAGTATTATTATTGTTACAATTCACTTAAATACTTCAGTAGAAGTACATTCTGTACCATAAAATACAAAAAAGTGCACTTTGGCATAGGGAAAAAGATCAGAAAAAAGTAAAAATTAACGTTATACACTAATTGCAAAATAAAAGTTAACAAAAGGTTCCAGTAACATAATTGTATAAACGTTTCATAAATCCCCCAAATCATATAGCGTCATACTACAATTATTGGGAAATAGTCATAACAGTAATATAATCTAATGGTTATGTTAAAAAAAACGAAATAATGAAAAAATGTTTTTCAAAGGCATCTCATTGAGTATTGACTCGTATTCGGAATCTAACACGAAATACATAACTCTAATTGGGGGGAGGGGTTCTACCAACAATTTGTTGGTGGCCAGCAGCTAGTGGGCCGGTGGTGGAAATCAAACTCACATTCAAGTCGAGTGCCCTACAAGCTAGACCACCCCGGGACATAATAACAATAAATGACAAATGCGACTACCAAATTAATCCAACATTTTGACACCATGTCCACAAATCAACATTGTATATGACAAACCTTTTGGACAGGCTGATTTGGTCCCAAAGTAGGCATTTCAATTGTCACATCTCCTCGGCCCAGTTCAATCCACACGTCCAATTGGGACGTTGCACTTTGACGACTGCGACCGACTGGCGATGTGTGTTGGTCTTTGGCTTTGTGGCAGCTCCACAAGTGCAATTGGATGGCACAGTCGCGTTCGACGAATCGATTCCAAAGTGAATGCAGCATTTGGCTGGTGACCGAATCGACATGCAATTGCCAAGCCGACAGCATGACGGCTTGTGCACTAGTCCACGACGATTGACTGGTCATGTCGTCAACCAGACGAATAATTACATACCAGAGATTGGTCGGATTGGATGCCGATTGTGCTGGTTGGATATTGGGTGACTTGTGACCCAATTCGATGGTGTTTATCACGAGCCACGAACGAATTTCGGTGCCAAACATGTCTAATTGACAATAGGTGCAAACAAATTATTATTGAATGATGAGGGCTAGACAGAAAAATATTCAATTGAGGAGTTGGGCTGGTGCTTGGATTTGAGTAATGCTCACAAAGCTTCAATTTCCAATGATGGTAGTATTCGTGACTGTCATCTCAATGTGTAGCACACCTTGGACTGTGTGCATTTATGCATCTAGACTAACATAACAGGTACCAAATGTACAGCAGTACAACGGGGCTTGCACTTGTAGAGGAGGTGCAAGTATAAACCCAGGTCTTATAAGAACTACGTACACCACATGTATCTGTTGGGCATAGAAGATAGCCCTATCAAAAAGTCAAACGGGTTTAGCAATCTCTGCAAACAGATGCCATCAATCAGCCAAACGTAGGAGAATACTCCACGTTTGTTATGTTTGTTATAAAGCCATCAGAGTTGACTATATAATATGCTGTACAAATATTGATATAATGAAGAGGCGACTATGTTATTAACAACAATCAATGAATGACTTCTGCTGTCAACAATTGTGTGGTTTTCTAGTAAAATGTTGACTAAAAAATGAACATGCACTAATATTCGAATAGTCCAACAATTAAGGCGTTTTCGCATAGATCTGGGCTGTTTTATGTTTGGCTGTACTGATAGTTAATATAAATTAGATGTCCAAATATGGTTGTGCTTATTTTTATAATCATGGGCGCAACATAATAAGTAAAAGTGGCAATAAAATATATTGTATACAAAATTAAAATAAAGGGAGGAGTATAATAATAATAATTTTTTTATTTATGGCTTGTGACGTCATTATTTTCCTTATTTTTACGGCATATTAAACGATCGACCTGTATGCTGGCACTCATCTGCCAAACGGAAGTCAAGTTATACTGCTAAATGCATATGGAGACCTAGTCTAGGATGCACCACGTGAAGGACGAACAGTCAGGAAAATCATCATCATTGAAAATTGGGACTTTATAAGATTTACCCAAATCCTCAGGATCATTTTTATAATAATAATAATAGCACGAATGATCAACCAATTAAAATAGAATTATTCAGTAAATTCATAAATGTTTCATGTCCCTACAAACATAAAACCAATAAATGAATAGGAAAATATAACTTTTTATGTTACCTACAATATTTTTATTAAAAATATTAGCATAATAAAATTATTCCATCTCATATTTTCACTTTTAATAAGCATTGGTAAACCACAAGCCTACACAAAATTATCAATGGATATTCAATGTTCCAATGGTAAGATTGCAATTATTAACTAAAATGCATTAAAATTGTTTTATTACAGTGCCCTAATAAATACAAACAAATAATAAAAATAATGAGTAACAGTAGTAATAAGTCACTGCAGAAAAAGCTATTTGCAATTACAAAAACATTACACTGTTACTGTAATGTTTTTACATATCTACCATAACGATTATAACAATAATAATTAGCTTATACAAAAATTTATAATGACTACATTATTCGCATCAATTTCGCACAATAGAACTTTTATTTTTTCACGTTGACTACTTATTTACCGTTAGTAGACAATAATAATTTTTAAAACTTTCAGCAGTGTACATTTTGGTGAAGTCAAACGTGGGTCAGCATTTAGTGCCAATAGTGAGATTCGAACCTATATCCTCCAGGTACTAGTCAAACGCTGAACTGCTAAATCACCCACCTATCGACTCTTGTAATTAAACAAATACTGTCACTCAAATTTTTTTTATCCACATTGAAACCATTTCTATTTGTCGAAATTACAATATTAAAAATCTGTACATTCATAAAAGATATAACAAACATCAACTATCCAATTTTGAATTGTGCAAACAAAATAGTTCTACACCATTAGATCACCAGTTCTTGAACGAACGAATAATAGCAAATTGATATGAACAACTGTGCTTTCTAATTCCAATCTTTAATTGGCGACAATTGAATGACAAAAAGCGACTTTCTTCAAAGCGCAAACATGTACATATAAGGTTGTATGTGTATGCGTGTGTTAAAAGGACAAACAGGCATTACTATTTTTATATTTAACGAAATAAACTGTTTAATATCGTCACTGCAGTTGCCTAAATGGTCAAAATGTTGAACGCCAACACAGCTGCGAGCACTAAATGTGTAAGTCGTTATTCATTGCCCTATACTGTATACCTAGTTGGGTAATTTTTAAGATGTGGTTAGTGACACAATTACCTCTTCATTGGTTCTGTAGTTGTACGACTTGTATTAAAACGAACGATTTCGTTGAAGAATAACGAAGTTTCTTGGCACCTTTGTGACAGCGCCGCTGTTCCCAAAAATTGACGAGGCTGCATAATATTTTGTCAGGTTTATCTCTCATAGCTCAGGGGCTACATATGGTACAAATATACCTTAAGGTCACTAGATGTATGCTTGCACCCACCGTAGAAAAAATCTAGTTATGCCACTGTTTAAATATTAATTTTTAAATTTTAATATCCAAAAAAGAGTATGAAAATGTATATAAAGTTATGACATTGCCATATACCATACTGATTAAGTAATTTTACATTGGACACTAAATTAGACGTTTACTCCAATGGCACCAACAAGAACATCGTCTTTCGGCCAATGAAATTCACCATTAACCTTTCATTTAACTACACGTAAAGCTACTTCCTTTGCAAATAAAAAGGAACATGTTTGCGCTACACAAACATAAATCGAGTGCCGACGTCATTCAAGCGCGATTTGAATGTTTTACGTGGAATGCAGTAGATTGTGTAGCAAAGCCGAACGCGGATACACATTTAGTGGGCAGTTGATGGAATTCGAACCCAGGTCCAAGTCGAGCGCTGTACCGCTAGGCCATTCATGCACTGGGTTTGATTCCCACCACTAGTCCTAAATGCAAATTATCATTTGGCATTACTAAAAACACCTACTGTCAAAAATAACACTTTGTTGATAAAAGGTTCAAGCAATAATAACACTAAATGTAGGCCGCCGTTAGGCTTTGCCAAAATGTCCACTTGCACACAAAAAGCATATTTCCCGCGTACAAAACCTCCAAAAGTAGTAACAATCACCTACCAATATGTCCAAACAATCCCTGAATCGACAGCACACAACTTTGAATGTCGGGACACGTTTTCTGACAAATTCCAACTGGATCGTCGTTCGCCAAAGTAACAGCAGTATCCAACAATAACGACAAATGGTTGGATGCATCCAAGCCCACTTCGATAGAACCGACTTTGGACCACCAGTTGGAAGGCGTTCCACCCGACGACGTCATCATCATCATCGTTTCATCTTCGTCTGCAGCATTTTTCGAATCGATCAGGACTTGGTAGGGTTTGGTCCAGTCTTCTAACGAACTCGAAACACTTTGCATTTCGACCAGATCTGTACCAACCGAAGTTGAATCGTCTAGAGTTACCAAACTGATCGAAGATGATTGGGCACGTATATTCCAAGATTGATCCAAAACCGGCTGCATATATATATATATATATACCCAATTATCCCCCTTCTTCTTCCCTAATAATTAATTCTTTTTACATAAATGAAATTGCTAACCCTACGCCTAAATCTTAATCCTTTCTCAATACAATAAATTATGAAAAGCTTCCTAACATTAGTCAATTATTGTATAAAATGTTTTACAAAAGATTGCTAAAATTGAGCAAAGCTGATTAATAATTTTTTTTCGTCTATCCTCTTTGTATCACAATCAATAATTGTATTTATTTATTTGAATCTTACTGCCTAAATGTATAAGTGAACATTTAGCAAAGCCGAGATCGGGAAACCGCATTTATAGTGCCGGTTGTGACACTCAAATCCATTAGTAAATTAATAATTAACCAATTTTTAAAACTATTTTTGAATAGCTATAAATCAATATTACTTGACCATGCATTTTCAACACGATATGAAAAAAAATGTTTTAAATGGATTCATCCTATTCTACGTCATTTGCTTACATATCTGGCCATAATAGCTCTACAGAAGTACAACTATTATCAAAACCAAATGCACAGCAATACAACTGGGCTTCCGCACCGGATGATGGGTGCAAGCATACACTTAGAGTACTTAAAAGTAATCTTCAGGTATATGTATACCATGTGTAGCCCTTGAGCTAAGGGAGATAACCCTGACAAAATATCAGACAGCCTCGTCAATTCCTGCAAACAGCAGCGTCGTCACAAAGATGCTGTCCACCAGCCAAAACACTTCGTTATTGTTCTACGTTTGTAAGGCTCAGCAAGCCATCGAAGTAGATCGTTCAATATGCCCTACAAATATGGCTATAGTGAAGAGGTAACTATATCATCAACTTCACCGAGTTTGTTAATTTAATTCTAGTCATCATTTATTGTTTGATTAATTTGACAATAAATTTTCTATAGATGGTAGATCATAAACGTACGCAACCAGCATCGGTTAAAAGCCCATTGACTTCCGAATAGGTTTGGCCAACAAAATTATTATTGATATTGGCATGGGTATTGCATTGACGTCTATCGCCGCCACCGACGCCGCCGCCAGCAGCAGCAGTTGATTCGACCGTCAAATGCGTCGATTTGTACATATTCGCCGATAAAATGTCGAGAGAATTAGTCGACTTGGAAGATTGTCGCGACGATATAGACCAACTACTGGTAGCTTGTTGTGGATCCAATTTGGAAGCACTGCAAGTCTTTGTCGAATGGCATTCGTCTTGATCGACGTCGGTTGCTGCCGTTGTTGTCTCGATGTGCAATTCGATAGAACGACACGTTAGAAATGCACCAGTCAAAGTGCAGCTCGAATTGGTTGCCGGCGATGTGATAGGGCTCGAATAGAATAGGTCAAATTCACGGCTATCCGATTGTAAACACTTGTTGACGTGGACCAGTTGGCTTTGAAGACAGTAAATAAATGCCAGTTGGTCGAGAGCATCGGGAAATCGTGTGGCGCGTTTCGGAATCCATACGAGGTTGCACGATTTTGTTAGGCTATTGCCCAATGAGCCCAAAGTAAATTTAATTGGCTGCTTTGAAGAATTGTGGTCCAGATCGATAAGAACGGTTGTTGTTGTTGAAGAAGGATGCGTTGGGCAAGAATGCAATACTGTGATGGGAAAGAGCATCCATAAATGCAAAGAAATAGGATTGAGCAGAGGTTGACGATACAACCGCGGCTCCCATGGTCGAGTCGTTTGGCTGGTTGTAACTTGGACACAAGTCAAAAAATCCACCCACACATTGGCGCATGACAAAGACCAACAGGAATAATCGGAATCGCACTGTAAATCAAATCAATACATTTTATTAATTTCTATGATAACGCTATAAAATTGTTTTCATTTAATCGAAACTGCTTGAATGCTTCATGATGCACAATTTTCAGCAAATGGAGGTTATAGGCAAAGCCAAACAAGAGCTTATATTCCAGTGTCAGTAATGGCACTCATTCTCTAAGCCTATCCCAGCGCTATATCAACAGTTTTGTATAATGAATTATTTTTGGCCACGTAAACGAATGACAAAAGAAAAATGATAATAAAAATTTACAAAGCAGTAGGAGAACACAAACACAGTAGGCAACGGACAATGATTTTGGTGTTATATCGTTCAACGTTTCCACAAAAACTCTTGCAGACAATCAATTTATTTGGCCCCAAAACTAACCGTTCATCATGATTCTCGTTAGACATCTTCATCACCATCATCGGGGATGAACATCCCCCACCGGCTATTATCACTCAGGGTAGTCCAAAAAAATCAAAGCGTCTGTAAAAACGTCAACTTTTGTAGTGTGTACTCAAAGAACAACACTTGCGGTGTGCTGACAGTAAATGTTAATTACATCCCGAGTTAAACCCCTCCGAAGATCTCTGTTGGCTGCATAGGATGAGGATTTAAGTAATCCTTATATAGTCTCAATTTCCCTATAATGGCGCTTGGCATGTAACACAAATTGATACCTTTATTATTTATTATTCAATAGCCTTGACCTATTATCAAAATGACATCATTTTGATTAAAACTATTATTCCAAACTATTTACTTATCTCTATTTGTATTGATTTTTTTCGAAACCAATTTTCTACCTTAAAAATATTATACTTCTAAAATACTGGGTAGTTTTTAAGACAATTATTTACAAGCAACGCGTTCATGTATTTTGTAGAAAATGGGATGCTAATAATCCTGAGTATTTGGGTAAAGCTTATAAAGTTTCAATTCCCAATGATGGTAATATTCCTAACTGTTCCTCCTCCGTATGGTGTGTTATTGACTAGGTGTTTATAGGCATTTAGACTAATAATAACTGGAACCGAATGCACAGCGGTATAACTGGGCTACCACTTCGGTGGGCGAGTGCATGTATCCCTAAGGGGGGAGACCGATCCCTACTTAGCGCGTCCACAGGTGGCGGATAGTGGAATGACCTTTAGCGATAAAGGTAAGCTGTGAATAAGGCTGTGCCAAATAAACAGCCGTGGACCAAACGGATACTCAGGCGTTAAGGTCGTTAACGCATTGACAAGAAGGCGACAACGGTTATCGGTGTCACTCTGAGTATTATCACCAAGCAGCCCTATTTAGGGACAGCACTGCTTGCTCCACTCAGAGGGGCCTAGAAAAGGTGGTTTAAAAATTGCTCGTCTTCTCACCAGGATGGCTGGCCGCAGCTAACTGGTCTATATACTCGCGGTCGAAACTATCTCAAAAATCAATTAAAGGCCGTGGTCAACAGGGCAGATACTGATGACCAAATTAAAAAAACACCATTCTCAGAGCTCAAACAAAGCAGAATGTGACTCGTGACGCTACTGCTTGCTCTGTGAATTGTACTCGCAATAATGCACCGGTTATTAAATCTAGGATTTACCCATTCTCGTTAGATAACATAATAATGACTTGTTTGTAACGTAACTACTGCCGTTTGCTAACCATATCTGGCTGTTGTTGTTCAAATATCAAAACTCAACTGACGAGAACATTATATTGGAAGAAAGGAAATGAACTGTAAATATTATTTCTCAAAAGCCGAAACTAACTAAAATTGCAGTGTATTTCAATTGGCTCAAGAAAAACTTACTTTTGATTGGACAAAATCGTTAACATATTGAAAAAGTCAAACTTACGCATTGGTTAGTAGTGGCGGAACAAACCAAGCTACCAAATGTTTCCCAATCAATTGGCACATGTGGTCGGCTATCTTGATTGGTTGGATTTTCAAACGAAATGACCTTGAGTTGATCCGAATTTTGTTTAAATCGGTTTAGAACGTCATTCAAATGAGAGGCTGTTCGGTCGGACAATGGTGGTGGCCGACTTTGGATTACAATTTGATCGGCCTAATTGATTTTAATGGGCAATACAAAAAGACGACACGTTTACGTGATTTGATGGGATTGGAGGAGGCGGCAGCGGCGGGGAAGGAGGAGGGCGTTAAAATGCATTTTGATGGCATTATTATTAGGATCATTATCAAATAGTGCTAGTATTATTTCTATTATTGAGGAAAAAAACAATTCACACACACTTCCGTCCAAATTAGCTACAAACTTTTAGCATAATTAAAAATTTTGCTAATGTTCTGATAAAGAGAAATAATAGAAATATGTCATATTACATATCTACAATTAATTCGATAAATGATTGCGCTCTACGACCTAAAGTAATTACATTTAGAATAAATTCATATATATATATATATATATATATATATATATATATATATATATATATATATACATACATAATTTAAAGAGAACGTGACAACAAAATGTTTCTAAAAATTTGAACATTCTGCCAAACGGTTTGCTTGATCCGAAGAAACATTCATCTTAATGAGATTTTCCAGAATAGTTCTTAGCCAAGTTTTCTGTGGTCTACCAAACTTTCTTTTACTATTTTCGATCTTCCATTCCAAAACCGTTCTTGCTGGTCTTTCGGGCGGTAAACGTAGAATTTGACCAAATAATTTTCTTTGTCTAATTGTAATAATGTCATGTAGTGAACGAGAGTCAGTTCTTCTCATGATCTCATCATTTGAAATGTGATCTCGCCAGGTAATCTTTAAAATACTTCTAAGACACCGGCGATAAAAAACATCTACCATCTAATCAATCTTGTCTGTTCGCTTCCAAGTTTCACTCCCATATATTGCCGTAGAAATAATTATTAATGCATACAAAGGAAGTTTCGTCTTCAGGTAGGTAGAAGAACATGACCACATTGATTTAAGTCTATAGAAGACGGACATTGCCTTTTCAAGTTTGGCTTTAACATTCCATCATCCTAAATATGTTAAAGAATCAATAGTATCGATATCTTGTCTACTAATTTTGATGGGCAAATAATTTTTTAAATTAGTGCACAACACTTTTGTCTTTGAACAATTAATCCGTAAGCCAATACGAGAACTACTATCACTAAGATGAGGCAAACATCATTTCTGGAGTTTTAACTGAGTAGACCAATATCATCTGCAAAATCCAAATCTATTAATCTGTCATGGTTCCATTTGATATCATAAGATAAATTATTCATGGATCGAGTTATAATAAAATCAATCCTTGACGTACTTCCGTGACAATTTCGAACAGTATGACCAGTATAACGACTTCTTGTTCGAACACAACAATTTAAACTTGGGTATAGCGAACGCATAATATTCACGTACTTCACTGGTATTCCGTAAAACCTAAAGATTTTCCACAAAGATTCTCGATAAACACTGTCAAAAGCTTGCATAAGATCAATAAAATTGAATGTAAGTGATTACTGAAATTTTTGACTTTGATCAATAATGTTACGACTATATTTTCCTTTAATTGGAATAACGGTGTTCTTTTTAACTCATGACAGTTGTTTTGCAATTTTATAGAGTCGTAGAATCATTTTTTGCTGCTGCCTTATCTGCTTCTTTGCATCTACTTTCTAACCAATCATTCTTATCTTAGTAGCAGCTTTTTAACCTGTTTATCTAAAGTTCTATATTTATTATCAAATATTTTCCACATAACAGGATTGTTATATTATTCTTTCTCTAATTTTGTTTTCTTTCGGAAATTAATTAGATTCCAGGAGATTGATGAAATCCATTGTTTCTTTGTAGAGTGACATCTTCGACCCAGCAAATTTTTTGTAAAAACTGTAATTATTTGATGAAACAATTTCCATTGATCATCAGACTTTTATACACTTTTCACATTTTGAAATGATTTTTTTAAGGAATTGTAAACCTGATTTGAGATATTTGGCTGTTCAAGCTTCTCATACGAAAATGAATGTAATTTTTTTGTGGTTTCTATTGTCTTTAATCTTAAATGTAATTTTTCAACAAGATTGTGATCAGAACCAACATCTGCATCGCGATATCCACGTACATCTTGCAATAAAGATCGCCATTTTGTGCTAATACAAATGTGGTCAATCTCGTTTGTTGTTTTTCCGTCTGGAGAAACCCACGTTGTCTTGTGTACATTTTTTGAACGAAAAATGTGTTGCAACACTCATTCCAGAATAACTGTTTAGCGTCAACAACCTATAACCATTATCATTTATGCTATCAGCATAGCCATGTGGTCCAACATTTGAGAAGTACCCAGATCTGTCTTTGTTTAATTTTGCATTGAAATCACCGATCAATATTTTGATGTCTCTTCTTGGCTCATCATCCAACAAACTTTGTAATTGATCATAGAATATAACTTGGCTCTCCTCAGTAGCCTCAATAGGGGTATAGACTTGCACAAATAATACTTTTAGAAATCTGGTGTTGAATCTGGCTGAAATAATACGGTCGCTAACAGGTTTCCATCCAATCATAGCTGCTCGTCAACCTTTGTAAACAGTGGTAAGGATGCTGTCTGCCAGCTACGTTTGTTACGCTTATCAAACAATCGTAACCGATCGTTTAATATGCCGTACAAATATGGAAAATAATGAAGAGGTGAAAGGGAAAGCTTTGTATTTTTAAATTGAAGTTTAAACAAGTCATTACAAAAATATTCATAAGCAGAAGCACTTTGAAAATCATGTCCGAGCTAAGCTCAAGGTAGTTAATAACTGCTTTTGTGTACATAAACTAGATTTCAATCTGTCAATATTAATATTTTCAGGCGTTTTCAACATACGTGAAAGTACTTGAGAATAAGCAATCAATACCATTGAAACAATTTGTTTGAACTAGGCGATGTGACATGGAGGAAGTGCATAAGCGTTCGCATCTGTTCAAGCCCCAATCGATTCAATTAGGAATGTGTGTTCGTGTCAGCCCAGTTAGTCAAGTGACCAATTTGGGGCAAATCCTAGATTTAATAACCGGTGCATTTTTGCAGACGTTTTGGTTTTTTTTGGACTACCCTGAGTGATAATAACCGGTGGGGGATGTTTATCCCCGATGATGATGATGATGATGAAGTGACCAATTGTCCAACGCAACTGCACCTAAACTGACAAACTTTACTTTCAGCTATTTGATGTTGGACAAAAAACAAAACTTGTTATTTTATTGACTGGATGGAAGAATGCGAGTTTTTTTCACATCCTCCTATTTGGTTCGCAATCTTGTGTCAACTGACTTGTTGTCATCGGACGTTGTCAACAGACGAGTTGTGCGGCTTAAAGTTACAATTATTTTCACTTTGGTTGGTATGTATACTTCCACCCACCAGCTACATAAAGCGGAAATCCAGTTATACCGCTATGCACTCGGTCCCTGCTGTTATTAGTCTAAATGCTGCTAATGATCCTGAGGATTTGAGTAATGCTTAGAAAGTTTCAATTTCCAATGATATGATATTCCTGACTGTTAGTCCTCCACGTGGTGCGTCCTGGACTAGGTGCCTATAGGCATCTAGACTAATAACAGCAGGGTCCGAGTGCACAGCGGTATAACTGGGCTTCCGCTACGGCGGGTGGGTGCGAACATACACCCAGGATAGTTAGAAGGTATTTAAAGGTATACGTATATCATATGTAGCCCTTGGGCTAAGGGAGATAACCCTGACAAAAAATCAGGCGGCCTCGTCAATCTTTGCGAACAGTGGCGACGTCACAAGGATGCCGTCTACCAGTCAAGAAACTTTGTTATTCTTCCACGTTTGTCTACGCTTATCAAGCCATCGAAATCGATCGTTCTACATGTCGTATAAATATGGGAAATAATGAAGAGATGACCACGTCACCAACTAAAATAAATGAAAAAAAATGAATGAATTAGTCTAAATGCATGTTGGCACCTAGTACAGGATGCATCACATGGAGGAGGAACAATCAGGAATATCACCATCATTGAAAATTGAGACTTCATAATCATTACTCAAATATACCGGATCATTAGCATCCTCACAATTAATGAAGTCTATTATTAATTAAAAATCATTTAATAATTTTTATTTCTTCATCAATTGTCACAGATATGTATCATTTTACTGACAATATTGATTTTTATTCAAAAATAAACAATAAAAATGCCAAATCAGTATGTTTTGAGACAATAATGTTGCAATAATATTTCATTTCGTTAAAATAATATGGATTTGTACAAAGTATGCATCAAACATCACTTATTTGTACAACTTTGTATAAAGTAAAATGAAAAAGCAAATAAATAAAATAAAAAAATTGTAAAGATTAATTGGCACGATCACATTTCAAACACTAAAATCATTAAAAAAATTGACTAACAAAAATAGTGTACAAAGAAGGTTAAAAACGGCAAAACAAAGGATAGTGAATGGTAGAAAATGTGACTTGATTGAACTGAATGCTACGTGGATCATGGATCAGCTTTGTTGTTGTACAAAGATTCAAAACAATTATCAAAGTTCATTTGTAATGTATATTTTTAAAAGTATAGTATATTTACTACAAGTCACCATACTTAATGTCTATTTGTACATCATACTTGTCAGATTATAGACTAAGGAACAAGTTCTTTTAAAACAAACCACAGTCGGTATAAAGTCCAGTCGTAAAAGTGGTTAGGTAGTCTAGTGGTACAGTGCTCAACTCGAATCTGGGTGAGCATGGGTTCCATCAAATGTGGGGGCCCACGTTTGGCCCAGCTAAAATGTCCACTGCTGAAAGATGCGCGTTCCGCATCAAAACAGTTAAAGTATTTTAAAAATTAGAGCAACCTGTCCTACTTTTAAAAAACGCTAAAGAAGCAATAAGGAGATCACGTTAGATCAAACTATAGTAGATAATCAAGCTGCTGTTAAAATCAATACAGTATACGTTAAATATTTTATACAAACTATTATTTTTCTTACAAATATCATTATAAAATTGTAATTTAGGTCAAAAACAAGAATATTGACATTTTTAAAATATTAAAAAATGAAATTGGTTGCATACAAATAATTTATATATATATATATATATATATATATATATATATATATATATATATATATATATATAAGCTATACATTCTTAATAATTTAGGTAATACTCATTACTTTCTAGAATTTTCTCAAAGCGGTTTATGTGAGAGTCCCTACGTATTTTAACCCAATGTTGTGGAATTTGATTTGGCATTGCATAACTAATTTTCTTAATCATAAATTTTTATTTCTCAAACTGTTTACATTGTATTTTAAAATGATTGTAAAAAAAGCAATTATATTAAGGTTTGTGTCGCCTGGAGGCAATTCCATATAAATTAAAAAAATGATTTCAAAAATATAAAAATTGTTTTTTTTTTAATATATAGACTAGAACGCTATTTTTGTTAATTGGTTTCAATGCTTTCGAGTATCACGTTGAGGTCCAGCATTAAAAATGTAAAATTGAACCATTTATTCATTTTGGTGCAATCACATGCCACAGTAGTCTAGTGGCACATTGCTAAATTCGAATTTGGACACGGGCGTGGATCCGAGTGCGGACTCATGTTTGACTTCGCCAAATGTCCACTTGTTACAAAATGTTTCTTGTCAAACCTTGTCAAGCCGCAACCAAATAAATGAATAAAAATAAAACAATCCTGTTGCTTCATGGCCCCGAGAGCAAAATCAAAAATTAATTAATTAAATTATTATTGAGTACTAATCATTCATCCATCGTTTCTTTATTTATACCCCCATATTAAACGATCGACTTCGATGACGTAACAAATGTAAAAAAATAACGAATGCATATCAGATAGTAGTTTGATATTTGATAACATCATTAAATCAACCTGACACAATAATTATTAAAAATGAACAAACACATGCATATTCCAAACGCCACAACTCACATGAAGCACAAGAGCATGAGGCCCAAACCAGGAAGAGGACAAAGAATTGGTTGCATACGAATTGTCAAGCGCTCTAATGTGCGATAAATTGTTTGGAGCGAAAATAAGCTTGAATAAATAAATAAATGGAAATACGTCCAGTAGCAGTTTACTTTATATAGCAGTAAAGTCAAAAAAATGATTATTTGTACAAATACTACTTTTCCTTAATTTAAATGCATTTATTTGAGTATGTGTATATTCATCTTAGATAAAGCAAATGTCGTCAGTTGGTTATAGTGCGCATCCATCAAAACTATAATTTAATCTGGCTACATTCCATCCAAACTTTAACTTTTCTATATTAATATCGTATTTCAAATTATTGAGCAAATCTGTACTAACATAAACGCATTAATTAATTTGCAAACAATGTCACAGTAGTATTGCATGTTTGCAATAAAGAGCACAGTCTAACAAGAATATTGCCCATTGCTTAACTTTAAACTTTTGACATTGTGAAGATCGTACATATAGAAAATTGAGCCTAATTTCGGTGCTTTCACTTCGTTATTAGTATAATACCATCTATTTGTCGAAAAATCCAAACTGATAACCTTGAGCTCTACGCCTAGTCCCTTTATCAACCGGACTTAGTACCGCCTACAGGAGCAGTCAAATTTATGTATAATTGGATAACTTACCCGGGGCATCAACATTTCCAGTCGAACATGATATCGATTGACGTTGAACGATGGATTGCACTCCGTTGTATGCACAGCCGAGCTCTTCATGAAAGCAGACTGAAAAGAACACAGGCATCAAGAGTCAAACAACCTGTGCCAAATTTTGTTTATATACAGGGTCCACAATGGGACTTGTCAATAAACTCTTATTTTTCATTTTTATTTGTTTTAACTTGAGTGATATATATTTTTCAACAAAGTAATTATGCTAAAATAATATGGGCTATTAATACGTGAAGTTAATTGTTTTTTAATTTTTTTAGAATTATATTTAAGTGTCTTAAAATTTTTGGATAAATAGCATTCAAATGGCTAAATGGTAATAGTTACACTTAACAATTTTATACATATTAAGTTGATAGCATAAAACAATTACGGAACAATAATTTCAAATAAAATTATTATTTCTTTACATAATTTTACAAGTGCTTACATAACCCAGTACACGTTACTGTATACACTTTATTTAAAGAAAATTGATTAGTTTTAAATTTTTGTATGTATATAAGATTTAACATTAATTATGGTGTAAAAAGATTTAATTTTTTTTTAATATTTGACCCCTCCATTTTTGTTATATCGACTTGTCACATTTTTAATTTAACCCTTTGACCTTGGCACAATTTTGAACACTTACGGCAGTTGATTACAATGAGTTTAAATAAGGGAAGTTTCTTCTTAACTGGTAAAAATTACGAACAAATAAGTAAGTTATAATTTTGGTTTAACTATTAAACAAATTGCAGATTTATTTGAGATAAGGACAAGGATTGTATACAGAGTTCTAAGGGATTATACACGTCGAAGAACAGCCAGAACTGGATCTGCACCATCAACAAGTAAACGAAATGATTTGTTCATAATCACCGAAATGAAAAGAAACAGAATAAAGCCCATTAAAAAAATACAAAACAAAAAATTAGCTAATATTTCATACTCACTTATCTGCAATAGAATGAAATCAGTCAAGTTGCAATTAAAGAAAATGTTAAAAAAGGTTCCGCTAACAGCACAACATAGAAAAAGACGTTTGGAATTCGCAAAAATGTATGAAAACAGTTTATTTTGTTTCTAGAGATCGATTTTTTTACTGACGTGTGTGATTTAAAGTATAAACCATGGAGAGTGCAATCTACAACTATTTATGATCCCGATTTTCTTCAAGACTACAACTGCGTTGTTATAAAGGTTTGCGCATCCATCATGTCTTCATGGATCTTATGGAATTAAGTTCGAACAATTGCCAAAATAGAGTCAAACAAGTGGTTACTTAAACAACTCGAAATTTACAACCATTTTCAAAGAATATTTAAGGATTAAACTACGACAAAGTGCTTTAGGGCATTGAGTGGTTGTTCATGATAATGCACCAGTGCATATGTCGAAAAAGGTAACATGCTTTTCATCATAATTAAAAATTTAACTCATTGTTTATTGTTTAAACGGAAGATTCTTTAAATAGTAAAAAACTGAACTTCATTTAATTGCCTGCATAAAGCCTGAACCTAAACGTAATTGCAAATCTTTTTAATTATTTTAAACGAGAGATGGTTCCGATAGAAAATGAAGGCACGCTTAAATAAAATATTGATTGTGTTGATAATTCGGCATGATTATATCAATAATTTGGTTGATTCAATGCGTTTAAAAGAAGTTATAAAAAACGATCGTTATTCTTTGAACTACTATATTTATAAAATGGGTGATGTCCATTATCTATACGTGTACATATTTTATAATAATTTATTTTTAAGCAAATAATGTAGTAGTATTTTTATCTTGTCGAAATGTGTGAATTCTGAGTTTTATGTCTAGGCAAGAATTTGGTAATGCTGTCTGTAAAAAATAGTTTTTATTGTTTTAATTATTAGTATTTCTAAAATGATGTTTAATGATTCTTTTAATAAAATGCTGATGTGCCTAATATGCTTAAGTGATGTGAGGAAAGTCAATTAATTTCAATGTGTTAATTTTACCACTGTCCATTTTAGCCCCTATATATATATATATATAGAATGTCAATAATCTCGATGATTTGACTAATGCTTATAAAGTCTCAGTTTCTAATGACGGTGATATTCCTAACTGTTCCTTCTCCACGCGGTGCATTCTGGATTAGGTACCAACGGAAACTCGACTAATAACAGGAGGGACCGAATATACAACGGTACAACTGGCTTTTCACTGGATTCCGTTTGGTGAATTAATGCTAGCATATACCTAAGATGCTTAAAAGGTATCTGAAGGTAATTATTTACCATATGTAGCCAGTTAGGCTTGTGGATCTGTAAACTGGCGTCAAACCTAAAGAAATTCGCCTCGTCAATTCCTGTGAATACTGTCGTCGTCGTAAGGAAACGGTCTTCGGGTTAAAAAACTTCATTTATGCCTCCAAGGTCAATTCTCATCCGACAGCCTTTCGTATAGGAATTTGAGAAGCTATTTAAACTTGGAATTAATCAAGAGGTGTCTCTGCCCCCAACTTATATATATATATATATATATATAATATTTTTAAATCTAAAAATAAGTCAGTCCACAATCGATATAACTGCAAACAGAATGCAAATTCGGTGTATATTGTTAAATCATTTCTACAAGTTTGAAGTTTTGTTGAAAATACAAAAAAGTTTTTTTATTTTTATTGCAAAAATGTTTGCGCAACTTAAAAAATTTAAAAAGTTAGTTTTTCTAAAAATCGTGAAATTTAATTCACAAAAATTCAACTATTTGCTATCAAAGAACAAAGCACGAAATATTGCTAAAAGTGTTTCATTCAGATAACTATGTTATTTGAAATAGTTTTTATAGATTTGTATTCTACTCGATTTGAATATTTTGCACAAAGCAATTTACAAATCTTTGAAAAGTGTCATTTCTACATAACATAAAATGTTACTAATCATCATAATTGCTAATAATATTGCTAAAATATTCATGTGTAAATCATCATTTCTTATTTAAATAAACAGCTGTTAATAGTTTCTTTGATTACGATTATTTTTTCGTGGATAAATATGTAGCGCAAACGAAGAACAATGTGATTCGAGCTTCTGCCACTGAAGGTATGGATCCATGAACTTAACCAGTGTATGCCGAGGTGGTCTAGCGATACAGCCCACTAGACTTGGACCGGGGTTCGAATCCCACCACCGGCCACAAAATGTGGGCCCACGGTCGGTTTCGCTACAATGTCTACTGGTGAAAAAGATTTTCCACATAAAACCTTCAAAGTAGTGAAAATTGAAAAAGAGTGCTAATTGAAACATCAAGATCTGCACATTTTGCCAAATACAAAAAAAACACTGCTCATTTATTAAAACTATCTGTGCATAGCATTAATATTGTCAAACACATCGACAACACAAACAACAATTATCACGTGATCCAGTAATCAAAAAACCCCAGTGACAACACACCAAAACAACAAAATAAATTCATTTAAGCTTCAAGTTAGTTTCAGTATTTAAACTAGACCAACATTAGTAGTTTTCACATTTGCATTTGCGTTTTCCAACTGTGCATAAATCAATACTTATTAAATAGTAGGTAACCCTTAGCACAAACATTTTATAAGTACACATTTTTAATAAATTATCTTTATTTCAAGATTAAAAATATTCGACTAGAAATACATTCAATATATAGACCAATGACCGACTAAAATGACGTGGTAGCAGAGTGGTTATAACACCAGCTAGCTAATTCACAATCGTTCATCCATACAGGATATTGAATAATCGACTTCGATGACTTGATAAGCGTAACAAACGTAGAAAACGGCATCCTTGTGTCGATGCCACTGTTCGCAAAGATTGACAAGGCCGCCTGACTTTTTGTCAGAGTTATCTCCCTTAGCCAAACGGCTACATATGGTATACCTATATATTAAGATAAATTTTAAGTACTCCGGGTGTATGCTTACACCCAACTGCCGTGAGCGGAAGTCCAGTTATACCGCTCTGCATTCAGTCCCTGCTATTATTAGACTAGATGTCTTTAAACACCTAGTCCATAATGCATCACATGAACGAGGAACAATCAGGAATATCACCATCATTAAAAATTGAGTCTTTATAAGCATTACTCAAATCCTCAGGATCATTGGCATCCAAATGCTATTATTAAACAGAGGATGCTCATGATCCTAGGGATTTAAGTAATGCTTATAAAGTCTCAATTTCCAATCATAGTAATATCTCTGAATCTCACCTCCACGTGGAGCATCCTGGACTAGGTGCCAACATGCATTTAGACTAACAACAGCAGAGACTGAGTGCACAACGCTATAGATGGGCATTCGCTTCAGTAGATTGGCGCAAACAAAGATCTAGAGTATACGTATACCATGTATAGCCTTTGGACTAAAAAAGATAACCTTGGTGAAATGTGGGATGACCTCATCAATCTTCGTAAACACTGGCGATGTCGCAAGGGTGCTGTCTATCAGCCAAAAACCTTTACAATTCTCCTACATTTATTACATTTATCCAATCATTGTGGGTGATTTTATGGTATACTGCACAAATATTGAAGAGGTGACTACATCACCAATCACCATAAATCATTAAACATCTCTAAGCACCTTCGAAATAGTTTGTCTTTCACTTCTCCTAGCACAAAAGTATCGTCCAAAATTAAATCTGGACCAATTATGCTTCAATGTGAAACACACAAGACCAATAATTAACACATAAACATAAAAATAAAATTTAGGTGCATGCAGTGTAGAGTGAAACAACGTGAAGTTACACACACACATGTATATATATACATATATATTTATGAACAAACCTCCAACTTGTGCTAAGAATAAATAGATAATAAAAAATAGAATATATATAGTACCGTTACCATAATCATTGAATTCAAATACGAAAATCAAAAATGTACCTAATATTTGCATTTTTACATAAAAAAACTAACGTGATACACTACTAGTGCATATGCTCTTTTAATTATTTAAATATATTTAAATACACCACAAAGATGCCGTAATTTTGCTGAGCAATTACATTAACTCTTCACATGATTTTGGCATACCTAATAATATTATCATCAACTGATCAAACTGTGGGATATCCTAGAATATATATATAGTATTCAAATGCCGACTCTATTCAACAAAACGACAGATAGAGAGCATCTGTACTTACCAAATTTAGGTGTAGTGTCAATAGAAAAACATTCAGCCAAATTACGGTGTCCGCATCAAAGTTCAAATGGAACGGATTGACTTGACAAAACAGGGAGCAAGGTAGAACACCTAAGATATATATATATATATATATATATATATATATATATATATACATATAGCATATATATATATATATATATATATATATATACATATAGCAGATACACAAGCTTCCATCAAAATCAATAGAGTATAATTCATTCACCTTTGTAAAACTATTCAATTATATGAAGTATATCTATATTATACTAAAACATTCGTTAAACATTATCTTACTAGTACAAGTAAAATATTTGCTAAAACTAATATTCTAAATCAACAACTCCGCCCAGTTTGGACCAGAAAAGATTCAATTTAGCCAGTCCCAAGCCTGGAGAAAGGAGGAGGGTTTGAGCGCAAGGTTGGCAATGTGGCCTCTGCAAAAAATTTATACTGCTACGGAAACAATACAAGAGGACGCCATACCGACAGACAACGGCAAAAAAGTGATCGTACATATCTGGATGACAGAGTTACACAAATGACAGGGTTGAGTGAAAGCCGAAATGAAGCTCAATTTTCGATTTACAGAATCTTCAATGCCAACAAGACTTTGTTGTTGTTGCTGTTGTTTTTGCTGTAATTGTTGTCATATTGCCCCATGCTTATTTTTAAAGCAAAAGTGTTTTGTATAATAATACTAATAATAATATATCTACATAATTATAAAATTCCAATTTAGGTCAAAAACAAGAATATTGACATTTTAAAAAATTGAAAAATAACAAAATTAGTTGCTTAAAAATAATTTATTTTATAAAATATATACATATGTGAAAATAGATAATAAAAGCTATACATTTTTAATATTTTAGATAATACTTATTACTTTCTAAAATTTTCTCAAACCGCTTTATGTAGGTGTCCTTACGTATTTTAACCCAATGTTTTGACAAAAAGTGAAAGCAGAATTCCGATGAAGGTGTTGGGCGAAATCTTAACAGAATTTCAATTTTCAATATACACGATCTTTAAAGCCAAAAACTTAATGTACAATTTCATGAAACAATCTTGTTGCCCCATGAGCTTCAAAGCAAAAAGATTTAAAATAAATAATAAAATATAATAATCTGGGTATTGACTAAGTAATAAAGAATTATTTATCAGTGGTACCATATCAGCATAACAAACGATGGCTTGCAATGGTTTCGGTAAACACGACAAATATAGAAAAATAACGCAGTTTTTAACTAATCCTTGTAACAGTGCCACTAATTCGTAAAAATTGAAAAAGCCACCTAAATATTTGTCAAAATGTTCTTCTTGTCATCTGAGATAAACACACATACACATATCGCTTATTATCGCCCAGTGTAGTCCAAATTACCAAAAGCCTGGAAAACATCAACATTCACAACGTGCATTCAACAAACTTTCAATGTTCATTGCATCCCAAAATAAAAAACTTCCCTAATGATCTCTATTAACTGCAAAACGATATGCAACCGGACGTCCAATTTGGACGGGGGGGGCTTAGTATAAATAGAAATTCTCTTCTTAGTCTCCCCGCTTCATATGGTAGACGCATATCTTAAGATACCTTTTAAATACACTAGGTACATGATTGCACTCATCCGCCAGAAAGAAATCTCAATTGTACCGCTATGCACTCCATCCTTGCTGTTAGTCTAAATGCCTAGGTATACCATGCGGGGGTGACAGTCAGGAATAATACTACCACCATCAGTCAAATCTTCGAAATCATCAACATGCCACCAAAACTCTCCTTGACAGTACATGCCAGAGTGGTCTAGCAGTACAGGGGTCGACTTAAACCTGGTTGGACATAGTAGTTCGATCCCCACCACCGGGTCACGATCGGTTTTTCACCAGTGTCCACTGCCAAAAAGTATGTTTCCCGTAGAAACATTCCAAGTAGTAAACATAAACTCAACTACTAAATTATCACAGCTTGCGGCGCACCCGATTCGATCGTGTTGCATGACGAATTTAAATTGTAAAAATTGCGCCACTCAACCGTAAACATGGCATCGGACGGTGACAAATTATGCATCGACTTGTCGGAAGCCAAAAACAGCGCCCTGTCACCCACGGGCAATTCGAATTTTATCGACTCGTTGATTGTCGACGATGAAGATGCGCCAAAGTGAGACCAAAAGTCGAAATGCGATGATGTGGTCGAGTTGGCGTACAACACACGCGATACGCTGGCATCGACCAGACGTACAATGAACACACTTTGCAGCATCGCTAAATTGGAATCGACGTCGGACGGGAGATTAGCGTTGGTGTTGGATTGTGCGCGCGAACTCGATGGTAGTTGATGGTGTTTGGTTGGAGCGAAATGGATAGGATTCAATTCGTCGAACCAAGATGCTTCGGCTTCTTTGAACATGCGGTAGCCGGGCCAAGGAACTTCGGGTGCTTTAAGATGGCAAGGATGAAAGGCGGGGACAACGTGAAACAATGGCATTTATTTGGGAAAAATAGAAAACTCCCATTTGACTAGTGGAGCACAATTCTAATATATTCGATTAGAGTTTGGAAAAGGTTTGGTATTTGATTGTGTACTTGAGCACTTGTTGGAACAAAAATGGATTTCTAATTGAAACGATAGTGTCAATGTCTCAAAGCCTCTAACTTATTTTTTTATATGCATTAGAAATTTTGAAAATTGAAGTAACGTAGTTAGAATACACTGCCTGAAAATAATCGCAACATCTCGGAATAGCCAAGCAGTGGCGAACAAAGAAAATTTCACCCTTTTAACAATTGTCTGTTTTATCTACCCATTGTTCGGTTGTTACTGCTTCAATGTTTTACAGCAAGTGGATATTTTAGCAAATGGCATTTAGTGTTGGCGGTAGTGCTCAAAACCGATGGCCACCAAAGTTCGAATCCAGTGCTGTACCACTAAACCATCACAGCACAATATATTCTTCCACAAACGGCAACAATTGTGACCGAATTGGCGGAGACGGCGTTCGATTTTGCCCCCCCCCATATCCTATTTGCACATGAAATTGTCGTGTCGGGTTAGAAAAAAACGATAGACGGCAGAACAACTAACTATCCATTCGCAACGAAAAAGGTTTATTTGTAATAGATTCGGTTGAAACATTCGAAAGACACTGGTCAGTGGACAGAATAGAACATTTTCAGCGCTAAATAGTTGCTTCATTTAAAGGTGTCTTGTCAACGACACACAGCAGTTGAAATCCTAATGTAACTTTAAACAGACTGTTCATATTTGTATCACCCATCTTTGTTAACTGTGCGCAACGAAAACATTGACTATCCGTCACTCCATACTTGCCTCAGTTTACAAGTTTTTCAATCCATCATATTCATTCAAGGTCTTGTAAGAACACGCCCACACAATTGTTGATCAACATTGTGTCGAACACTCATACAAACAAAGTTTGTGTTACAAATGAACTCTAAATCAACAACCTTGAAAACGATTATTTTATAAAATCAATTCTATAAGACATTCTTTCATTGGGTACGTTAAAAAAGATTTTTAATTAGCAAATCTCAAAATAAGTTAATAAGTAGACACTTTGCTTTTTGCGTACAACATATCTAAAATTAATAATGCAAAAATAAATGACAGGCAAATCTAATTAACACAAACCTGTATCATCCTTTCATGGAAAAAGTCAATGGATTGTAATTTTCTTCATATTTGAAAAGGAAAATGCATGAGTTATGCGTGTTCTACTTTTGAATAGTGTTAAATTGACAAAAGACCCAAATACAGAAAGTGCCTTGTGACTTTATAACCATTGGCTAAGTGGCCATTATGCGTGCTTGCTAAAAGTTCAAATATAAATTACTGGTTTCTAATTACATAGCAATATTGATTGATTAGACCTTAATTACAACATAATATTTTACTTGTTGCTAATTATTACTTCTACATTTGCAATGCAAAGAAAATAGTGAAAATAATATAAAAGATAGTTAATGCAAAAGTAAGAATCATTGGTTAATTTTATCAAAAAATTATTAATAATAAATATTAAAATTAAAAGTATAGAAGTGAGATGAGTTTATACTCCAGTAACAACACCTATATAAACGGAATTACTAAATGTAGATTAAATATTTTACGTATAATAATTTTTAAAAATTTTAATACTCCAGGTTTATATTTCTACAACACAAAATTGAATGTTACTGTTACCTCAAAATATTAATTTTAGTTTTAAAAAATTGTGTAAAAAAGTTTAATTTTTTTAATATTTAGTGCCGGGGTGGTCTAGTGGTACAGCGTTCGAATTTGGATCTCGGTGGGCAGTAAAATGCGGGCATGGGTTCGAATCCCATCACCGGCACTAAAATGCGGACCCACGTTCGGCTTTGCTAAAATGTCCACTGCTGAAAGATGTTTCTCGTAAAACATTCAAAGTAATAAACATAAAATTTTTTAAAATTGTAAATTAAAATTAAAAAATATTTTTGTTTTAATAAATTCTTACTGTAAAAATAATTGATTTATATAAACGACTTCACGATATTATATTATACTCAATCAATTGCTTAGGGTTTTACTAAAAAATATTGATTTACCTTTAAATATAAGTTAATAATTAATATTTACATAAAAAATAACAATTTAAAAATAGCATTAAAAAATTTATTTAATTTTATATTTATTACTTTGACTGTTTTATGAGAAACGCATCTTTCAGTAGTGGACATTTTAGCGAAGCCGAACGTAGGCCCGCATCTTAGTGCCGGTGGTGGGATTCAAACCCATGCCCACCAAGGTCAAATCGAGCGCTGTACCGCTAGACCACCCCGGCACAGTAGAATTATAGGTTTTTCTAAAAAATATTCTAAACATTAATTTTATTTGTTACATAAATTATTGTGTAATAATAAAATACACTAGCTAAAATGCAATTTTCTTATACCACAATCACAATTGTTTTAAAAAAACAACATTACATGTTCGCAAAATTGATTTCAAAAACATTTAAATTCATTTGGTTTACGTAAAAAAAATAATTTAAACATGACGCAGGCTAAAATAAAATAGTTTTTAAAAATTGCAATATAACAATTATAATATTAGTTGCATCTATTTTGTTTTTTATCTAATTAAACAATACATATAGAAGCATATCTGAATTACAAAATTATCCATTTTAATCTATTTTTGTTAAATTTAGATTAGCGGTACAACGTTCGAATTTGGATCTCAGTGAGCATGGGTTCGAATCTCATCACTAGTCTACTAAAATGCGGGCCCACGTTCGCCTTCGCTAAAATGTCCACTGCTGAAAGATGCGTTTTTCATAAAACAGTCAAAGTAATAAAGATAAAATAAAATAATTAATAAATAAATATAAAAGTGTGGACATCCTAACCAGTAGTATACAAAAGCTCCTGAGCCAAGTGTTTACAAAAAGAAACGATCACATTTATTATTTAATATTTTGTAGTGTATTTTTTAAATTTTTACTACATTGGGTGTTTTGCGTGCAACACATCTTTCGGCAGTAGACATTTTTACAAAACCGAACGTGGGTCAGCATTGAGTAATGGTAATCGAACACATGTCCAAATCGAGGACTGTACCGCTGGACCACCCGGGCATTTTCCGATAAATTGTTTGGTAATCAAGAAAAAATTAGACATGCTTTGTATTTTGTGTGTACCATTTTGACGCTTTGTTCTGTTTTCACGATTGTGATTATGAACCAGTTGTAAATTCGTTTATTATTAACATGTATTGATAAATTATAGGCTTAATACAACAAATTGGCCTCGGTAAAAGTTAATCAAAATGTCAATTTAACACACACGTGTGTCTCCTTTTTAAATTCAACACATGCACTATGTTTGGTGTACAATTTAATTTGTCAATTAGATTATAATAAGCCTATAGACATACACACACACATTCATCATCATGTAATAATACAATGCAACTTAACCATTAATGTAATATGAAACACACATGTACAAGATGTGTTGATTGGATAAATATGCATCAGTGACAGAATGGTCTAGCGGTACAGCGCGCTCGACTCGAACATGAGTGGGTTAGGGTTCGATTGCCACTACCAGCCCACGAAATGCGTGGGCCCATGTTCTACCTCAGTAAAATGTCCACTGATGAAAGATACGTTTGCCGTGCAAACACGTTCAAAGTAGTAACAATGAAATGAAATGAGTTGGGGAGATAAACACCAGCACTACCACCCACCGGTTATTATCGTCCAAAATAAACGAAATTATCAAAAGCCCGCAACTCGACAACTTTTGCAATGTGAACGATCAAAAGACGTGTTGATGTTAAGTGTTTAATCTTAATTGCATCCCAAATTGAACCTCTGTGGTGAGTCCTATTTCCTGTAGAAGTTAAGCAGTCAAAGATATCCAATGTAAAGCAATTCACTTTTAGAGAGCGATTTAGCAACGATCTCAATTAACTGAAAGCTGTAAGCAATCAAACGCCCAATTAGATAATTCATTTGGACGGAGGGGGGGGGCTTGGCATAAATAAAAGGGCTGAGTTCGCGTGCTATAATGTCCATCCAAATTATTCGTTGACCACCTGGTCTTTCTTCCTGTCCGGGTAATGGTTGGACTTCCATAGCTATTCTGATTGGATAAGTGGGCAACGGGCATAACACATGGCCAATCCATTTTAGTCATCTTTCTCCCATTGTGTTGGAAATAAATGGCTTATCAATACGCCGGTTATAAAGTCTAGGATTTGCCCTAAATGTCATACCATTGTCCATTGTTCGTTTTTATCATCACACAGGCAAGAGCTGTTTACCAGTGTGACCTGTTTGAACTTGGATGAGCAGCGGTTCGAGAGTTACCACTGGCACTAAAATGTCCACTTGCTAAAAATGTGTTTCCATTTAAAACATTCAACTAGCAACGAACAAATTGGCTACACACACACACATACCAATCGTGCAGATAAGTCTGGATTTTATATATTACTAAACGGAATTGTGCCATTCAGAAAATGTATTATCATTTGTGACTTGACATGTAATTTCATTTCCTATACAAAGCACTAACCGAGTCTTTTTGTCACATGACACAATTCCCAATTAAATCAATCGATTTTATGCAACCTGATTGCAGTCAAAATCGTAAATGAGCAAATAAACAGCATCAACAACAACATTGCATCATGTAAAATGAACACATACCATTCAAGTGATACGGATACCAGTCCAAAGACAAATTGGTTAGATTTATCCGCATCGATCCGTCTGACAAAACCTGATGACTCAGACTTAATTCTATTCAAAAGCAAACAGAAAATGTTTGTTTTATTAAAAATTCGATAGTCATTACATATATATTATACATTTATATATATATATATATATATATATATAGAATTACATTAACCCACATTTTATTTATTCTATGCTATATTTGATTTGTATAATAAATTAAATATTTCAAAATATTATATTACATATTAGAATTTTTTGTATGGCAAGCCTGATTATTTGTGATCTTTTATTGCGTTTCACAATTTACAATTTCTACTTCATGCCCATCTCTCCGCATTCGTATATATTCATGTTTATATCAACCTAGATGACATCTCTCTTTCTATAAATTAGTTGCGGTGGCACATCCTGCACACTGCGCAACTGAGTGAGAAATGTATGTGCACTAGTTAGTAAATTGTACACCCATCAACATTTAAATAATGTTAATGGTGAAATAGAATAAATATGCACTACGGTGAATGAACGTGCTGCTGTTAAAATCGATGCAATATAATTGATTTGCTTTCGCAACACTATTTAATTATTCATTCATCCATTCATTTTGATTGGCGACGTGATAACCTCGCCATTATTTTCCATATTTATATGGCAGATAAAACGATCGACTTCGATGGCTTAACAAACGTAGAAGAAAAAAGTTTCTTGGCTAATAGACGGCTTCCTTGCGACGTCGCCACTGTTTGCAATGATTGACGAGACCGTTTGAATTTTTGTCAGGGTTATCTGCCTTAACCCAACGGCTACATATGGTATACGTATACTTTAATTTACCTTTTAAGTACCATAAGTGTATGCTTGCACCCACCCGCTAAGGACATTTAAATGGAATTAAAACATTTGTTAAACATTATCTTAAAAGTATAAGTAAAATATTGCATTTTTTCGAGATTCAGTATTAAATATAAAATAGAATAATTTACCAATCCTAAACAACTACTATTTTGACCCCACTTTAATAATTTTTTGATGTTATTGCAGCCAAAACTATTTGAAACATATTATTTGTTAAAGAATATTGTAAAATTAAGTAGAAAAAACTATCAAAATAAAATGAATTTGTAAGTGTTTAAGGTAGCACTAAAATTGATGAATAATTCAATTTCATACTTAATGCTGAACCTCAACGTGATATTCCAGAGCTTTGAACAATTAACAAAAACAATGTTGCAGTTTATATTTAAAAAAAGAACATAAAATGTACTATGCTTTTGAAATCAATATATTTTCAGTCATATAAGGTGTAAAATCCTTGACTAAAATAAACTTTACATTTATAGAATTGCCTCCAAACAACACAAACCTTAATATAATTGTAATGTTTTACAATCATTTAAAAATATAATATAAACAGTTTGAGAAATAAAAATTTTTGTTTAAGAAAATTAATTATGCAATGCAAAAACAAATTCCACAACATTGGGTTAAAATACGTAGGGACTCCTACATAAAGCGCTTTAAGAAAATTCTAGAAAGTAATAAATATTACCTAAAATGTTAAAAATGTATAGCTATTATATGTATATATATATATATATATATATATATATATATATATATATATATATAATAGCTATACATTTTTAACATTTTAGGTAATATTTATTACTACATAACATTACCTTTGCCGTTTAATAAGAGAATAAACAAAAAATGATATTTTTACCATTGCTAATATAGAATTCTTATTTAGACGAAAAAACGAGAATTCAGATATTTTAAAAAAGTAAAAAAAAACAAATTGCTTCCTTTAAAAATAAATTATATTGTAAAATATTTATGTATATACATAAAGCCATTTCAAAAATTAACGGAAAAAATTACATAAGTATTACATCTAAATTAATTTGTTATGTCCAATTGTTTCTTCGTAAAAATAAATATTGAGAATTAAAAATAATGTCAAGTACTTAATAGTTCACTTATATATACTGAGAAATATTTATTTAAGAAGGCTTAGTCGGCCAAAATAGTATATTTTAAAAGCTACTTCCATATAAACATGGATAATAAGTTAAAGTTACATAATTTTTATAATAATTAGCCCATTATTATTTTGTACTTAATTTCATTAAAAATGAACAATAACTAATCCTTAAAACTGATGTTAAACGAACATTCAAATCCGATTGTAATGTTATAGTAATTATCAAAATAAACATTTAATTATTTTAATCTATATAAAAATAATAAAAATAAATTTTTAAAAATTTTAAATAATTTTTTTAAATAAATTGAATAATTCATTATTTACGTTTAACCTTAAGATTCCGCTCATCCGCTAATTTTGCTTTCTGTTTGCATCGTTTGTAATAAAAAATGTTTTCATTTTACCAAAAATGAATATCGTGTCATTAAAGAATTAAAAAATGAAGGATTCTCACGGAAAAAGTTGGCGAATTTATACAGAGTTAACCTTTCAACAATTTATCAGATTATTAACGGTCAAAAACCACGAAATTATAATAATGTTGGAAGAAAACGTGTAACGACTACTATACATTATCAGAAAATCGTTATAAAGTTGAAAAAAATCATAAACCTATTTCAGAAACCAAAAGAAATAGTTTAAACAATTCAACTTATTCCACAATAAAAAATAGAGCAATTAAATCTATTTTAACTCTTCCATCACCAAGGGTTAAGACATTTATTACTAAAAACAAAAGGATGATAGATTAACCTTTTGTAAACTATGAAGTAAACGACACCTTTGTTATTGGCAGTCCGTATACTTTGCCGATGAAACAATGATTCGGCACAAACATTTGGCTTTAAAAACAAAGTGTTGTGTGGGTCGAGTTTTCAAAAACATTCACTTCCGGTTGTTAGAAAGAAAGCCCACCCTCGACAAGTAATGTGTTAGTTTGGTATTAAGTATAATCAACCTATCAAATGGAGAATTGTATCTGGTACCTTAAATAGTAAAAAATTTGTTTCAGTTATGAAGGATGCTTTTTTATTATGAAATGCAACACACCTACACAGGGGTTACTACTGTTTTTCAGGACAATGCTCCATGTCATACATCCAAAAAGGTAACGTCATATTTATCTAATTTCACTATATTGCTTTATATTTACATTTAGACAGTAGAGGAGCTAAAATCGAAAAAACTATCTTTCACTCAATTCCCACCTAACAGCCCGGATATCAATGTTATTAAAAAAATTTTTAGTATGCTAAAGCGCAACATCAATAAGCATACTGAATTTGAGGATCTATGTGAACGTATTCGGTTTGTTGTTCAATATGAGATGAAACAACAATATATCAACACTCTCATCGACAGCATTCCATAACGCCTGGATCAGGTTGTTCAAAAGAAAGGCGATCACATAGATTATTGAATTTTTTAACTTTGTAATATCTATCATCACTTGGTAATTGAAAAAATTAAATGTGATCTATTTTTTGTTAATTGTTGACGTTATAAATCATGTTAATCATTTTGCTCCAGTTAAGATTTTGCACCAGTTGTTATTTTATACAATTTTTTTACTTATAATATATAGGTATATATAACTAGTTTTTTTTTAATTATTATATAGTATTGTATATTTTATAATTGAAGTGACGTTTCTCTTGTATGCTATGTAGTTGTTAGAGAGGTTTTAGTTAAATAATCACTTTTTTGCAGCAATTGTTGTGAGAGTTGTATATATAAAAGTAGATAATAAAAACCATACGTTTTCATATTTTAGATAATATTTATTGTTTTTCATAATTACCTCTAAGTTTCCGATGTAAGAAGCCTCCGTTTTTAAGCCTAATGTTGTAGAATTCAATTTTGCATTACATAATCAATTTTCTTATTTTATTTTATAAGCTATTTGCATTACTTTTATAAATATGGGAAAATTACAATTTTATCAAGGCTTGTGTTGTCTGGAGGTAAGTGAACAAATGTAAACTTTTTACTAGTTAGGAATTTTGTACTTTATATTAATAAAAAATATGTGTAATTTAAAATTATCATTAAAATTATGTTATCTTTTTAAAGATATACACTAAAGCATTGCTTACATTAAATGTTACATGCTTTAAAGCATCAGGTTGTATTTTAAGATTAAATAATATATTTTAAATTTTGGCAATTTTAGTACTACCTAAACAATTACTAATTACACATTTTTAAAATAAATTTCTACACTTAATTATATTATTTTAAAAAAGTAGATTTAAAATACTTTTTATGTTATTAATTGAAAACAATCGTCAAATACACGGTTCAACATTTATACACTACGCAACACACTTTTCTAAATAAACCTTATCTTCCATAACGTGTTAAACAGTTTTTATACATCACTAGAATATTTAATATACTGTTATTGTATTATATAATAATAGTAAAACCTTTATAAAAGCCAGTACCAACTTCAAATTAACTGAATTTCTAATTTTTCCTATTACACAACTTAAATATTTAAAAATATTTCTTTAAGTATTAACACTATATTAAATAGTTATCACATTTTTATTTTTGTGTTTACAAGCTGATAATCTACATAGAGTCGTCATTATTTTAAACTTATTTTGAAATCACATGCATTTTATTAAAACTAATTTAGTTAGATTTATTACATTATTTATTTATTTTGTCATCTTTAATAATTACAATCACAATATTACAGTTGTACAATTAAACTCAATCGCAAAACCTTTTTAAAATGTGCTTTCAAAATAAAAAGAACAAAAATTTGTTAGATCGATAAAATGAAGCATTATTTTTAAGCACAAACCGTTCTATTTGATTATTTTAATCGAAATAAATTAGCTATTTTACATTTTATATGCAATAACATTTTTAAAATAAATTAATTTATTAGAAATTAATATTATCTGGCACACATTTCTTTGTCTATATACACATTAATGTTTAAATAAATAAATAATTATTATGTTTAAAGTTACAGTTGCATAATTATTTTACTTAGTTTAGTTAATTTGTGCATAAATTTTATTTATAACTGACGTTAATTTTTCAATTGAATACTATTTATTCGATAAACGCAAGATATGAATATTTTCATTTTGTATAAAATTAACTAACCAATTAATTAATACAAAAATAAAGTTTCAAATCTATTGACAGCGGCTCCAGACTCTATATTTCATTTGCTTTGCATTTTAAAAAAAAAAGTTAATATTTTTGTTCTTGACCTAAATTAGAACTTCATAATGATATTGGTATAAAATATTTTACTTATAGTTGACTTGCTTTTTTTATTTTTAAAAATGTGTACACTCTTGCTTCGGACCTAAATTGAAATTTTATAATGATACTAGTATAATATGTTAGTTTTTATAAATAATTTTACTAATAATGCTAAGATAAGGTTTTGAAGAATGTTTTAGTACAACTTAGATGTGCTTCACATAATTAAATAGCATCACAAAAACGAATGAATTATACTGTATTGATTTCGACAGCAGCTGGTTTATCTACTGTATATAGGACCAACCAATGTTTCAAATGATTATACTCAACTCAAACTTAGAAAAATATCCTCTTGAGAAATTTTGGTTAAAGAACCATTCATTTCATTGTCACAAATTCTTAAAAACAGGTTTTCAATAAGAATAAGCATTAATTTCAACATTTTTCTTTAACAGAATGCGTTTGTGGCCAAACTATCAAATACATGTAGAATCACTTGTCTTTTGTGCTTCACTTAAACTTTAATTCGAACTTGGTGTGGGTATAGATAGGTTCGAGTGTCACTACCGGTACTAAATTGGGGGGTTTGCGTTTGGCTTCCACGTAATAAAAAATATTTCTCCTGACTGATTGAAGCAACGACAAATGTTGGTAGCACAGCCACCACCTCTTTACTAGTTTGCAAGTTTGCATGTAGCATCCCGTGTAACATCGCCTTCCACTGTTCACGCTTTTCGGAGGCATGACAGTTCAACAATTTTGCCATTGTCGTCCCAAACAGCATCCATCCAACGACGTTTTGTGGCCGCCTCTCCTTTTGGCATTTAGAGAGACCAAAGTTGCATCACAAATTTGACGAAGAACGTCACATTGGCAGTTGCTGATCGATTTCGTCCAATCTCTTGATACGGACGATGCGAAATGGGTGTTGTACCACATGTGTATCCCAGTCGTCTTGCTTCAACTTTGTCGAAGCAATAGGCAAACGAATAATAGCAACAACAAAATGCACGTTCAAACTCACTTTGTGTCATCTCGTCACAAAAGTGCAATTCTGTCCGACTAATTGTTATGTGACACGATGTTTCTAAAATGTCGAACAGATGAAATAGGTGAGCAGCATTCGAATACTGACTGACCAATCTGGCATTCTGTTGCTGTTGTTGTTGTTGTTGTTGTTGTTGTTGAAGAGGACTGGTCGTATTGGACGTGTTGAACGAAACGGCAGATTGGAGCTGAATGCATCAAAACATTCAACATCAAAAATCAATACATGTTGTTAATATGTTCTACGTGTAATTTGGAAATGATGATTTATAAATAACAAAAACCTATTTACATTTTTAAAAATTGAATTATAAATTCCTTGGATGGTTAGTAACCTTTTGATAATTCACAGGTTCGTGTCCTTTGGCCAGAAATTAATCTCCTTGTAGAATTAGATATATCCACCCAATGACTTACGGGGTTCTTTATCAACCTCTTCCTTTAGGTTAGACAGTGTGATAACTTTACTAATAATAATAATAATCATAATAACAATAATAATAATAATAATAATAATAATAATAATAATAATAATAATAATAATAATAATAATAATAGTAATACCGAGGTCCTAGACTCAAAACTAGGTAGGCATAAGTTTGAGTCCTGCCACCAACACTGAATGTAGGCTCTCGTTTGGCTTCCCCAAATGTCCATTTACTGATAAAGTTTCTAATTAAATACTCATGCAAAAAACAACATTTATTTTGAAAACAACATTGACAAATGACAGAAGAACCACCTGTCCAGTAATTCCAAGTCTGAATAGCATTTCAAATCATCTTTTTCCATTGTTCACCATTTTCAAAGGTGTATAGGTATATGACGGATAGATGCAAATATACATTTAGAATACTTGAAAAACATATTTTAAGATATGTGTATATCATAAGTAGCTGTTAGGCTAAAACAAAAATAACCCTCGCAAAAAAAATTGACAACTTCGTTCATCTTGGTGAACAGTGGCGTTGTCATTTATTAACCAAGAAATTCAATTGCTCTCCCAAGCTTCTTGCGCATACAAAGTATCAGTCGCATGTAAAATAATAAAAATCAATCGTCTAAGATGCAAATGATCCTGAGGATTTAAGTAATACTCATAATCTCAAATTCCAAGTGGTAATATTCCTGACTGTTCCCACCCCACATGATCCAACTTGGATTAGGTACCCACAGGCACCTAGACCAAGTGCAGAAGAAACCGAGTGCTCAGCGGTAAAACTGGGCTTTCATTAAACTCCCACTCAGTGAATGGATGCTAGCATACACCCAAGATGCTTAAAAAGTATTTCGACATGTAGCCAATTGTAGCCGGTTAGGCTTGTGAATCCGTCAACCGGCGTCAACTCCCAATTCCCCCCGAAAGTTGCCTCATTAATTCCTGTAAACAGTGGCATCGTCGCAAGTAAGTGGTCTTCTAGCATCCCTAATTCCTAAACGAAAAGGTTGTCGGATGTGAATTGAACTTGGAACTAATGAAGAGATGGCTATCACCAACTTATGTTTTTATTAACTTTAAACACGAAAGTAATAAAGAGATGAACAAATCACCAACCAAATAATAATAATTATGACTTGAATAACGCAGCATTCAAATGTAACCCCGTACTTTCCTTATAATCTACATGCAATCAATATGATCCTATACTCTTACCACAAAAGCATTTTACTAGTATAATAATAATAATAATAATAATAATAATCATAATAATACCAATTTCAAGCTTTTAAAAAATAATGCTTGTATTTTAAAAATATTCAATCTGTATACCAGTTAACACCAAAAAGGTGTGATATCAAAGGAAATTAACTTTTAAAATGTTGAATTTAAGCAACAGTGCAACAGTCCAAATAAAACCCCAATAATAAATGAAAATGAGTTTGACAACATTGACTCACTTTGGCTCGATCTGCAGCAAATTGCATCCTCTGCTTCGACGCCAGTCGAATGGAATTTTCCAGCGACCGAGCAAACACAATAACCGCTTCCAGCTGGGACAAAGTCAGCACCCACAACAAATCGTACAATATGAGTTGAATACGCGAACTGATGACAGTCGAATCTGGAAATGGAGTGGAGCAAATTTATTGTTATGTTATGACAGCTGAAAAACGTATTTCAAACTCGCAAAGTAATACGTTTCTTGATATTAAAAAGTTAACATTTGTTATCGCATCCAGTCAAGACCTACAATCGATTGATGCCATTAGTCACAATTCAGCTCTTCTATCCGTAAATCTAATAACTAGACAACTGCACCACCTTTGTATATACATAGTATAGCAATTATTAAAAACTTTTTATTCATTTACTTTGGTTGGCGACGTGATCGCCTCTTCATTATTTCCCATATTTATACGACATAGCAAACGATCGATTTCAATGACTTGATAAGTGTAACAAACGTGGAAGAATAACAAAGTTTCTTGTGTGGTAGACAGCATCCTTGTGACGTCGCCACTGTTTGCAAAGATTGACGAAACTGCCTGATTTTTGTAAAGGTTATCTCCCTTAGCCCAAGGGCTACATATGGTATACATATACCTTTAGATACCTTTTAAGTATCCTGGGTGTATGTTTGCACCCACCCGCCGTAGCGGAAGCCCAGTTATACCTCTGTGCACTCGGACTCTGCTGTTATTACTCTAGATGCCTGTTGGCATCTAGTCCAGGATGCACCACGTGCAGGAGGAACAGTCAGGAATATCACCATCATTGGGAATTGAGACTTTATAAGCATTACTCAAATCCTTAAAATCATTAGCATCCCGCTGTTATTATTATTATTACAATCACTATTATTATTGTAAATATTTATTGCTTAAATGTTCGACAATATACTTTTTTCTGGTAAATATTTCGCAAAAGTCCAAACAAGGGACTGCATTTATTGCTGGTGGGACGACAGAGATCGTGTGCCATTTTACCACTATGACTTTTGTCATTTTTACAAACACTTCTTTTTATTTATTTATTTATTATTATTATTATTATTATCAGTACGATTATTATTACTATTACTATTGTTATAAATATTAATACTATTATTATTACAATTATTATTACTATCATTATTATTATTATTATTATTATTATTATTACATTATTATTATTATTATTATTATTATTATTATTATTATATCATTATTATACTATTTTATTGTTACAATAATAGTTACTATAATAATTATTATTATCATTGTAAGTTATGCCCTGAAAGCATTACCAGACAATCTCTTTTTCAATGTAAATCGCACTTTGCCATGATTGGCAATGAGTTTTACAGGAATTCCTTTCAATTCGGTCAGCAAGCCGTCTGCCACCAAACGTACAGATTCCCAACTCAATTCTTTGAAAATAAGAATGGCATCGTAGTTGGGCAACGAGAGAGTCGTCAGCGTCAGTGCGCCATTTTTCCAATTTGGCGTCTTGCTCATCAAAATTACCCGAGAAATCTAATTTTGATAAGAACAATTGACAAATCAATGCGTAATATTTAGCAAGGATCAAGTCTGACATGCTTTTCCAAAAACACGTTGACATTAAATCAAATAATATTCATTTATCTTATTTTCAACAATTATTATTATTACCACTTTTGTATGCTAATGGTTAGGATGTCCACAAACTTTTATATTTTTATTATTTTTATTTTTTATTGTATTTTATGTTTACTACTAAGAATATTTTACAAAATACATCTTTCAGCAGTTGACATCTTAGCGAAGCCGAAAGTAGGCCGCTTTTAGTGTGCCGGTGGTGGGATACGAACTCATGTCCACCAGGTCAAAGTCAAACGCTGTACCGCTAAACAGCCCCGGCACTATTATCATTATTATTATTATTATTATTATTATTATTATTATTATTATTATTATTATTAAACAAATATATATCATAGTATTTTAAGTTCAATATTTTTACTAGAATGAAAGAATACATACACATAACATACATATTTATAACAATTACAGGTCCATTTTATTTGGTAAATTTTATACTATCATTTAACAAATAACAAGTTCATAATAGTTTGGGCTGTAACAATACCAAAAGATTATTAAACTAGGGTTCAATTAGTAGTTATCTAAGATGGTACCTCAACGTGATAATCTAGAGTATTGAATAATTAACAAAGACAGCTATATATATATATATATATATATATATAATATAAACAGTTTGAGAAATAAAAATTTTTGTTTAAGAAAATTAATTATGCAATGCAAAATCAAATTCCACAACATTGGGTTAAAATACGTAGGGACTCCTACACAAAGCACTTTAAGAAAATTCTAGAAAGAAATAAATATTCCCTAAAATATTTTAAATGTATGACATTTATTATCTAATTTTTATATATGTATACATATTTATAATGTAATTCATTTTTTGGGCAAATAGTTTGCTTGTTTTTCAATTTTTAAAAACGAGTATACTCTTGCTTTTGACCTAAATTAGTTTTTATAAATAATTTTACTAATAGTGCTAAGATACTATTTAAAAAATGTTTTAGTACAACTTAGATGTGCTTCATATAATTAGTCACAAAAACAAATCATTAATTTTGACAACAGCTTGTTTATCTATTATATATATATATATATATATTATTAATATTTAAATTGAGTCACTTATTTTTTAAACCTGTTTTTGAAGTGTAAAAAAACAAACGACTTTTACAAATACAATAAATAAAAATTTCTACTTAAATATGAAAAAAATTAATCCTTGTTAAAAAAATACAAACTAAGAAAATAAATAAAAAGTAAGTAAATAGGTTTTGTCATTTTCGTTCTCTATTTCCGCAAACTTATAATTTTTGAACTGTATAATAACGCCAATTTCGAAAAGAATAAAACTAGTAATTTACTCATATGATATGTATACTGTACTTGAGCCAAACTAAATTTAAAAATCCAAAAATAATTTCTAATAAAATACTGTCTAATTTTTTTAACATTTTAATATCACCTATAGGAGTAAACTGAAACAAATATAATAGTAGAAACTAAATTAATAACAAATAAAATATTAATCAATAAAAACTTACCTCAACTGAACTTTGAAATGCTTCAGCACAAAAATTAATGTTTATCGAATTAATTTGCACTGTTACTCCATCTATTACTTTTTCACTAAAGCCATATTTACTGGTACCCATTCTTTATTAATTATTTATAAAATAAAATTAACAATTACCTATATTTAGTAGCAAGAAATTCATACACTAAACGCGGTTCATCTAAAGCTTGTAATTCAATATTTACTGTATCAATTATCTACAAAATAACGGCATATACATTCTTTTAATTAAAATTTACTATTTGAACTGGATGTGTTTTAAGTTTAGTCCAATAAATCTATAAAAAATATTATTGTAATTAAATTGTAACATTTAAATCTAACTTTAGCAACAACACCAGTACAACTAGCCTTTTTAAGAAGAAGCCACGTTGGTAAATCCAATAATTCCATTAAAGCATTCTCTTCAAGTTCTAAGAACTCAAGCTCACAAGTACCCTTGAGTAAACTGAAGTGTAATTGATTAGGTAATAAATTTTTGGTAAACCTATATTAGAAAAACAATAAATTTTTTACCATTTTAAATGAATTTTAAGATAATACATATTTTCAATAATTATATTTTTACTATTTTCTAAAATAGCTATAAAATGTACTAAAATTATTAAAAAACATTTTGACTACCTTTAAGTAAAAATATTAAACCTTGTTAAATTCAATACAAAAATATTTTTAGCACGGTATGTGAGCGCGACGTGCGCTATCTAGTATTACTAACCTTTCATTTATTGACTCAATTACATCTCTTCTAAAATCAAATTCACAGGTAAATACGATCTTCTTTGATTTCTCTAAAGCATTTGATAAGGTTCTTCACTCCTTACATCGTAAACTAACTAAAATTGGCATAATCGCCCCTTTAATTGACTATATAGATAACTTCCTCACAAATCAATCCTTTAAAGTTAAAAAAAAAATTCACTGTCAGATCTTTCAATAATTTCTTCACGGGTCCCTCGGAGTTCAGTCTAAATCTTTGTTAGTGATATTCCCTCGTGTACTAAGTCTAATGTCCTACTCTATGCAGATAATCTAAAAATATGGTCCACTGACCAATCTACTCTTCAATCTGATATTAATAATATCCTTAACTGGTCAGTGCGAAAAGCTCTTCCTATCAATCTTGAAACATATTATCACCTTTCTTTTGGTAAAGCCTCCTCAGATAAATTTTTACATTCCTGTTCCAAATAACCTTCTCATATCACAAGTAACCTCATTAAGGATCTTGAAATCATCTTTACCTCATTTCTCTCCCTTAGTAAACATCATTCCTGAGCTGCAAAAAGTGCTTCGCTTTAATCAAATTCTTCAAATAAAACATTTTCCTTTCTAACCCCAACTTGTTTCCAAATTCTTTACTAATTTCAACCAACCCCATCTCGAATATTGCTCCTAAATCACGCCCCCAGTCTTAAAAAAAAATAAAATCATTCTAGACAGTGCAATGGAGTGCTACCGAGTTAGTCAAAGGCCTTAAAATTAAACATTTAAACCTTTTCCCTTTAAAGGAGAGGCAACTTTAAGATGACCTTATTCTATTCTTTCAACATCTTCACTCAAACTAAACAGAACTCTTTATAGCTACTCGATCTAATTCTCTACGTGATAATAGATTTAAACTCATTAAACCTGCAACAAACTCAAGGTTCAAACTTTACCACTTCTTGCATAGAGTCATTAATGCTAGGAACCGTCTTCTTATCCATTTAGTTAACTCTACTAGTCTTTCTTCTTTCAAAAACAACCATAATAATTTTTCTTTTTAATTCAATCCCTATAATTTAATATTTTTCCACCTCAAATTTTAACTCAATCGTTTTCCGTTAGTTTAAATCCTCTTTGTAAATTTACCATTCTGTATTATCTCTCAATGTATTTCATTACTTCATTTTCATATTAAATCCCTTCACCGAAAAATCAATCATGCCAAAAGGTCTCTGACTTAATTAATCTGTTTAAACCTGCAAGTCCCATTTATAGAATTTTATTTAATATGAGATGAGACTCGTACAAAGCTGCATTTCAAAAGGGCTGTTAACTCAAACTTTCTCTTTTTCTCTTTTAAAGATTATTACTATGCGTTTATGTTGTGATGCAAAATGTTTCATTAATACTTAATTTTTTATGTTATTACTATCTTTTTACTTACTCTTCATAAAATATAATTTAATCCATTCCACCGTTTTTCTGCTTCCATCTTAACTTCCAAATTTCCTCTATTGCTGTGAATCTCCAATTACCTCAACCTCCACTTTCCATTTCGAATACTTAAAAAAATCTGATATTACAAAACGATTTACCAAAACGTCCCTAACTTAATAAAACCTTTAAAAAATTAAAAACCTTAAAAATATTTCATTTTTAACCTTTTGCAAACAATACATTTTTTACTAAATTTAATTCACTTAAGTTATTTCCCACAAATTATTATAACAAAATCAAAAAACTAAATCTAACAAGCGTTAAATTGATTGTTAACTACTAATTAAACGCTAGTTTTATTTTCTTGCTTTCTAATGCTTTAATTTAACTAAAAAACAGTCAAAACCAATTACCGCTTCTTAATAATAGCTAATTGACAAATCTTAAATTCGATTAATCTATAAAGTTAAAACAAAACGAATATAAACATTAATTTAATTTTTTTACATAAACAAAACTAATAAAACTATATTCTTATCCAAATTCATTCAGAAAACAATTATTAAAACTAAAATCTAAAAAATTAATCCATAGACTTAAAGAAAATAACAATTAATAGAACAATCAATACTTACTTCAAAAACGGCTTTAATATTTTATTTTTTAAAGCAGCGGACATAACAATTAATAGTCCTAATTTTAAAATTATAAATTCAACATCAGAAATTTTTGAATTAGATTACACTGCAAATTTAATTTTACATATATATGAACCATATTTGTAACACATATTTTCGAAAAAATCGCGTTCAGCATTAATATTTTTATACAATTTTTAAAATATTAAATATTAAAAACCCTTTTTAAAAAAAACATTATTAATTAAATATATGTTATATTTTTTAGTTTATATTTACATGTTACGAGTTGATCCGGAGATATGGTTTCAGGTTTCAGGTTTCAGGTTTATTCACGAGTTATGTTAGAGGAAACTCCTTTTAGTACTCGGTTCAATGTTATCAGATATTAATGAGTAATAAAAATTATATATATATATATATATAATTAAATAAAGTTATTATGATAATCGGCAATTGTTGTACGTCATATAATTTGAGTAAATTTTATTGGTTGTGGGTTCTGTTCTCTGATTGGTTATTGTCTAGTTAAGCTGAATTGGATATTTTAAGCACTATTTAATGTAAATTTTTTTGCTCTCGCCTCATTTTGCAATTGCGTTAGTTGGTGCACCGGACTGGACTGGACGTAGTTATTTCAATTAGAAGGAGGTAAAAAATGCTATTCACGCTTTTAAAACAAATACCAATAGTGAGTTTTATCACTGTGTATCTGAACTAAACCATGGAGAAGTTAAAGGATTTCCATACAAGAAAGTTTTTTACATATGCGCTTTTTACCAAAAGCGAGAATCTCAAAGTACCGGACTTCGTAAAACCAAGTAGCTTCATTTTTATGTAATTTCTTGTAGAATTAAAAATTTAAATTGTCTAGCACGGTTAAACTAAGGAACGATAAATATGTTATAGCCGCACCGAATTCGAAGCACAAAAACACATGCTCAAGTGAAGAAATTGCAATTGATCCTGACAGGAGAAGGCTATTCAAGGAGGAGGAATTTGAAAAGAAGTCATAACGAGGGATTTGTATAATTTTTGGTAGAAATTGGGTCACAGTACGATGAGATTTAACCTAATTTTTAGAAATTTTAAACCCTGAAAAAATGCTGACCCGTTTAAAGGAAGAAGAATTAGTGGCACTGTACTTTGTATAAGTGGGCTTACGTTTTGGTGAATAATTATGCAGACAAGAAATTATTTTGTATTTTTTGTAGTGTAATCTAAATAAATTTTATTATATTATGTTTATTTTTGTTTATTACAAAAATTGAGGAACATTTGCGATTGTTAGAATAACAGTAAAATGGGAACTTGTTTGATGTCCTAAGTTAATGCGTGTGATAAAACTTGGGTAAACAGGCTCGAATAAGTAACCAAAATGGGATATTTTATGCAGCCATTACTTTAGAACCCTGAACTCACTGTACTGTTGCCTCAAAATAACACTAGTATTATACTTATCCATCTCAGTTTCCATAAAGATCGACCTCGTTTGTAAAGAAATGCAGGAAATTGGTTTGAAACTATTTACTAAGATCGCACTTAACATGAGTCACTTTTAATATAATACATTGACAATATATAGGTGATTGAATCAAGATGCACATAATCATTTTTAAGTTGGACATTGCTGAATTTGATTCTGTTTACTTAACCGATCTCAATTGGGTATTTATTTTAGACATAGCACAATGAATAACTTCTTCCGACTCCCTGTCTTAGTTTTTAATCAAGCATATACAGTTATGTTCATGGCCATGCATCATGTGATAGTGCTTACTATTTGTAAAAACAGCCTTCTCATTTACCTTGTCCTATTACATAGTTAATGAGCGCATATACATTATGCACATGATACACAAAAATAACCTCCAAATTTAAGACCTGCAATACTGATACGACAATAAAATATCTCCTGTCCATTTATTGGTAAATCAAAAGGCTTGTGTAAGATTATTGACGGTTAAGCACATAACGGGTATTTTATGTGATTCTCATATCATGTGATATTGTAAAAATAACATTATACTCTGGTTTAATGATACTGTTGTTACATTCTACCGTAAAATAGGTATTAAATGAAATAACTATCTCTTATTTTAGGAAACATCCTAATATGACTCTCAGTAAAATGCAGCTTCAGTTAAATGATACTTATTACATTGTAACAAAAATCCAACATAATCATGAAATATGATCCCTTGTCGTAGTTCATTATAATAATTATATTATTATATTATTATCATCTAGAAACTTTACTTCATTGATTATAAACCACATTTTAAGTTTTTTATTCTCATTGTGCTATCCCAATGTAGTCATTCCAGGGCAGTATGTATTTTAGGTTCAGACAAACGACCTTCATTTTCATATGGGATGCAATCACTGTAGTCAAAATATCATGCTGTTTGTATTAAACCATATAACATTAGTAATACATTTATCGATCGTAGTTCTGTGACATCAACTCACTGTGTTAAACAAAACATTACTTGATGCAATATGTGTGAAGTATAAGCTATTATCTCCATTCCTTTATCGATTTGCATCCCATTTTATCGTAGTGCTATTGAATGCATATACAATGAGTCAAAGAAGTTTTGATGACAGAGTTGTTTTATTTGACCATAAAACAACGGTTGATTTTATGAGTTTAAAGTACAAAATAACAACGATTATGAAGTTCTGGTTAAGATTTAATAATGAATTACCATTAATACTAAATAAGGATTTACAAGTATTATTAACAAAAGCCAAATAGAAACCTCTTTTACAATATAAATAATGGGAATATAGTGTTAAAAATAGTAAAGTTATACTATACAATATTGCACTGAATTAAAAAACAATATACTATTTAAAACCAACCCCTCAGTTAATAATTAGCATAGGTAAATAAAAATTTTTAATAACCTTTTGATTGCTTATAAAGATTAAATTGTGGAATTTAGCTATTTGTAATAATGTAGTACATTATAAAAAAATACGATTTTACGTTATTCTGTGTTCCTTACGTAAAAAAACATGTAATTAAGAATTGTGTATGTGCCGTTTTTTTAACAAATGCAAATAAATTATTAATTTTACAACACATTATTTCAGGTTATAAGGAGCCTTCTATACTGTATCTATTATTATCTATAAAAGACCTATATAATTACGATGAACTGCATTAATTTCATTACAGCGAAACGTTAGTCAATAGTAAAAATTCATTACAGTAGTGAACCCTTATCGATTTTAGTTTACGTACTTATTGTTCATTCTATGCAATAGTTATAATGTAATTTCTTTCTTTTGTTAATATGACACATTAATAATTGGAATATTGTTAACTATTTCTATAAATTAAGTAAATAAAAAGTGTAAAAACAGATTAGAACCAAAAATTATACACAATGCTTTAAATTAACTGATAATAGTACGTGCATTACTAATAGTGTTTCTACAAAATAGAAAATTAACATTTAATGAAACATTTTAGTGTTACTGCAATAATTTTTAGAATTAATAATTTAACAACTTTAATAAATAAATAAAACTGCATTTTTCCCCCAAATTAACAATTTTATCCCAATATACTGACTACTTTTTTACCAACAGTAGATAATAAAAAGCTTATTTTCTATTGGCTTTTGTGATTTTATTGACATGTCTACTGAAAATGGACATGTTCACACTGAAACCATTTTCATTGGTCCAAATTATGATCATAAAATTTTATAATTTTTTTTATATGACGGTTAACACTTGCCTGATAATCCTTATTACAGGCTGATTTGAAAGAACATAAAAACGAAGCCTAAACAACATGGGTCGTTAAATTATTTTACACAGAGATGACCATATGCGAGAAATGGTTTAAACACAAACGGGATTTTACTCTAGGTTTTTCTAACTTAAAAGGTTGTTCTCTGTGAGAGTCATTACCAAGGACGAAGGGATGATCTGATGGTCTGTCCTTAAAAGTTTGAAGATTAAAATGAAATCGCTCCGGAGCCTCCTATCTTGTAGTAGAAAATTCTTAAGAAATTGTAAACAGTCAGAGTAGTTTACATTCTTAAGCTATCTAGAGATTTTGGTAAATCTTCTTTGTACTTTCTCTAAAGTCTTAATATTAGTCTGCCGTGGCATAAACCTTATGTAAACAAATCTCCAGGAATTGCTACCGTACAGCGGATCAGTTACTAAGGCTGTTTAAAATTATCTGCTCATTTAGTAAAAAAACATGCTGTGTGAGAGCATACTCAATGCTAACGTTTAAAAAATTGTATTTAAATAAGTTAGGAGAGCCTAAAAGAGAACGCCAATTTAAGGAAGGACAATTAAAATCACTCATTAAAATGTGGTGTTTGTAGGATGAAGAAAGAATATGTTGAAGTTCAAATACAAAAGCTTTATTGCCGAGTCACGCTATATCCTGCTGAAGATATTTCACTGTCAAGTATATATTCAGTAAGCCAAATTTCTGTGATTCCTATAATATGTGAATAATTTGTTGTAAACTTGGTGCATTAGTGTAGTACACTTTAATAAAAGAGAAAGTGGGAGTAAAGATGGTTGTATGAGGCGTGTGTGACTCATGGGTGGTAAATTAAATTTTGGTGTATTTAAACCATTTAGTATCAAAGGAGTAAGTTCAGCTATATAAATGGTGTTATCTAAAGAGGTAAAAAGTCTTAAATTTCTGGTTGCGCACTCAGCACACGCTATTGAAATCATGTTGTTTTTACTTATTTGTCATATTTTAATTAAGTAGTGTTTTCTTGTTGTTTCTTTAGTGATATCTTTCTACATATGTCAGGTTTCTAATCTTGCGCTCCCAATCAGGTTAGTCAACTATCTAATTACAATCATTAACCAACTATTTTTCTGATTGTTAAAAAATCTAAACATTATCAAACTAATAAAAAACTTGCTTTATTGACGAGTTCAATTTTATTTTCCATTTTTTATGTTTGCTACTTTGAATGTTTTACAAGAAACATTTTCAGCAGTGGACATTTTGGCAAAGCCGAACGTGGGCCCGCATTTTAATGCCGGTAATGGGATTCGAACCCATGCCCACCGAGGTCCAAATTCAAGCGCTGTACCGCTAGACCACCCTGGCATGACATGAAATGTATTCTTAAATATACACTGTTAGCATTAAAACTATTATTTATGTTTTTAACTATACCAAAAGTACTTCAACTAAATTTTAAAAAATTTAATTCAAGCTAGATATAAAATATATTTTTTGTAAATCAAACACTAATTAATTAAATCTCCTGTGTTGCATTTACCTTTGAATGCTAATAATCCCGAGGAGTTGAGTAATGCTTATACAGTTTCAATTTCCAATTATGGTGATATTCCTGGCTGTTCATTCTCTACGTGATGCATTCTAGCCTAAGTTCCAACAGGTATCTAGATTAATAATAGGAGGGACCGAGTACACAGCGGTATAACTGGGCTTCCACTGGATTCCTGTTTATTTAATGCATGCTAGGATATACCCAAGATGCTTAAAAGGTATCTCAAGGTAACTAACGACTACAAATAGTATACCACTTTAAACTATCTCCAGTGTATAGTTGTACCCATATGTCAAAGTGGAAATCCAATTGTACCGTTGTAAACTTGGCCCTCTTGTGTTAGTGCAAGTGACTTGGTCTACCTAGTCCACGATACACCATACAGAATTGACAGTCAGGAATATCAGAAATTGAGACTTTAGAATCATTAGTATTCCAAATCTAGATAATTAATAAATAGAATTACAAAGGTTTGCCAATTGTCTGTTAATGTATATTATTATAGTTGGTAACCAAAAACCTTCACAAATAAAGCATTGCAAATAATAAATTTTAAATTCTGTATTTAAACAAACAAAATCATTATAAAAAAATTGACAAACTTTTATTTTATTAGAAAAAAAACAAACAAAACTCATGCATTTTCACTTCACATGATAAAAAATAGGACCCAACAAAAGGGCATTTTGTAGTATAGTTCTAAAACTACACATAAAAATGAAGTTGTTTTTATGTAAGCTTTAATATTATATTCAGTCACATTGTGAATGCTAAAATAAACCAAACGCAGTTGTAATCATTTTACAACAAAATACAATCGTAAATCAAACGATAGAAATCAAAGAAAAATAAAATAATTTAAAAATGTATAATAATTGTGTGTTTAATTGAAAAATTGAAAACATTAACATGAGACGACTACATTGGCACCTAAAAGAAACACATTAAGTACAATCATGATTTTCCGAATAAATATAAACAAAGCTAACAGTAGACCAAAACTGATTTACGTATACAGAATCAAACTGCAGATACATAATTTTTAATTTGAAAAAAAAAACTTATCAAACGTTAATAGTAATTTGATGAAATAAAAGAATGCATTCAATCATTAATATTCAATTGTAAAAGCTGCACATAAGAAATTTCGAACAAGCAGCCATAAGTAGTCAAACATTTAATTTACAGGCACTAAAAATGGACTACCAGGTACGTGCCTGTCACCCCATTTTACAATAATTTCATGCTGTCCAAATTCATGTACACGATAGGATATGGCATACCGATTTCCTTGTAAATGTTTGACACAAACTTCTTCAGATGTTTCTCTAGGCCCACGAATACCAACCAATAAAACATCAGCACCTAAATATGTTTGTAAAATGCTAGTTAGATTACATAATATCGCAAGAAAAACAACGCTATGATCGGCATATAATTGTAAAAAAATTAGTTTTTTAAATGAAGTATTATCCTACTTGTAAGTAGTCTAAAAAAAAAGGTTTTAATTAATGTGTTGGTTACATTGTCATACATAGTTCCCCGATGTTTCATATACAAAAGGAAAATTGTATCCACATGTCTTTAACTAATAATAGACGGCATATTGCTAACGATGAAAGCAATCACACTAATTAATAAAATAACCTAATTTTTCCTCAGATTTTTCATCCTTGAGTAAAATGACTACATACAGAAGATGTAGTATAAATATCCTCAATATATGCTTGTACCCATTCACTAAAATACAATCACAGTTATATCACCATTTATTCAGTCCCTGACATGTGTAATCCTAGGTTTGCATGTGCGTGGAGAATCAAAATTTCATAACTACCATTTAAAACTTTAGAATAATTAGTATTACCGTATAAAATAGTACGAAAAAACACCCGAATAATTACCCGCTTGACTGGCATCTACATTGAAATAATTGGTTCCCTCAAGTTTGGCTTCTTTGAGGCCCATACCCTGACAATTGACCAATTCCGAATTTGACCTCTTCGAAGACGGAGTGCGCCATGTACGTTGCTTGGAAGACAGTTGAATAGAAGCTTGACTTTTTGCGTTAAATGGTCGACGATCGCTGGTATAATGTGTACGAGGACCTCCTGACACTTCGACCTACACAATTAGAAATGGCCACAACCGGCGTCAAACAATGTTATAACATAGATGTGATGTTGTTATAAGTGTGTGTGTGTGTTCAATTTGAAACCAAAAATTCCTTTACCAAAACTGACAGCAAATAATTAAATAAAATGATTATTATAGTACAAGAATTTACTGAATATTTGAGCAATGCTTATAAAGTCAACAATTTCCAGTAATGGTGATATTCCTAATTGTTACTCCTCTACGTGGTACATCCTGGACTAGATGTTAACAGAGATCTAGACTAATAACTGCGGTTTCACGGGATTTCTGTTCAGTGGATGAGTGCTGGCATACACCCAAGATGCTATTTACCGTCTGTAGCCGTCAACCGGCTTCAACTCAAAAAAAAATGGCCTCGTCAATTCCTGTGAGGTCTTCTAGCCAAGAACCTTCATTTATCCATCCAAGTTCAATTCACAACCGACAACCTTTTGTGTATAGGAATTCTGGAAGCTATTCAAACTTGGGATGAATGAAGAGGTGAACTCCGCCTAGTGAGGATTAGAAATGAACCGATCTAGCCAGTCCCAAGCCTGGATAAAGGAGGAGGGTTTGTCTCAGAAAGGGAACACGGCATAAAACCTACGCCAAAACACTAAAATAGTCAAAATGTTTCATAATGGTTTGATGTCCCCATAAGCGACGCGAATGACCATTGCTTAAGTCATGTGATAAATCAGCGAAGGCAACTTGGAAACGGAAAAGCCAGACTAAAGAAGTTGGTCCAAAGGAGATGTATATAGAAGAGAAGTTGAGAGTGGGCACCTTAAACAATAGATCGTTAACAGGTAAAGGAAGAGAAGTTGCTCAACTAATAGATAGAAAGCTGGACATACTATGCCTCCAAGAGACGAGATGGAAGGGTAAGAAAGCGAAATAGCTGACCAAAGGACACAATCTGCTGTACAGTGGGGACTCAGGAAGTAATGGAGTAGCTATTATCTTATCAAACAAAACAAGAGAGAACCTAGTAGAAGTAAAAATGTTCAGCGAACGAGAAATGATGGTGAAAATGAATATACGTGGTTCGTACATTAATATTATGAGCACATACGCATCCCAAGCTAGACATGAGGAAGAAGTAAAAAATAAATTCTAGGAATACCTTGAGGAAACACTTCGCAACATTCCTCTGACAGAGAAAATAATACTTGGGGCTGATTTAAACGGACATGTAAGACAGTCTAGAGAACTTGTTGAGAGATGCCACGGCGGATGGGGAATTAGAAATACAAATGAGAATGGCCCTGATCAACACATTCTTCAAGAAAGAGAGAAACCAACTGGTTACATATCAGAGTGGTGGAAGACAAAGCAAGATAGACGTCCTAGCAACAAGGAGAACAGATATAAAGTGGGTAAGAGACTGCAGAATGATAAATGGAAAAGAAGTTGCCACACAATGCTAATGAAAATGAGTTTCAAAGACGAACAAAAGAAGGTAACGGAGATTCGGGAAAAAACATAAAATAGTGGAAATTAAAGGAAACCAACCTTACTAAACAATTTAAAAAAGAGGTCGTACAGAACTGGAAGTTCTCGGAAGGAGTGCAGGAATGGTGGACATTAACTAGCAGAATAATTACCAAAGCAGCTGAAAAGGTACTAGGGTTAACATCCGGGAAGAAAGCACCTGCAGACAAAGAAATTTGGTGGTGGAATGTAGAAGTTTGACAAGCTGTTAAGGATAAAAAGATTAAAAAGAAGAAATGGGACTTAAATGGATTGGAAACCGACAAGTTGGAATATCAACTAGCAAAAAGCATAGCTAAAAGAGCGGTAGCAGTAGCAAAAGCAAAAGCGTGGGATGCAATGGAGATATCTGAAGGAGAGAAGAGGTTGTCTAGTGTTCCTAAAGTCAGAAATAAAGCTTCAAAAAACCTGACGCACATTAAAAAAATAAAAGATGAAAATGGAATATTATTAACAGAAGAAGGCTCAATAAAGAAAAGATGGAAAGCATATTTTGAAACACTGTTAAATGAAGAAAATTCTAGAGCAGTGATTGAGAATGGGACACCTAATCTAGGTGTAATATAAGAAATATCCCAGGAAGAAGTGATTAAAGGAGTAAGTAAGATAAAAAATAGAAAAGTTCAGGGACCAAACGGAGTACCTATCGAAGCATGGAAATGTTTGGAAAACTATGGAATTGACAGATTAACTAAACTGTTAAGTTTAATATGGAACGAAGTGAAAATATCTGACGAGTGGAGAAAAAGTGTTATCACGCCAATTAACAAGGGAAGTGAGATGTTTAAGACTGTGGTAACTATAGTGGTATAAAGCTTATGTCACATAATTTAAAACTGTTGATCGAAGAATCCTCAAAGAAATAGACATTGGGGAAGAACAATTTGGATTTATACCTGGACGTAGTACAAGTGATACAATCTCTCTAAGAACAATAGAAAGACACAGAGAGAAACAGAAGGGACTTCATATAGTGTTTATTAATTTAGAAAAAGCATACGATCGGATTCCGAGACAGGAAGTGTGGAGGAGCATGAGCGAAAAAGGTGCTCCTGAAAAGTACGTGAAGATTGTTCAAGATATGTACAATGAAGCAAAAACGTTGGTGGAAACTAGTGTGGGGCTGACTGATAACTCTTCACCAAACGTTGGTCTACATCAGAGTTCAGCACTAAGCCCGTATTTGTTTGATCTAGTTATTGACGTGCTAACAAGAAATATTAAGATGGAATCTCTATGGTGTATGCTATTTACAGATAACATTGTCTTATGCAATAGAAAACAAAGGAATTAGAAAGACGGTCAGAGCAATAGAGAAAGGCACTGGAGGATTGAGAATTAAGAATTAACAAGAAAAAGAGTGTATATAAGTACAACAAAAGAAAATTGTAGGGAACTCAAAATATAACACCAAAAATTGTTGAAAGTGAGAAGGTTTAAACACTTTGGTTCATCGCTAGAAGAGAATGGAGGTTTGAATGCAGAGATTGCGCAAAGAATAAAAAGAGGATGGTATAACTGGAGGAAGCTTACAGGGGTTCTGTGCAACAGAAAGATAACGGCAAGGACAAAAGGTAAAATTGTTAAAACCGCAGTGAGACCGGCCCTAATATACGGATCGGAAACGTGGAGTATTAAAAAAACCCAAGAGAGAAAACTGAACTCAGTAGAAATGAAAATGCATCAATGGTCGTTAGGAGTATCCAAATTAAACAGAATAGAAAATGAAGTGGTTAGAAGTAAACTAAAAGTCATTGAAGCTCATAAGAAAAGTCAAAATAAAAGGATAATGTGGTACGGCCATATTCTACGTAGAGAAGAAAACGACGTTACTACAAGAATAATGGCATTGGAAGTGGAAGGTAAAAGAAATCATGGCAGACCAAAAAAAAATGGTTGAATTGTGTGGAAGCCGATATGAAGGAAAAGGGACTAACAAAAATTGACGCCACTGACAGAACCAAATGATGAATGCTGACCAGAAACATCGACCCCTCATAAAAGAGGGAAAAGCTGTAAAGAAAGAAGAAGAATGAGTGAAGAGGTAATTCTGCCATCAACTTGTATAAAGTTACATTAAAGCATATGTTCAATATATGTAGGTGACAAAAAATCAGACTGCTCCGATAAATATTGCGCTATCATAATGATGCCTTTTACGTTCGTTGCTTTTACCAAGTATTTTGTTTATTTAAACTTTTTTAAATAATTATAGTAAATGGCCTGCAAATATGTAAACCGATTCATTTATTTTTGAGTTGATCAAGCAGTGTACTGATAAATTAAAACAAAATTTCACCTTAAATTAAAAAATTAGGAATCACTGACACCATTGATTCGGTATCAAATTATAGAATTATTGCATTTTATATTTTGAAAACCAACACCACAAGTTATTCTCATTATAACCAATTGACACAAGCTACAACACATTCCATGAATAAAAACGCACCTTGAATGGCGAACCTCTGATATGATAATTTCCACCATATTTAATGGCAATTTCATATAGGCCCGCTGCATACGGAACGTAAGAAAATAGATAGCCGTCTTCGTGTTCTTTACTCGTCAACGTTGCCTTGCTTGGACCATCCACAGTTACGGTTAGAATGCCACAACCGGCTTTCGTTGTGTTTACTAAAAACGAGTTTTTCTGATCTAATTGGAAAACACATGATAAATTAATTACACAGTAAACAATCGGTCTATATGTCAATATGTTTATAAAAAATATATTGAAGGTTTGAAGATAAACAAGCCCTGGTGGAGGAGACCGACCCCTACTTGGCGCATCCACAGCTAGCGGATAGTGAAATGACTTTTAGCAGTAAAGGTTAACTGTGAATAAGGAAAATGGGCCAAATAAGTAATCACAGACCAAACGGATAGTCAAAAACATAAAGACGACAAGAGTTATTGGTGTGTCACTCTGAATAATGTCAACATTACTGCTTGCTCCTCACGGAGTGACTTAAAATGCTCCTTTTTTTAGCTAGTCTATGTATTCTTCCATCCAATTGGTCACAAAAACCAATAGCACGTCATACATTCTGATAAACAAATACACAAAAAATACCATTCTCAAAGCTGTACTTTGAATATTATTCTCGACAATGCACCGGTTATCGAATCCCATAATTTGCTTATTAAGACACCAAGACACAAATACCTCACAAATGTAATACGCATATTTATTAGCAATGCAGTTGAAACCAACATACCAACTTTCCCTCGATACAAACCGTCGCCATGGACAGAAACTATTCCCGTTTCGGACACGTATGGATTGACCATCAGACGAAACGGCGAACCTTGGACGCATCTGTATGGCGAATTGCGTCCTGCTGTCCAACTATATCGATTGGCATCCTTAAACGGAATAGAATGCACGTAGACCATATGTGGACCACCTTCGCGCGGAACAAATCGAACAACAAACTGGTCTTCGTCGATTAGTTGGACAACAGCTTCCTCTTCCAAACCTGTAGGCGTAACCACTTTGGCCTTCAGCACGTGACCACTGGTTAGTTCATGATGGACGGTAAAAGCAATAGGATGGCCAATCTAAAATCACATTTAGTATAATAATAATCACTTCTGGGGGGGAATGCCAATGATCCTGAGGATTTGACTATTGCATATAAAGTTTCAATTTTGGTGATATTCCTGACTGTTGGTCCTACATGTGGTACATCCTGGACTAGATGCCTATAAGCATCTAGACTAATAACAGCAGGGACGAAATGCACAGTGGTATAACTAGGCTTCAGCTACGGCGGATGGAAATAACTCTGACAAAAAATCAGGCAGGTTCATCCATCTTTGCGAACAGTGGTGTCGTCACAGGGATGTCGTCGTTATTCTTCGCCGTTTATGCTTATCAAGTCATCAATATATCGATCGTTTAAGATGCCGTACACATATCGAATTGCAATGAAGAAGCGACTAGGTAACCAATCCCAATGGAATTATTTTTTTCTAGTTTTTATTGCTTAAATGTATAACAGAAAATTGTTTTTAGAAAGTGGACATTTAGCAAAATCCTAAGTGACACGTCGGTAGTACAACTTGAACTTACTGCTATTAGTTTGACGCTATCGTATCATATTTTTAATGAAAATAATAGTGATAATTACTACCTTGCCCACAACTACACTTACAATCTACACATATTTAATGTGCAAATTAATCAAAAACAACATTCAATCTGAATGCCTCAATAACCTTGAACACTACAAAATACGGATTTGCAATAATAAATATTTTTTAAATGATATAAATTTGCCCTCACAACAATAAACACTTTGGGAGAGAGGTAATGATTTAAAACTTTCAAGTCTACCGTGTAAAACTTAAACTCATTAGTTAGCAACCCAAGGACAGTTGCGCGAAATAACATTTCACAATCTATTTCATCGTCTAACTTAATCTACTTGACTAATAGCGGTAGATAGAGTATTGGACTCACAATTGACTAAGGATAAGTTTACCACCGACTCAATAAATATTAGCATTCGTCTAGGGATTAATTAGTGTTCACTCGTCGAACAAAGTTTGGTTTGCAGCAAAAACAACATTGTCCAATACATAAACAATTCACCTGCAGTTGCAGTGACAAATATATTGGTTGGACAAGTCGTCGCATAGTTGAATGGGGTCAAAGAACAAATTTCCAACTGGATCGATAAAGAGTCTAACTCAAGTGAACGTTTGTGCACTTCGTCAATACTACGTCATTTAGGTCAAACGAAACACCGAGTTCATTTTAACGATTGCTTGAAAATGTTGATAACTGCTCAAACCTTGAATATGCTAAAACACTAGTCTCTGTTTACATTTTGTGTGCACAAAAACAATTTGTAATTTTATTAAATTTAGCTTAGACTTAACATAGACATTTCTTGTGTTGTGTATGTGTTTGTCTGTGAAATTATTAATATCAACTTAATTACATCATATTTTTGTATTAAAATATACTAATTCTTTATATATTTGTGACTGAAGAGCATATGCAAAATGAATTCATGTCACAGTTTACATCTTCTATTATTTTCATTTTGAACTAAATATCTAAGCTGGAAAAAAGGCCATGCGTTCATTCTTTTCCACGCAAATGTCCCACCCATCACCATAAACAAACACATTTTGTCTCCTACTTGAAGAGAACTTCCGTCGAGAACATCGCCATGTGGAGCAACGGATCGGGTGTAGCGCGAAGGTAGAGCGTATGAGGTCAGACGTCCCGACTGGGGCGAATCGTAGACTTGGATGCGGAACGGAGACCAGGGAATGTGTTCGTCGTTGAATTTGACTGAACATGTGTAAATGCCGGGTGCGCTGACACGATAGAAAACAATTGACGAGCCGTCACGTTTCTCCTGCACAAACAAAGTATCATTTTATTTATTTATTTGATTGGGTTATTGTCAATGCTTGAATGTTTGACGACCAACATTGTTCAGCATGTGGACATTTAGCCGAGTTGAACGAGCGCCGGTGGTAGGACTCGAATTCATGCCCAACCAAGTTCGAGTCCAGCGCTGTATCACTAGATGAGGCCCCATCCTCTAACTCTTTCCTCCCCCTATTATAGACCAATTGTACAATCGCGAAATTAGCATTTGCCATTGCACACAAAACATAAGCGCTTGAATAATTACACAACGATCACAGTATCAAATCAGCAATTTCCTTAGCAGGCTAAAGTTGCGTAAATCTACTAGTTGGTATAATTTTAGAACAATCATACTACTAGATTGCTTAATCCTAGACACGAGCCAATGCTCACAAATTGAATATAAATACAGCAATTTGAACCCAACAATTCTTACGGATATGCCACTTGGCCACAAAAGGGACCTAATCAAAATGACACAGTGTCTTGTTATTTACCACAGTTGTACGGCCGTCAATAAAAACGGGACTGTTGCGCTAAATGTTGGAAAAATAAACCTCTATTAACGGTTTTTCAAAGTTTTGTAAAATTCAACTGGTCCAATCCAACTGGCTTGTATAGGAGACGACATTGTTTGACTGCAAAATTTTGCAACAACCACAACATGTTACAGTTTTTATCTACGAGACATCGACCAGTCGTCGTGTAGTAACTTGAAATACCAAAATAAAAATTGATAATAACCTGAAAGGGTTCTTGTTAATATTGTTAGTACTAACACTTGGATTCAGTGTAAACACATGGTTTTACAAAATTTTTTGTATAATAAAGCAAAACCATCTTGGCTAAATGGTCAAGTTGATCCCACGTACCCAAATATGGTAAACAAAAAACAAGCAGGTTTCTCTCAGCAAAGCGTCTACAAGTTTCTAAAATTAAACAATTATAACATTAATAGTAATAATAATAATACTATTACTACTACCAATAATAATAATAATAATAATAATAATAATAATAATAATAATAGCAATAATAATCATAGTAATAATAACAACAATAATAGTGATAAGAATAATAATAGCGATAAGAATAATAATAATGATAATAGTAATAATAATAATAATAATAATAATAATAATAATAATAATAATAATAATAATAATAATGATAAGAATAATAATAGCGATAAGAATAATAATAATAATAATAATAATAATAATAATAATAATAATAATAATAATAATAATAATAATAATAATAATAATAATAATAGTAATAATAATAGTGATAATAATAATATTAATAATAGTGATAATAATAATAATAATAATAATAACAATAATAATAATAATAATAATAATAATAATAATAATAATAGTACTAAAAACAAGCACAAAACAAGGAAACATACATCACAATCAATTTGCGCTTTGCTCGGACCTTCGATTGCAATTGACAAAGTTCCTGCTCCAGCTTCCCTCGTGTAAATCGTAAATTCGTTCATAATATTCGTATAACCTTGTTGCAAACCCGGTCCAATGGCGCGTACCTTCTTGGCCACTCCGTCGACAATTGGACCAACGGTAAAATGAAACGGACTGCCTAATTGCACAATGAATACGATTGGACATCATACATAAAAACGATTCATTGCTATTTATATTAGTTTACATATTGCCATAGCAACTCAATGTATGCACCTCTAAACCAATACTCACATTTAGTTAGTAATCCTTCATCCCCCCCTCCCCCCAATAAAACGAACTGTGCCACAACCTGGTCCTATGTACATAAGATCATAAGCGTAATTTTAAGACTACAATGCTTAAGCAATCAAACTTAAGCACCTCAGCATGCTGACCAGATCACTTACTAATAAATCTGTCATTCCATGCCCGGAATACAATTTCGAGTCCATGCCATCCGATCCAACAATCACTGCTTCATTTACTGAACCTCTCTCAAACTGCCATATACACATATTATTGCGTATATCATAAAAGGTATGGTTTTGACTAGAATAAAAACGATGTAGCATTTCTAATTAATGTTTTTGGGTGTTGTGATGTTTCCACCTTAGAGACGATTGCTTAGCTCTACGTAATCCAATTATTTTTCCTATTTTGATTTTGACATAATCAACAGATTATTTATTTTATGTTTGCTACTTTGAATGTTTTACGAGAAACATCTTTCAGCAGTGGACAATTAGCGAAGCCAAACGTGGGCCCGCATTTTAGTGCCGGCGATGGGATTCGAACCCATGTCCACCGAGGTCCGAATTCGAGCGCTGTACCGCTGTTATGATTATTACCCAATAATTTTGACATTATGCATGTGGTTTGAGGGATTTATAAAACGTTTTTCATTAATAAGTTGCCGAAACCTTCTTTTATATGTATTTTGCAATTATCGTACAAAATTATTTTTTTATCGGTTTCTGACTTGCTTTACTTATGCCAAAGTTCATTTTTTCGTATTCTACAACGCTCAAATATTTTCTTGCATAGGTCAGGTTGCTCATCTTGCACCGAAAACCTTCCTCCTCCTTTTCACAAATGAACTTGGGACCGACTATAGTGGAGTTGAGATGTTTAGATAAGTAGAAAAAGAAAACAAGAAAAATAAACAATCTTGACAATTTAGCAATAATAAACCAATCAATTCAAACATACCCAATATTTGAATTCCTTTGTGTTTCACCGTAACTAAATGTTCGCCCACTTCTTGAGGAACAAATGTAACGGTGTAGTGTTCCCTGTCAACTGCCACTATGTCACAATGAGTAACGCGATTTGATGGTGAAGTAACAATGGCTGACAAATCGTCGGCACTTGAATCTGATTGATGTAATACACATAAACAGAACTATTTAAATATATAGAAAATACCCAATAGTTGTAATGTTGGTCTACCATCTACCTTGTTGACAATTTTACCACATTGCAAATTATAGAATAAATTTCAATGACCTATGCCACCGCTGTAAAAGTGAATAATCGAGCCTAGGCACATACAAACACTATTTTTGGTGTATATTCATTTCGCCTCAACGTTCACCATTTTGCTCAGTTGCAAAGTGGACAAAACGTTTATTGATTAAATTCTTTAGAAAAACTCGAATTGCATCCTATTGGATTTGTAACCCACGTTATACAGTTGTTAATAGTGTAAACATCACCCACCCCCATTGTAACTCGATAGGCACTTTGGAAAGGTCTCTGAGTTAATGTTCAACCATGTTACAACGGTGGTGAAAAATGTGTCTCGTAAAACATTTGAACATTATCAAGTTTATAAATATAAATATAGTTATTAACATATGACATTCTATTTCATTTTGTTCCCATTATTTGTAGCACAACTTTTTTATTTTGTTGTTATTTTTTATTGAAAATATATTTTACGTTGAATGTATCTCTAGTGAAATATTAGAATTAATGTAGTAGTAATAATAATAATAATAATATATAATCAAAAATGTTTTTTTTGGACAAACTGAATTACATCCATTAACTTTTGCCTGATCGTGGGAAAGGAAAATTATTGTAGCAGGTTGTACTTTCATTTACGCCCAAGTCAATTTCTTGCTTTTCAGCTTTTTCCTCTTTTATGAGGGGTTGATGCTTCTGGTCAGCATTCCCAACTTGGCTCCGTTCGTAGCGTCGTTACCAGGTAGCCCTTCGCTGTTTTATCACGACTCAGGCAAGTGTCATGCACATCTCTAACGAGGAGTGCCCCCTCGTTTATCGAATCAATATGAAGCATCATGACCAGTATGGAGTTTTGGTGTAGATTGTACTGCCGGATGCCCTGCCTAACGCAAACCCTCCTCCTTCATCCAGTAGTAAGACTGGCTAAATCTGTTCATTTCTGATCTTCATCACGCCCAATTCAATCAACCATGAAATGTTTTATCAATCCATTCCATATAACTAGTCTTTATTTCGTTATTGGGGGCGGAAGGGGAGATAGATAATACAAAACAAGTCAGTTTTGTTTTCTATTGTCTATTGCAATGGCAAATATGCACGTTTTTCATTAATATATTTTTATTATATAATATTTCTGTATAATGTTATTCTTAGATTGAATGGTCTTTCATGGTAGATAAAACAAGAATCAAGAATAGACAATTTTCATTTGATCCAATTATACAAAGGACACATTTCACTTGTTTTACTTCGTTCATTCAAATTGTCTTACTTCTGTTAGTTGTTGAACAAATCACAATCACGATAAAGTATCACATGCATCAATAACAATTCGCATTATTTTATATTTCAGCTCTACGCAACAAAAATCTGGACAGATACACAAATCCATAGACTTCTATCCAAGTTGCCAGTAATGTAATCGCATCACATTGACCCTCGTATTAATGAGCAGTCCTACACATTTCGCATTTCTCAGTATGATCACATTCGAAGCAACAAATTACCTGTAACCCGCAAACTCAGTTCACACCTGCTGCCGGCGCGTGTCATTCTTGAAGCTTCGCGATGTTGCGTAATGAGCCCCATCATTCTAGCCGATGGTTCGCCGCCAATGTCGACGTAGAAGGGACTATTCGGTACATGGGCATCAGCGTATTTGACAGTAATCGTGTACCGACCTGGTTCAGTTGGGGTATAAATTACTCCACAAGTCCCATCGTGATTGTCGTGACACTGAATCTCTGCATTGCTTGGACCTTCGACAGATAAACTGAGGCCGGCATAACCTAATGGCGAAAAAAATATGAAAATTAATTATTCCTATTAAAATCAAGTATGTTGCTTTTTTAAACGCACAAAATGTCATCGAATGTAATCTAATCGATAATGATCAACCTAGTACACTTCAATCTCTCGATAAATACAAAGATTTTCATTCCGATCCTGGTGCTATAAGAAAACTTGGTGATTAGTACTTTTAATTGAGTAACTGAAAATACAAGGCTAATGTAAACACAAAAATAAAAAAACAACAATTTAAATCACTTTAAAGTAGTAACTGTATATTTTGTCCCTGTTAATAATAAATTAAAAATTTTAAATAAATCAATTTGACAGCCGTATTTCTAATGTTGGTTGGGGTGACTCAGTCATATTAATTTTGTTACGCCAGAATACATTTATTTAAAAAACGGTGTCAGATCGCAGTAATAAGAAATATATAATAAGATATAGGGATATATACAAATACTACATTGAAAGTTAACATCATCCTCATCATCATCATCTGAATAAATTATAAAATCAAAACCGCATATCTAACTTATCTGAACGTCAATTCACAAACAAATCAATATTTCTATGTTATGTATATAAATCGATCGATTAATCTGAGTTGTGATCATAATAATGTGCATCGATCGTAACAAATTGGGTGTAGACATTCGTTGAAAACTCATACCAAATTAGTCATTTAAATGTACTTTTATAAATATTTAAATAATGTTGTCTGTAATGAATCATAATTGTTCTACTTGTGACTAATATGAAAATTACACTACACCCTTGACTGTTGTATTGACCCAAATACAAAAAATGCATTAAAAACAACATACCTGCATCACGAGTATCGACGGTAAACTTGTTGGGTTTGTTGCATATTCCCGATATAATACCTGGACCGGATATGCGTACACGACGAGGATCGCCAATTTCTTTTTCCGTAACAGAAACGCGAAATGGACTGTTGGGTATGTGTTTTCCCGACTGGAATACACTGACCACGTGATCGTCTGCTTCTTTTGGAGTAAATGATATGCCTGTTTAGAAAACAGAATCACATAAAAAGATGTTTGAAAAATGGATAAAAACTGTACATTTTTACCAGTTAATACCGGGGTGGTCTAGCGGTTCGGAGTTCGAAACCCACAACCGGCACTAAATGAGGGCCCATGTTTGGATTTGCTAAAAACATTGATAAAATAATTTTTTTGTCACTCATCGGTTGAATAAATCCTCCACTAGAAACAATCAGATAACAGTCTAATAGTTGAATTTGAACGCTTCTCCATTCAAATACAAAATTGTTGAACCACTTTTAGTGTGTTGGGAATAACAAAATTGGTCTATTGCCGTGCGCCTACAGTTGCGTGCCTATAAATTTGAAAACGTTTTTTTACATTTTTTGAAAAAATTGTAAACCAGAGTTGCTTTAGCACACACGAACTTTCAATGTAACTCTTTCGTAGCCAGTATCGAATTCGGATGAAGAGATGGGGAGCGTAATGCATAACAAGAGAATGCCTGCCATTTGATTAAATTATGGCAAATAAGTGAAAACAACACGATTCCTATGACAGGATTGAGTTCAGCTGAGTGTTGTAGCACTCAGAATAGTCAATGTCCAAACTTCAAGGTGTAATTACATAGAACAATCTTCCCTGCTGAATATTTTCCAGAGCGAAAGGGAGCATCATTTTTGTTGTTTTTAATGTAATACCTGTCTATATGCACAAATTACAAAACCCTACCATTTGTTATTGTACACTGGAAATGATCTTATTAACAACCGTTAAAAGTGCCAAATTTAAGAAAAAAAATTATTTGTGTACCTATAAATTGTGAATGTATACAAAAAATTTACAATTTGAAAACAAAGAAACACCTCGATTTACGCTACCGACATATATATATATATATATATATATATATATAATATATATATATATATATATATATATATATATATATATATATATATATATATATATATATAATATCAAATTAATGGATTTAACGCAACCGTGTTTGTCAGTCAGGTTGAAATTGAGCAGAACAAAATGTGCACCTAATTAGTTCCGTGTATGGAATGCTAATAATCCTGAGGATTTGAATAATGCATTAAAAGTCTTAATTTCCAATAATGGTAATATTCCTGACTGTTCCTCCTGCACGTGATGCATCCTGGACTGGGCGCCAACAGGCATTTAGCCTAATAACAGGAGGGACCGATTACACAGCAGTATAACTGGGCTTTCACTAGATTCTTATTCAATGAATGGGTACTAGCATACACCGAAGATGCTTAAAAGGTATCTCGATGTGACTATATACCATATGTAGCCTGTCAGGCTTGTGAATCCGTCAACCGACGTCAACCCCCCAATTCCCCTGAAAAAGATCGCCTCGTCAATTCTTGTAAACAGTGGGCTTTTACTGGATTTCCATTTGTGAATCCGTCAACTGACGTCAACCCTATATTTTAATTGTATCGCCAATTTCTGAGAATATCGGAGTCGACGCAAGGAAGCAGTCTTTTAGCCAAGAAACTTCATTTATTCCTCCAAGTTCAATTCGCATCCGCCAACCTTTTCGTATAGGAATTCGAGAAGTTATTCAAACTTGGAATTTATGTTATGTAGTTCTATGTATATGTATAACTTTTGTAAGAGTGTAATACCTGTAGGTTGGCCAAGCCTATACTAGAAGCGATATTTATAAAACCGAACGCATCTTCTCAATCTTGAGATTGAACTCCTATTGATGATTTAATCTGCCATTTTCTGAGTGTTTTTAGCGGGTAGATATTATTATTATTACCGCTGTAAGAGTGCACTCAGTACATACATTCACAAATGTCATTAACAAATCAATTAATAGATAGCTAAAGTACAAGAAATAAACAGGCAATACAATCATTTAAATCACAATCATACCATCATGATTTACCATGTAAAAAATGTTATGATTATGGTATATTAATAACACAGTCATTTAAAAAATTTTTAAATTAGTCAATAGTCATTTATAATAGTTTTATCAAAAGTAAGATGCATTTGTATGACTTCAAACCTAATCAATAATTCTTCAAGTAAAATCTTAGCTAAATTGTAGTTGCATAGATACAAACATGCCACTGGTTTGTCTATGTATATGTAGAATTATAGGACCGTAATAGTGTTAGATTGTCTACACAAGAAGCAATGCCTAGAAGATTGAACCCACATTTTAAGACCCAAGAGGCAACCCTGCTAGTAAAAATGATTAAAGTAACAATAAATACAGTTACATAGTTCCTCAACACGATCATTAAAAATAATTCTGTAGCAAAACTAGGATAACGTAAGGATTAAGTTGTTAAGATTGTAGCTGAGTGGGAACAGGTGTGCAACCATTTACTTGCACTTGTTACAAATCAAACACTAGAATTAAATAAACATTTCAGTCTAGTCATCTTACTAATACAGCAACTATGGTAAAATATTGAGTACTTTTGTTTCTAATTACAAACAATACATGTGCCACAAAGCGGTAGCTCTATTTATGCTAAATGTGCTTAAGTTAGATTTTGTAAAGCCCACTAATTTCTATTTAGCAATCATGTGACTAATTTAGAAACTGCTACATATTTCCCTCAAAGCATCAACATCCCGGTTGGTGTTCAAATTAAATCATATTGAGTGCATACGTACCATTCAAATATTGAAAGATAACAGTACACAATAACAGCTAGTGATAAAATCAATTATTAGAGGCACAGCATGCTTATCAGCCCGAAAGATACGCTTAAATGCAAACAGATGTAACCCCAAACCAGTTGACTAAGCTTAATGATGATGCATAATAATGCACAAAATAATAAATTCATTTCACAATGGACAAATTAATAAAGATTGATAGCACCGATTTGGACACCATTTTATTCATTTTTAGTGTTAAAATGTCGAGTTTAAAAATGGAAATGTAATCAATAAAAAAATACCAGTCCCAGTATTCGCCGTCTATTCCTTTCTAGTTTAATATATTCAAGCATAATGTTGACTCAGTGTAAGTGTATGTTTTCACATACACACACACACACATATATATATATATATATATATATATATATATATATATAGATATATTTGCATAATTGTACATATTGATTTTTTGCTATATAAAACAAGAATGATAAGAGCATCACACAAAAAAATGTTCTGTCAAAAATAAACATATATAAACAAATCAATAATTGTAAAATATTGTTTGATTTATATGTATCTGTATATAATGATTTGCTTATTCACACCACTCCCTAATCAATCCAACAATAGAAATGCGACTCATCTGACACGTAATGCGAAATAACATCAATAATACTCATGTGATGTATTTTAAGTATTACTAATTAGTACATGACTGTATCTTCGATAAAATATTTAAGCAAAAAATGTTTACAATTACAAAATACGTGTATCCATTAAAATATCATGCCAAAATGCCGTTTATATTGACTGCTAATATCCATAATCTCAAACAACACCTAATTTTTTACCACTGATGAAATTCCTTTTTTAATATGTAAGTCAAAAAAATAGAATACAAAGATTAAAATTTTTCTTTTGCGTCTTAAACCATAGCTTACGTATGTTAGACGACTGATATTCTGGAATTAGGGTTGACATTTAGTATCGGTGGTGAGACGTGAGACCACAGTGCCACCTACCCACCCACCCACACACCACCACCACCATTTCAATTCGTTGCACATTCCTCCAAAAGGCGAATTGCAACATTGACAACCTGGTTTAGATGTTTCTGCGCCTTGTTAATCGCCAGACTTATGCTGCTTTGATCTGTTTTCTCGATAATTTCACGAGTATAAGCCTAGTGAAGTGGTAGAGAAATGGTTGGGCGCCATAGCTAAACGGGCATGGATTCGAGCGCCATCGTCAGCACTGAATGTGGACCTTTGTTTGGTAAAAAAATGCTTTCAGTCAAACATTCGAGTAGCAACAAGATACAACATAAAAGTAGATAGAAATAATTAGTTATTCACGGGCTGCCTTGAGGTCAAGACATTTTAGTCAGACTTGGGTTGATGAAAAGCGATTTTAAACAGAGCAATTAATATTGATAAAAATCACATACCCAAACGATTATTGGGCAAACTTTTCAACAAACACGATTCTTCTTTGCCCCTCGAACTGCGTACTGTAGCAGTCAACGTACTAATATCTTCACTACTTATATCCAAAGCAATGTTGTTTGCCGTACCCATGTTAAATTGCGACCTTTTCACCGGATCACCTATTAATAATACAATATGGAAGCGTTAAATGAAATTGTCATTGGGGTGAACAAATACATATATATATATATATATATATATATATACAATACAATGAAAAAGTTGCAACGTATTTACCAATAATTTTGGCTTGAAAAGGCGATCCCGAAATGTGCCGATCGGAAAATCGAATAGAAATGTTATATTCGCCGGGAACGAGGGGCATATAACTTACGTCACACGTTCCGTCCGGTTTTTCTTCGCACTTAATTTCGGCTTTCGAAGGACCTTCGACAGAAATGGACAATCCACCTGAAACAACATTGTGAAACAAAATCGTGTTTTACCTTTCTCGTGGAATAATAATGCACAAGTAAGGGACGCTAAGAATCCTGAGAATTTGAGTAAAATGCTTGCGACGTTTTAAATTTCAATGACTGTTCCTTTTCCTCCACGTGGTACATCCTGAACTGGGCGCAAACGGGAATCTAGACTAGTAACCACAGAGACCGAGTGCAAAGCGCTATAACTAGGGCTTTCACTGGATTCCCCCTCAGTGAATAAGTGCTAGCATACACCCAAAATTCAGAAAAACCGATTAGGTTTATAGATCTGTCAACTGGCGTCAACCCCGATATAGATCGCCTCGTCAATTCTTGTAAACACTGGCGTCGTCACAAGAAAGCGGTCTTCTAGTCAAGAAACTTCATTTATCTCTCCATCCCCCAAGTTCAATTCGCATCCGACAATCTCTTCGTATAAGAATTCGAGATACCATGCAAACTTGGAATTAAAGAAGAGGTGGCTTTGCCACAAACTGATGGTATGATTATGTTTTGTTATGAACAAGTAATAGAAACAATTAATTACAAGTTATGTATAAATTGGTGTGTGTGTGGGGGGGTTATAAACTAATAAGCGTGCACACACTAACCTACGCCGGCGTCTTTCGTCACGACAACAAATTCTGCAGGTCGAGAAGTGATTCCATGACTCAATCCTGGACCGTAGGCAGTAATGCGACCAGACGACACTTGATCGACGTAGAATTTGAACGGACTTCCTTGATAAGGCATGGTGCTGGTATTGGGAACGGAACCACTTGGATGTATGTTAACACGCAATTGATGCAAACCTGACTCAGTTGGAACATAGTTGATGTTCATAGTACCGTCGTAATCTATATTGACTGGAACTTTCCTCTCTAAGCCAGATGGACATTGTACAATCGCTGGTATGTGGTGTAGAAAGTAAACAAATATAAATCAAACAAATGGTTAAGAAATCATATATAGATAACTAATAATGTAGATGTGGTTTTAAATTTTGTGCAATGAAGACAGTTGTTTGAACTGCTAACAATCCTAAATAATGCTTATAAAGTCTCGATTTACAATGATAGTAATCATTCTGAATTTGTACTTCAGTGTGTGCATCCTGGGCATAGAATAACATAAATCAGAAACAGCATATATAACAGTATAACTAGGCTGCTATCTTGACAGATGGATTGCAAGCATACACGAATTAGTAGTACCAAAAATGATTTTTGTCATTTTTCAGATCTAAAGGTTAAAAAAACGCTAATTTGTTACTCATAAATTCACTAAAAGGAATTTAATAAGAGCGACTTTCTTCTAACCAATTTCATTCTGTTTTGAAACAAATATGGTTAAACGGAAGAAGTAAGTGTAGCAACTGTAACTGTAATATATATTTATACTTAAAATACAAAATAATCAAAGAAGTTCATTGTACAAATGGGAGAAACGTTTGCTTGTTGTCAAAGAACTCAATTGCAACAATCCAAGTTAAATTAATTTAACAGTATAGTTTGTCATATGTGCAACTAACCTTCCAAATGATCATTTTTGCCATAAGACGGTAAGTTGAACGACACGGTTTTGTACGATGACGAAGTTGGCTAAATGTTGTTTCAAAAATGAACGCACAATCGAATTTAGGGTAAAATTAAGTTATTTGACAATTCAAACTCCAACCTTACATTAATCTAAAACATTCAACGAACCAATTCATGCTCAAATTACATACTAAGTTGATATGTATAACTTTCAACTTTATAATTGATATTCAACGCACACAGAACTGTTATAGTCATACACACACACACACACAACATTTTATTGCACATTACGAAAAGCTTGTCTACTCTATAAAGATTGGTTATTAATCGAATCCCAAATTTTAATAATCAAAAAATGTTTACTTACCGACCTAGATAATATTATAGACCTATTCACACCCTAAAACCACAAAAAATAATTTAAATTTTTTTATGTCTTATTTTCGGTGTCATAATAGACTCATTTATAATTAATATAATATTAACAATTTAATTTTTAACATTTTCTAATAATGACCACAAAGTTAATGAGACTAACTTATTATAATTATCGATTTTTCGTTTAAACAAACACTCATTTTTGTAACATGTAAGTTGCATTCAGTTTGACGGCTTACATACAATAGCATGCATAATAATATTAGATTGAAATGATAATGTTATAACCATACCTAAAAAACCGGACGTTAAAACATTCAATATGGATAAATAAGCATAGAAACAACAAATTGTATATTAAAGAAAATTGGAATATATCATAAAACAGCCGCATGAAAGAACGACCATCAAAGGTAACTTCAGTGATATAGTAAAAGTACAATTTCACAATTGAACTATGAAATTTGATACAATATTATTACCAACAACTTAGTAAACCGCACCACAAAAACAGTTACTAATTTTTACATATTATGCACCAAGAAAAAATACAACAAAAGCAGAAAATTCACCATTACAAAGTAGGAAAAAAACACCGCTGACATTTCACAAAACTCAGATAAAACCTCCAACCCACACAAAAGATGCTTTCAGTTATATCGGTAAGTTTTAAATTCACACTATATTAGCTGATATTAAACGACTAGAAGAAAAACGTACACTGACCCACATGAATTATCACACATTACATTATCCCTCAAGCGCCACCCAGAGAAGATAAAGAACGACCCCATCCAGCTAGTCCCAAGTCTACATGAAGACGAGGGTTTGTAACAGGTAGGGCAAACAGCATTTAAAATACCGACGTAAAACATTATTATGGTCACAATGCTTCAAATGGGTTGGATACCAAACCAAATAGACAAGCCGTCAGAAAACGAAAAAAGGCTGTAAAAGAATAATAAAAATTATACTTTCACTCATCCCCAACATCACGCCTAATCTAAAATCGCACCTATTCGGTTGATTTTACTCAGACAGACAAATTGTCGGTAGTACCGTAGAAAATGGTGAAAATCACATTCTAATAATTCAAAGATCGATACTTACCGAATCAGATAACATTCCCGATCTCCTGTCCTATATATATATATATATATATATATACAAAAATGGTTACAGTTACAAGTAAAATTTACAATTCCAGAATGCATCAATTGGATCTCATTATCCATATTACATTCACTTTCAGTTGTCTCAACAATACTTTGCTTAATTCATCTGTTCCGTTAAGGTTACTTACGGAATAACAGTGTAAATTGTACATTACATAATGTTTAAACCCAAATTTTAATAATGATAAAGGTTTCACTTACTGCATCAACTATTACTGTGCTTCTAGTGAGACCCTAAATAAACAAAAAACGATATCACTCATTTCTACAATAATCCTATTTATAACAAACTCGTATGAAAACAATATATTTATTTATATTCAATTAGTAAAGTCAAATGTTCCATGCATTAGTTTTTAGTTAAAAATTAAAAGAGTAATACATTGTAACTTCAAGTACATAATAATTCTTTCATTTAAATAATGAAAATTGATTAATTATATTAATGCATGAACAATAACACAATATATTCTTCAGTCGAACTTATACTGTAGAAATAGAAACGAACCGAGTCAGGTAATCATTGAGAAAAACAAGTTTCACTAACATAGTAAAATAGAAAAGAATAACATGTGGAATGTTTGTAATGTTTTAGAAGTGTCTAACATGTTTTTCAAAATGAGTTTTAAATAAACACGTGTCTAGTGCAAAATGAAAGAATCGAATTGGGTACTATAAAACTACTGGCAGTGATAACTATTTACAGTTTATATTTTTATAGCCTAACGGTTGGAAATTAATTGACTATCTAACAATTCTATTTTCAAATGAAGAAAAAGACGCTGCAAAAACCATCCCCTTTATTACTCATTACGTAGAAAAGAACTTCCAAATTTCGATGAAATTGGTGAAGTTGACAATCGAGTAGCAAAATCGTCGGCTATGCAATTAAAAAACGTTCAAATTTCACCTTTTATAATTGAAAACTACACTCACCGAATCACCTGCCATATCGGACCTATTCTTATCCTAAATACACAAAATATGATTTTACTTATATGTAACATTGTCAATTGCATAACATATATTTCTATATTTCATTCAGGTCACTTTCAAAAAACCAATTTTAAAAATTAAAGATAAAATACTGAACTGCTTTATAACCCAAAAACATTGTACCGAGTTCGGATTATAAACATTTATTGACAATTCAACTTTATCATTTTAAACATGCCTCTGCCGAAACGACTTAGTTAATAATGATAAATTATCTAAAGAATCCATTCACCGATAAACAAACCACTACTGCTTTTCGGTAATTTGTCAGTTGATTTCACTTGCCAGTTTTCAATACCATACTTTGTATACTTACATTGAATCGATGATATTTTAACGTAACTCAATAAACGCTGGGTAGTTTGGGTTTGTTTGCTTTCTGTCGACAAACAACTAAAGACTAACAATCGCTAATTAACGACTATTGGATTCGATCATCAGAAAATTTGCGAGTACCCCTTCCAGCATCACAGGTAATTTTAGCTATATGTACAATTACCACATTCACAACGGACATATTAAAATTGAAACAATATTACTTTCAAGAAATCAGTAAAAAACGCAGCAAAATAGTGAATCATTATTATTACAGGCAGCCGAAATATTCCACTAGTAGTACACTGACCATCACAAAATTCCATTGCAATAAATTATACTAATGTTGGAAATTGTGGATAGAAGGAAAATATCGGTTTCGGAAATAAAAAATGTTTGATGTTCAGTAATTCATAATTAAAAATCTTTACTCACCGATTGATCTATGATATCTGATTTCTGTTTTTCCTAATGTAGAATATATATATATATATTTTTTTTGTAAGTTTTAATTGTATATTAGGAAATTTATATTAGATCGGCATTTTACAAATTATTAGGAAATGTAACTCTTCGCTTCAACATAGTAAACGCATTTATAAATGTTGATTGACAAATGAATCCAAACTGAAATATCAATTTCCAATAAAATATTTTAAATAATTTTCATTTCTTTAGCTATATTAGTTATTTATTTGTAATTTATGACGTTCAGTAGCATATTTATATACTCAATTTTTTAATAATTTAAAAATCTTTACTTACCAGTCGTGCGGATATATCTGACCGATTCAAAATCTAAACAAACATTCGACAGTTTTAGTTATAGGCACAACTTGTCAAAATTGTATCATCATAGTTAAAAAATAAATTACAAGTGTGTGTTAGCATCCACCCACCCACCTTTTGCACAAAGTCGCCATGAGGAATGAGGGCTCCGCCAAAACGCAATTCAACATTTAGATGACCCAACTGAGTCGGCGTGTAATAGACGCACGTCGTTCCGTCTGCATTGTCTTCTCTTTCGACAGGCAGCAGAGTTGCAGCCGATGGAGGTTTGTTTAGAGGTTGTTGAACAACCTGACACGTTAAGCGGCCTTTGCCACATTCTGTCGTATCCAGTCGGATGATATGTTCTTCGCCAATCGGTATAATGTCTCTAATTTTACCTACATTTAATAAACGTAATAGAATTTAGTTTATTGGTTTTAATATACAAACAACAGACATACTTATCAAAGCTACAAACCCAAGTGGTATGTTGGGTATAAACGAGGTATGAACCAAGGTATAATCAAAGAGTGACAGTTTAAAAATTCGTGATAGTAACCTTTCGAAGATTAGACACGCTAGAAATATTAAAATACAATAGTTCTATGCCACTTGAATCCAGTGACTACATCCGATTGAAAAATCCTATTTAAATATACATAATCAATAATTGATGTCAATTTGGAAAATCAGCTACCGCCGTAAATATAAATGGTTGCTCCCAAAAACCTATATGTCAATTAGAATCAACTTTAAAATATTAACTTTAGTCAAATAATATTTTTTAAATGTCTCAAATTCTATTTATTGTTGTTGGTGACGTGGAATCACTTCATTATTTCCACATTTGTACAACGTAATAAATAATCGGCTTGATAAGCATAACTGACGATATACTTAGCCTAACAGACAGCATCTTTGTAACGACATTACTGTCTGGGAAGATTGTCGAGGCCGCCTAATATTTTACCAGCCCCATCATCCTTGGCTTAACATTCATTTTTCCATTTTGGGTGGTGGCGTGATCACCTCTTCATTATTTTCCATAATTATACAACAAATAAAACCATCGACTTCGATGGCTTGATGAGCGTAACAAACGGCGAAGAATAACAGAGTTTGTTGTGACGTTACTACTTTTCACAAAAACTGATGAAGCAGTTTAATATTTTGTCAAAGTTACCTCCATTAACCGAACGCCTACATGTGGTATACGTATATCTTAAGATACTATGCACTCGGTCCTTGCTGTTATTAGTCTATATGCCTGTTGGCACCTAGTTCAGGATGCACCACATAGAGGACGAACAGTCAGGAATATCACCATCATTGGAAATTAGGAATTCATAAGCATTACTCAAATCCTTAGGATCATCAGCATTCTAGTAGTATGAAATCACTAATTGTGTGTTACAAATTCAATATACCTGCAGAATATTTAAAACCAATACGGAATAATTGCTTGTGAAATTTTGATCAAATATATAATAGCAACGTTTGAAATAAAAATAAAATCAATTTATTTATTTCTATAGACAAAAATGACAAATTAATTTAATGAATAAAATTGCATTCTGCACAACATGATGCATGACCCTTATAATTGTGTTAAAACATGAGATTAAATAATCCACAATTGCATTATGTTTTGCATACATAAATCAAATGCTCAATCGTGAAGTGTTCGAATAATCCCATTTTATTTTTATTTATTTTTACTACTTTCAATGTTTCACGAGAGAGGGAGCTCACATTTTAGTGAAGTTGAACGTGGGCCCACAATTAGTGACGGTGGTGGGATTCAAAGCCATGCCAACCCAGGTCTAAGAGTAGATGATAAAACCAACCAAGGAAAAACGTTGCGAAAAAAGGAACCAATAAGAGTTAGATAGCCTGTTGTGAATGTGATTAATCGTAAGTTGGGGATGGAAAAGTTTCAAAAAATGTGACCAAATTTGCACGATGACGCAATACAAATCGTATAGTGCTATGTAAATATTGATTTTTCCACCTTATATACATTTTCAAGATCAAACAATCTCCTTTTGATAGAAGAATGCACCATCGTGACTCACACTTGCTCACAAAGATTGACCAATAGGATTTTTTAAAATTCTTTTTCCCTTGGTTGGTTTTATCATTTACCTTTCCAGTAAATGATAAAGCCAACCATGGGGAAAAGTTGCAAAAAAGGAACCAATAAGAGTCAGATAACCTATTGTGTGAGTGTGTGATCACTTGTAAGTAGGAGGTGGAAAGGTTTCTAAATGTGTGACCAAATTTGCACAATGATGAATGCAAAACGTACAGTACAAGGTAAATATTGATCACATACTCACACAATAGGTTATCTAACCCTTATTGGTTCCTTTTTTCGCAACTTTTTCTCACGGCTGATTTTATCATTTACCGATTTTTCTACCTTCTATGCATTTTCAAGGTCAAGAAATCCTCTTTTGACAGAAAAATGCACCAACGTGATTCACTTAGTCACGAAGGTTGACTAATAGGATTTTTTATTGTTTTTTTCCGTGGTGGGTTTTATCATCTACCACTTTTCCATCCCCAATTCTCGATTAAAAGATTATGATAACACACACACACACACAAAAGCTTATCTAACTCTAATTGGTTCCTTTATTTGCTACTTTTTCCGCTGGTTGGTTCCAGTTATACAACAATGAATATATCCACTGGTAGAGTGGCGGAATACTTAAAGGTCAAAAGTTCAAACCTAAATAAGAGAGCAAGACCAATTTATTTTATGGCACTTTTTGTATTGTTACTACTTGGATCGGTTTTGCAGAAAACATGCTTTTCAGCAAGCCGAGCTGAGGCCTGCATTCAGGACAAGTGCTGCTTGTCATATAATTTACCTTTTTCGATCAATCATACATCTACAAAGGACTTTTTCGTAAGTTAATTGTTCGTCTTCATGGTTTAATTTGAATACACAGTGATTAAAAACACTATTGGTTTCTATTTCAAAAGTGTTGACGGCGTTATCTACATCTTTCCAGTTAGAATAACGACTGTGAGACCACTCGGGTGCAAGGACGAATGCCATTTCAAAATAAGGCAAGTGCAAACTTTTCCAAATTAAGCAGTACCCACTAATTAGAGTTTAACTAAAAATTAACCAATGAGAGAACAATTACAACTAATCTCCACATCCAATAAGATTTACTTGAATTTCGACCAATTAAAAAATATATGACGAGCAGCATTTAGTGCTGGTGGTAGCGATTGGAACCCGTGCCCACCCAAGTTTGAGTTGCGCGCTGCAACGCTGTACCACCTTTACACATATTCAATTAAAAAATCCCGTTTGAGGAGCTATTGAATAGATAAACGAAATGATAGTTCTATCAATTGAACAAGTTTTTTCTATTCTCTAACAACCTATAATAAAATCAAAATGCAGCTTAGTAAAAATTCTGGAGTTTTTGTTTAAAGCACTTATTGCAACATGCCATAGTCAGCTGTAGAAATAAATGTAATAATATGTTCATATCAATCAATCGTTACACAAATCGTCAAATCTATTATTGATATGTTACATGACAAAACAGTTTTCCTACTTTTAATGACACATTTTTCGGCATTTCCCAACGTAATACATTGGACGCTAAACGGACTGGAATTTACATCGACACCAGCGAACATGACGTGAATTTTGTGCGTTCCCGGCAAATACGGTTCGTACGTACAAGACAACAATCCCGACTCACTGACATCCCCAGATGCCAAACTGGTAACCGACGGGGCAACGGCATATGTCGTTGTTGAGTCGTTGTCAACAGGCAAGGGAACCACTTGGACTGGTACGGATTGACCTTTGGAATCCTCGAACAACCAAAAAACAAAACACACAACACATTGACAAGTGCGAAAAATAAACAATATTATTGTTTATATCCCGTTTACTATACTACTACTATTAATAATAATCATCATCATGGGGGATAAATATCCCCCATTGGTTATTAAGACCCAGGGTAGTGCAAATTCCAAAAAACTGCAAAACACCAAATTTCACAACGTGCACATAATAAACGACACTTGAAAGGTATGCTGACTATAAATGTCAATTACATACCGAATTAAACCACTCCATTCTATTAACTGCAATCGGTAAGCAATCGAACGCCCAATTAAGTAATTTATTTGGACGGGGGGCTTAGCATAAATAAAAGGACTGAGTTCGCGTGCTGCAATCTCCGACTAAATTTCCCGTTAGACATCCCAGTAATGGTTGGGCTCTAAGATGGGAGACCGACCCCTACTTAGCGCGTTCACAGGTGGCGGATAGTGGAACGACCTTTAGAAATAAAGGTTAGATGTGAATAAGGCTATGTGGAATAAACAGTCGTAGACCAAAACAGATACTCAAGCGTTAAAATTGTTAATACGTTGATAAGGCGACAACGGTTATTGGTGTCACCCTGAGTATTATCACCAAACAGCCCTTTTTAGAAACAGTACTGCTTTCTCCACCCAGAGAGGGGCCTAGAACAAGTGGTTTAAAAATTACTCGTCTTCTCACCAGGACGGCTGCGGTCAGTTTCCACCCTCAGTCCCAACACTTACAGTTATTCCAAGGGTCAGTTCACCCATTCCAGCATCTCTAGCATCAACGGTAAACGTAGCTGGCAAGCTGGCCAGGACGGGACCTTCGACACCGGCGCCCATTACGCGCACACGTTCCGGTTCGCTTTCTTTGCGCACATTTACGTCAAATGGCGATCCAGGAACTGGTTTGTCGTCAAAGGTCACGATAACTTCATGAGGACCATCCTGATCGGGCGTAAAACTGATTTTTTGCAAACCAGTGACACCATCTGGCTCGATCAAACAATCACGGATTACGCCAGTTCGTTTGCACTTGTACATAGCCTAGAAAACAAAAAAGGAAGTACACAAGTTGTATACTTTAATAAGTGTTAAATTTACAGAAATTGATAAAATACTGGATTTGTAATCTTATGAACGCGAATTCGAGTTACATCACCAATGTGAAATACAGGTTCTGTTATAAAATACAGGTTGAATGATTGCTAGCTAAAAACATACAATAAAATACTCAAATGATAAACATCAGCGGTATATCTAGGGTACTTAAAGGGCATTTAAATGTATGCGTATACTATATATATAGCCTTAGGATTCAAGGAACTAACCCTGACAAAAAATTGGGCAGCCTCTATGTAAACAGTAGCGCCGTTACAAGAATGCCATCGATCAGTTAAGAAACTTCTTTATTTTCTTATGTTTATGTTTATTAAGCCATCGGAGTCAATTAGATATGCTGTACAAATATTGGCACAATGAAGAGACGACACGTTACCAACCAAAATAAATAACTAGTGTGCATAATATTTTAATTGTTTTCTGTTACGAATGGATTTGTACGCAATGCACTCCAAAGAAAGTGATCCAGTGTCGGCTTATAACACTGATAAACTTATCTATCAATCAACTTAGAAATATTACAATTTCATGCATTCGACAGTAATTCAATAGATTATCTTCCAACCTACATATAATACAAGTACATGACATGCTGTTTTGATAAAAACATAATTTTTCCAAACAACTTTGGGGATTGTCATCGGCAAAAATTATCAAATGCAAGCGTCAGCTGAATGTCCAAATGTTTTTTTGTCAAACATTTAAAAGGATGAATAATTCTATAAATACAAATCTAGCTAATCTTTTCTAGCTGAGCAATCTAACAGCAATGCTACTGATACTTTTTATTAGAAACTATAATATATGTGTTTATTGTATCTCTACCGAAGTATATGAATATAGAACAACAATTACTCCTTTTTATTGCTATGTATTCATTCTACTTTTTACTCATTAGGAATATAATTATAATAAAGTTAGCCATATTATGACAAAAATTTATTCACTTCTCTCAATATACAGGTGCCAACATGTATGCACATTACAAAACAATAAACGCACTTTCAACGGTCCGTCGCCAGCATTCGCCGTGTTCAACGTAAAGCTCGCAGGCCATCCAACACGACACAGACTCGAATCCAAGCCCGGTCCAACCAAGCAAACCTTGGATGGATCAACTTTGCGAGCTACTTTGACATGAAAGGGACTACCTGAAATGCAGTCAATACATGTATGTATAGAGGTCGATCAACTAATTAATTAATCAATAATTTATACGCCAATTGGAAATAGGTTGACCGGTGAGTGGAGTTAAGTAGAACCAACTGCACTACTATTTAGTGTCTATATTGTATAACTTTAGAATTAAACTTGAATAGGGGTCTCTATATTTGTCAGTTTGGAAATTAGAATTCTTAATCCCCTAAATCATCAGACCATGTGCATATATTGGATTTTAAAATTATTGAAGGCAATTGTTCAATGTGCTGTACGAGAATAGAAATAATAAATAAATAACGTCATCATCAATACCTATCTATTTGGAAAAAATCAAATAATATCTTATCTACAAGAATTATTAACATTTAGATATGTGCAATTTTGTTGGTCCATAGAAATTAATCGTTCAGTCAAAACCAAACATAGATTGATCCACAATGGTAGAAGTTTACAACTTTACTAACTATAATTTTTATTTACTTGTTACTTTTTATTTAATATTAACAATTAATGTTATTATTTGAATGCTTTACAGGAAACGCATCGTTCAGCAAGTGGACATTTCAGATAAACCAAACATAGGTTGGCATTTAGTGCCGGCGATAGGAATTCGAACTCATTCCCATCCTAGTTCGAATTAAGCGCTGTACCTCTGAACCATTCTAGAACGTAAAACACAAATTACCTAGTAAAAATACATGGTCTTAAAAAAGCACTAATTACATTTATCCTGTATTGACAGTTTCTTATTAATACATATTTTTTTTAATTTGACATTTATATTTATGTGCTGAAGTGTTCTAGCGGTACAGTGCTAGACTTGAACATAAATGAGCATGCGTTCAAGTATCATCAACAGCACTAAATGCGGGTTCTCGTTTGGCTTTACTATAAGGCCCATTTTCTAAAAACGTTTTTTTAAAACATTCAAGCAACAATAACGCTAAATAAAAAATTAGTGGTTTTTACAACAAGAATGAATTCTCCATTATCAGACGATTATATCAATCCCTTGTCAATTTAACCAAGGCAGCTATGTTTTGCTAAATGTACCAGTTTTTTTAATTAACGTTATCTAATCACTCTAAATGCTTCATGACTGTTTTTTTACTTTATTAAAAACAATAAAAAATTAAATGTTCATTATCTATTACCGCTTTCAATAAGAGCTACACCGAACCAGATGAATATCAAATGATCATCCTTGAAACATGCTATCGACAAATCAACTTGTGTAAACATACAAATTTTCGTAACAGATGCAAGTTTAAATAAAACAGGAAATATGTGCATTATTGAGACTGTAGTGTCGGGATGGTCTAGCGGTACAGCGTTCATCTCGAATATGGATAGGCATAGGTTCGAATCCCACTCCCAGCACTAAATGCGAGCCCAAGTTCGGCATCGCTGAACTTTCCACTGCTGAAAGATGCGTTTCCCGTACAACACATTGAAAGTAGCAAAAATAAATACATAAAATAATAAAGCAACACATCAAACAACCATCCAACAAAAGAAATTCTAACCAGGAATATCTTCATCGTTGAACCGTACATTGATGGTGTAGGGCCCATATTCGGTAGGCGTATAAAAGACCGTACACGTTCCATCCCGGTTGTCTTGACATCGGATTGGTGCTTCGCCCGGCCCTTCGACCGAAAACCCCAATCCGCCCTGACCAGCCCCTACCAAATCAATCGTAAAACTGGTCTGCTCTTTGGGACGCAAATGTGGCCCATTTTCGAGACCTGGCCCGAAGGCCCGCACCCGACTCGAATCGAAGCCCGACACAACCGAAATGTCAAACGGACTGCCGGGTACAGGCACTCCTTCGTACGTCAAAGTCAACTGGTGATCGCCCTCAACGCCGGGCGTGTACAGACACGTATACGTGCCATCGTTGTTTGGTTGGACCGAACACGCAAGATGTTGACGATTCGGTTGGGTTAGAACTGCCGACACGGTTCCTTTGCTTTTCGGATCGATGGACGAAGCGTCCACTTTGAAACGAACATAAGACGATTTGTAAACTTCTACAATGACAAAAATAATGCAAATTTAAAGTTCATTTTCCCCCCATTTCGACAGAAATAGACACTCGACACGTCTAATTCATTTGCATCAAAATGTGGCCTTATTTCAAACCAAACGGCATGCACTAGACAGATACACACACATATTGCCAAGCATCTAACCAACCAACCAACCGTCTGTATCTACTTGTCCAATTCCAGCACAACGAATGTCGCCAACATTTAAATCTGGCCTGTCTGCCGAATAAGCTTGGACGAAAAATGGACTTCCAAAGATGTGCAATTTGTTATTGTAAACGACACTGATATAATAACGTCCGGGCATTGTAGGCGTGTAGCACACCCAACACGTGTTGTCGCCGTTATCCAAACATTGCACCTGGGCATTGCTTGGACCACCGATAATTACGTCGAACGAAGGACAATGAGATACTTTTTGGCTGTTGATAAGAAAGTCGGTCATTTGATTGGTCACTATAGGCGACTTCAGACCTGAACCACAAGCGCTAATGTGATAGGCATCCTGATCCGGCATAGGCTGGGGCCATTTGCTGTGGGCTATGAATTTCATCTAGAATGCACGTTGTTTTTATATTTTTTTTGGGGGGGGGATTAAAAAGAAAGCAAGATAAAAGATTCGATTACAAGTGTATCTCCATTTGACGTGAATGCCACACATATATATTTATATACATGCGACATGGAGATGTGTATTCATGCATGTATTCCAACATTACTTTTTCTTTGTTAGTTATAAACGACCCCGAAACACCATTTTGTTCGTTCTTTTCGGCTTTGAAATGAATTTGACAAGAAGATTCAATTTGTCCCGACAAAATATCCAAATCAACATGACCATTTCCATTTGTAAGGGATGAATTTATGGATGCAGCACACGACGATATGCACTTTACCTTATCATCATCATCATCATTATCTTCGCCAAAATGTTTCTTCGCTGTAGACGGAACAACTGAATCCTCAGATTGACCTACATAAATTACCATGATATCATGATTTTCCTTTTCCTCCTCTGTTTCCTCTGTCTCCTCTGTCTCTTCCTCTTCCTCTTCCTCCTCCTCCTCCTCCTCCTCCTCCTCATCATCATCATCATCATCATCATCATTATGATCATGGCCATTGTGAATTCCGTTGGTAGTTGATGGGACTACTTCGAATTCGTGTCGAACGCCAACATCCACGTTATTAAACAAAATTTTGACGTCGTATTTGCCAACAACGCTTCCAACGTCGAATGTCACCAACAAGTCGTTGGCTATCAAGTCAAAAGTCATTGGCAAACAAATGGGTACAACTTGCGACTGAATAATGACACCCAAGCATTCGACTGTATCGAAACAATCAATGGGACCGATGTGGAAAGTGTGTTGCGAATTTGCTTCAATTTCTGCAATGCGTTGGACAAAATAAGACATTTTTGTGTCATTTGTGAATAAATTATGACATAGCATTATCATAAAGTATGGTTATATATATATATATATATATATATATATATATATATATATATATATATCATACCTAACCATTTGAGCTTTACTTGGTTAGGAATAAAAGACAACATTAACTAATAAGTATGTTGTAATAAATACCATTTAATAATTGAAAAAATGTGCCGAGATAATCTAGCGGTAATGTTCGAATTTCCATCAGCAGTACTACAATGCGTCCGGTTTCGTTAAGATGTCCACTTGCTAAAAGATGTCTTCCTAGTAAAACATTCAAAGCACTAATACAATCACCCAATCCTCCATACTTAGTTTTGACAAAGACCTCTTTTAACCACTCAATACTCGAAAGATTGGAAGGCTTCAAATATAGATGGCATTCCAATTGAACTCTTTAAATATCGTGTCATATAAGATTTACACTCTTTAATTAGTTCCATTTGGTTAGAAGACAAAAGACCTGAAGCCTGCTCACAAGCAATTGCAATCCCTGTTCACAAAAAAGGTGACACAACTGAACTTGCTAATTATAGATGAATTAGTTTAATTTACAGGGCCTCAAAAATGTTGGCAAACATTATTTTACACAGAATTCGTGGCAAGCGTGAGAGTGGTACATAAACAGATCAGGCTGGATTTCGTTGAGAGATAGGATGCATCGATCAAATCCACACTGTTCGTAGAATGTTAGAACTGCAATTGCAATATCAACAACCTACGTGCTGTGCATTTGAAGATTATTCAGCCACCTTTGATTCTCTTGATCGCAATCTACTGTGGAATCTTTTCATTACCAAAGAAATACCTACCAAAGTTGCCAACATTATTAAATCCTTACATGCATCGTCGTTCATTAAATGAACGTTGTAAAAGTTGATGTTTTGTAGGCTTTTGGTAACTTGGATTACTCTAGGCAATAGTATATATATATATATATAAAGTTTTAATACCTCATAATATATTTTCACCAAGAGTAAAATAAATAAATAAAATAATAAAATTACAACAAAGTAGAACAAATAATAGGAACAAAATGAGATATACAATGTCATATGATAATGAATATAATAGTTTATAATTGTTTCAATACTTCAACAAAAGTGATGCTAAACCTGCCAAATTTACATGATTAATTGTTGCGTATATATATATATATATAATATTATTATTAAAAACCCTTTTGCTTTAAAAGTATGCATGGGGCAATAAGACAACAATTACAGCAAAACAACAACAATAACAAAGTCTCGTTGGTATTAAAGATTGAGTTTCCTTTCGGCTATCACTCAACCCTGTCATGTGTGTAACTTTGTCATCCAGATACGTGCGATCACTTCTTTGCCGTTGTTTTCCGAAATGGCTTCCTCTTAATTGTTTCCGTAGCAGTATACATTTTTTACAGAGGCCACGTTGCTAACCTTGCGCTCAAACCCTCCTCCTTTATCCAGGCTTGGGATTAGCTAGTTTATTATTATTATTATTATTATTATTATTATTATTATATAAAGGGTTTAAATCTAAACATTGCCCTTAATTTAGACAAAATGTAAACTGAGTACAAGTGTGCCAGTGTGGTCTAGCGATACAGCGCTCGATTTGGACCTGGATGGGCATGGATTCGAATCCTACCACCGACACTAAAATGCGGGTCCACCTTCGGCTTCGCCAAAAGGTCTACTGCTGAAAGATGCGTTTCCCCTCAAAAATTCAAACAGAAATAAATAAATATAAATAAATGGGTATGGGTTTAGCAATCACAGTAAGATTGTTCTATTAACCTTAATATTTTGTTACCAAGGCCAAAGCATTTTCAAAACAAGAACATAAATTACCCTAATTTCATGTCCAAAATGAAATTGAATTTCAATAAAACATCGATTTTCCCTTCCATATAGCCCAATTGTGTTTCAATATCGCAATGACCAGAATTGGTTTATTATGAAATGGTTTTGCAACAAGAACATTTCCGTAATGACAGACAAAAATAGTGTACAAATCAAAAGTTTACAATTCAATTAAATGTCGGTAGAAGGTTTTTCTAAAATCTATCCAAACGTTTGACAAATATATATAAACAGTCAATAAGAAAATTTTAACATGACTTAGTACGATTGCTATGTAATTAATGGTGATTTTTGGAATTGCATAAATTTAAGAATTTCCATATTCACTTTACAAATGTATACAAGCACACATGTATTTTTTAATCAAACGTAACTTTGAAACGTAAGTACAAAACATGCTTTAAATCTTGGTTGTGTGAATTAGTAGTCAAAAAGAACAAATGCTTATTGGTACGTAATTCTTAGTTATCCCAGTTGAAACAATGGAATGTCAAGGTCATGGTAGAAAACAACGAAATTCTCAAAATTGATTGATTTAAACGAGTGATAAAGAACTATTACTTCAAGCAATCCTAGACAAATACGACTGATGGAGATTCACAACACTGTGACCCGCTGGCTAATTTACTAAACTCATACGTTCTACTGCTTCAAGACTCAAACAATAATTGTCAGTTTCAATTAGGAGAACATCAAGCAAGAGGCAGAAGTAGCTAAAGTGATAAATTCGTCAATAGGAAGACACGGATTCAAGTCCCACGACCAGCACTCAATGCAGAATCTTGTCCAGAACTTCACCAAATATTCATTTGTAAGAAAAAGGTTTCGCGTCTAATTATTTGAGTATCATGAAATTGTGCACACTCTACGAATTGACTGTACAACCCAGTTCATTATTATTATTATTATGACTACTTTCAAATTCTATGACGCTTTTCATTTCAGGGATTTGTGAAACGTTTTTCATAACTATATTGCTGAAACCCTCTTTTATTATATAACCTTAATTTTTATTGGTCTTTAACTTTCTTTGGTTATGACAATAATATTTACTTCCATGTCATCATGCTCAGTGTACTTCTACTGAACCATTTAAGCTAATAATAATAATAATAATAATAATAATAATAATCAAACATTTTAGGCAGGTAAATAAATATTAGACAAAGTCGTCGTTAGTCTGCAGTGGTGAAAATAGGATTCACAACTTTCCAACTAACACGCCTTAGGTACTTCCTCGTCAACCTAGTCAAACGTACTCCTATCCAACTTGGACACCTTGATTCCCGAAACGTCAACATCGCTTTGAACAGGTACTTCGATCGGCGACGAAGAGACGGGTTTGTTGGCCAAATTTATTTGAATCGACAATCGCTTGGCTGTAGCATTTGGCGTATATTCCACGACAGTTTTCGTATCGGTAGGACTCGATTTCGACAATTTGACGGGAATATCGTTGCCCCGATCGTCAACAATTTCAACATGAACAGGATATTTGGTATCGCTTACAGCTTCTTTGGTATCGATAAAAAAATGTGTTGGTTTGTTGTTGGTAGCTTGTTCGATGCCCGGACCCCAATATTTTACTTTGGACGGTTGAATTTCGGATTGGATGTTTATCTTGAATAGAAACAACGACAGTGGAACTAACACTTGATAATTCATTCTCGACATTTTTTACATACCAATAGATACGAGCACTCAGAAAGTACGTTTGTTTGTGAACTTTGCGATCTTGAATTTGTGATCGAAGAACGAACAAACAACGGCTTTGCATAAACGTACTTGGTCTAAACTAGATTAACTGAAATATCATATATCATATACCTATATGCTAATAAAATTCTAACCCAAAGCTACAAAGATTATTGAGGTACGGACTTGAAATATTGCACTTTATTTAAGTTGATATAATAAACCAACGTTTACCCAAATAGTAGAAAAATTATTATCATTGTAGGTCACTCTCTACGTCGTTAATACGACGTTGCAGAAGTTACAAGAACGTCACCTACTGTAATGGCGATCTGCTTCAAGACGTCAAAATTGATTCCTGTGGCCTTTGTACATACATTCCGTTAAATCAACATTTTAGTAAAACCGAACGTATGCTCGTATTTTAGTGCCGGTGGTGGAATTCGAACCCACGCCCACTCAGGTCCAAGTCGAGGGCTGTATCACTAGGCCACTCAGAAACTGCATAAGCACACTACGAGTTCAAATTACAGCCTGTTGGAAACGCACAGCACAACAGAGTAAGTAGTTCTTGCTTGTACCAACCACACCTAACTGGTCTAGTGGTACAGCGCTCGACTGCCATCACCGGCATTAAATGCGGGTCTCGTTTGGCTTCGCTCAAATGTCAATAATTTGTTGAAGATGTTTCTCCTCCCATAGCATTTGAGCACTAACAACCAAACAAATATATTGAACAATTGGAAAATAGTAGTTTATTATCAACAGTGGCAAACACTCCGCCTCCACCCCCTCCCAAAAAAACACAACAACAACATTTGTGCACAAACACATACTCTAAACGGAGCATTTTTTATAGGCACATTGCCTATAGTTGGATAGAATGTATGCGTTCCAGGATGCGTGGGAGTAAACGTACAAGCCAATCGCCCATTGGGTTTCAAACTCAATTTGGTCGGCAACGACTTGCCAAATGGATCGTGGCAAGTCACGCGAACCAATGAATTCAAGTTGGAATCGTTTAAATTGTTTTTCAAATTACTGGGCATAATATCGTAAATTCCATCGAGATAAATTTCGACCGGTTTGTTTACGCGTACATTATCTTGGGGCTGAAACGTTAGGCCATTTGAACGCAACTAACAAAGAAAACAAACAAATGTAAACCATGAAGAATGATTTTAAGGATAGAAACAAGCATAAAAAGTCGGTGTTTTATAAAAGGAGAATTATTGTGTAATTTTTTTTGTGCATAATAATCTATTTGGCCATCATCCAGGAAGCCTGGGTTCAACTCCAGGCAAGGAAACTACCAGGAATGCATTTTTGGTAAATGTCATTCAAACTTAGGAATGCTAATGATCCTGAGGAATTGATTAATGCATATAAAGTCTCAATTTCCAATGATGGTAATATTCCTAACTGTTCATCCTCCACGTGGTGCATCCTGAACTAGGTGCCAACAGGTATCTTGATTAATAACAGCCAAGGGCCGAGTGTACGGCGGTATAACTGGGCTTCTACTATAGCGGATGGGTGCAAGCTTATATCTTGAGGTATACATATACCATAGGTAGCCACTGGGCTAGGGGAGATAACCCTGACAAAAAATTAGACAACTTCATGTGTCTTTGTAAACAGTGGCGCTGTCACAAGGATGCCATCTACCAACCGAATACAGTGCCGCTGAAAACCATTCGGTTTATGGGTTACTCATGTCAAGTCATTCGCAAACGTTTTTAAACAATAGAAAATACAAAACGTTACCTTGTCCATACTCATGCCTTCGGGTAGATTTGAAATAATAGGCATGAATGGCGAATCCTTGATGTCTTCATCCTTACACGTTACCCGAATGGCATATTCTCCAGGCTCGGTAACAATGTACGAAACCAGAGCAGAATCATCGCCGTTGTCGGTACATTGGACTACCGCTTCACTTGGACCTTCGATCAGAAAACCTGTTTAAGCAAAAATGGAAATATCTAGCAACACACCGTACATTTTATGATGAAATGTTAGTTATTATAGGAGGCACAAATGATACGACACAAATCTGATTAATACTAACAAAATTTTCAATTTACGATAACAATAGCCTAGATTAGCATAGGTCAGCAAGTGAGTAGGCAATAATTAGAATGTATTGAAACGCATGTCATTATGATATGCAGCTTTTGCACGAATAAAGACGATCCCGACAGTATAATAAACACTCCTCAATCTTTGTAAAAAGGGACGCTATCAAAAGGACGTTGTCTGCCATTTTTTTATTGTGGTTAGTGACATAGTCACCTCTTCATTATTTCTATATTTGTACAGTCAATTTCGATGGCTTGATAAGTGTAACAAATTTAGAACAATAACAAAGTATTGTGGCTGGTAGATGACATCTTTGTAACGGCGCCACTGCTTGCAAAGTTTGATAAGGCCATCTAATTTTTGTCAGGGTAATTTCCTTTAGCCCAAAGGCTACATACAATATACATATACCTTACGATACCATTTAAATACCTTAGGTGTATACTTGCACTCGCCAGCCTTAGAGGAAGCCCAGTTATACCTATGTACACTGGGTCTAGATGCCAATGGACACCTAAGCCGAGATGCACCACAAGGAGGAAGAACTGTCAAGAATATCATCATCATCATTGGAAATTGTTGACTTTATAAGCATTACTTAATTCATCAGGATAATGAGCGCTGTTGTCCAAATTCAAAATTGTTGGCAGAATTGGAAAATGAAGTTTGACCAATTGTAGAATGATGTACACATTGTAACAATAATCCAAACTTACCCAAACCTTCACCTTCGCCGTTGCACATGACAGTGAAAACATTGGGAAAATCGACAATGCCAAATTCTAATCCAGGTCCAAATGCACGAATGGCCGAATCCGTTTGAGGTCCCACATTGATCTAAAATTTGCGTATTAACATATATATATTATTTTATTATTATTACAAAACCCTTTTGCTTTAAAAAAATAAGCATGAGGCAATAAGATAACAATTACAGTAAAAATAAACATCAAAGTCTCGTAATTCAAAGAGAACATGAGACAACAAAATGTTTCCATGTATTTGAACATTCTGCCAAACGTTTTACTTGTGCCCATAAAACATTCATTTCAATTAGATCTTCCCGAATAGTTCTTAGCCAAGTTTTCTTTGGTCTGCCAACCTTTCTTTTACTATTTACAATTGTCCATTCCAAAACCGTTTTGCTGGTCTTTCGGGCGGTAAACGTAGAATTTGACCAAGTAATTTTCTTCGTCTAATTGTAATGATGTCATGGAGTGAACGAGAGTCAGTTCTTTTCATGATCTCATCATTTGAAATGTGATCGTGCCAGGTAATCTTTAAAATACTTCTAAGATACTTGCGATGAAAAACATCCACCATCTTATCAATCTTGTCCGTACGTTTCCACGTTTCACTCTCATATATTGCCGTAGGAATGATTATTGATGCGTATAAACAAAGTTTTGTCTTTAAGCGAATGGAAGAACATGACCATATTGATTTGAGTCTATTGAATACTGACATTGCCTTACCAAGTCTGGCTTTAACATCAATTTCGGTTTTTCCGTCTGTACCAATGATGCTTTCCAGATATGTAAAGGAATCAACAGTATCAATATTTTGTATACTAATTTTGATGGCCAAATCATTGTTTGACTTTATGCAGAACACTTTTGTCTTTGAACAATTAATCCGTAAGTCAATACGAGAACTGATATCACTGAGTCGTGTTGTCATATTTTGCATCATTTCTGGGGTTTCACTGAGTAGACCAATATCATCTGCAAAATCCAAATCTGTTAATCTGCCTTGGTTCCATTTGATACCATAAGACAAATTATTCATGGATTGAGTCATAATAAAATCAATTACCAGAAGAAACAAAAACGGTGACAAAATACATCCTTGACGTACTCCCGTGACAATTTCGAACATAGCAGTATGACCACTTTTTGTTCGAACACAGCAACTTGAATTTTGGTATAGCGAACGCATAATATTCACATATTTTAACGGTATTCCGTAAAACTTAACGATTTTCCACAAAGATTCTCGATAAACACTGTCAAAAGCTTTCATAAAATCAATAAAATTGATTGTTAGTGATTACTGAAATTCTTGACTTTGCTCAATAATGTTACGAAGGGTCAGTATTTGTTCAATACAGCTTATTCCTTTCCGAAAGCCTGCTTGTTGTTCTCGAAGGTGTTTATCTACCGCATTACTTAAACGATTTAAAATTATTTTGCAAAACATCTTACCAGGAACAGACAATAAGGTTATTCCGCGCCAATTATTGCAATCATTCAGACTTCCTTTTTGGGAAGAGTAACAATTACTCCATGTCGCCAATCATTTGGAACTTGTTCTTTATGCCATATAACATTAAATAAATGAGCAAGCTCACTTGCTACAACATCACATCCATGTTTGAGCATCTCTGCAGTTATCTCGTCAAGTCTTCCTGCCTTATTGTTTTTTAACCTTTGAATTGCATAAATCACTTCAGTTACAGAAATGTCATCAATACATATTTCCGGATTTTGAGTCACATTCATATTATTATCATTATCAAAATCTATGAGAGTATTTGGCGTAAGTTGATTAAGTACTTCTTTAAAATGTTCTACCCATCTAGATGATTACTCATCATTTGTTAGAAGTAAACGACCATCTTTTCCTTTGATTAAAATATCGGTGTTCTTTCTAACTCCCGACAGTTGTTATACAATTTTATACAGAGTTTTTGAATCATTTTTTGCTGCTGCCTTATCTGCTTCTCTGCATCTGTTTTTTAACCAATCATTCTTATCTTTGCGGCAGCTTTTTTTAACCTGTTTATCTAAAGTTCTATATTTATCATCAAATATTTTCCAAATAACAGGATTGTTAGATTGATCTCTCTCTAATTTTGTTTTCTTTCTGAGATCAATTAAATTCGAGGAAACTAATGAAATCCATTGTTTCTTTGTAGAGTGACATCTTCTACCTACCACATTTGCTGCACAGTCTGTAATTGTTTTATGAAACAATTTCCATTGATGATCAGACTTTTCTACCCTTTTCAGATATATATATATATATATATATATATATATATATATATATATATATATATATATATATATATATGAAAGAGAAAAGTGCTAATAATGCTAATGATCCTACGGATGTGAATAATGCTTATAAAGTCTCAATTACCAATGATAGTCATGTTCCTGACAGTTCATCCTCTATGAAGTGCATCCTGGACTAGGTGTCTACAATCATTTAGACTAATAACAGTGGGGACTAAGTGCACAACGGTATAACTGGATATCCCCTTTGGCGGATGGGTGTTAACATAAATCTGGAGTACTTAAAAAATATCTTAAGGTATACCTATTCCATTTGTAGCAGTTCGGCTAAGGGAGGTAACCTTGACAAAAAATCAAGCGGCATCGTGAATGTTTACAAACAGTGGCGTCGTCACAAAGATGCCATCTATAGCCAAAAAACTATATTATTCTTCTACGTTTGTTACGCTTATCAAGCCATCCAAGTTTATCATTTAATATGCTGTACAAATATAGAAATAATAAAGAAGTGACTTGATATCACCGACCACAATGAATAAAATTAATTTGGCAAATCTAATATAACACAAATTGTAAAAATATCACATTATTATTATTATTATTATTATTATTATTATTATTATTATTTAGGATAGCGATAAAAGTCTTTGATCCATCTTCAGTCGGCTTCTTTCTAGACCCTGTTTTATTAATTAATTTTTTATCGCTTATATGTTTTACGTGTGACTATCCAAATAAGCGACTTCGTTTAGCATCGAACTCAAATCTGTTCCCACCCGCCTGATAATTAGATCCGTAATAATTGCGAATGAAATGACAAATGTTGAATTATGAATTTAATTATTAACAAGTAAAATATAATTCGTAAATCATTTTCTAATAAAAGTTGTTACACCATCACCCGCCAAAATCTTGTTCCGACACGGTTATGTACATCCGGAAATCCGATTTAAATTGGTGTCATAGTTACGTCGGCATTCTCAAATAATAGTTTCTTAAAATTGAAACAAGTAAAAAAACTGAAATTTTCTTTTATCACATCTGAATACCACCCACGCGTCATGTGATTACAATTGAACAAGCTGAGTGTGACTCACAAAAGGATATTAGTTAAACTAGATATTGTCAATCAAAGATAATTATGTGTATATAGCATTAATTTAATACAAAACCTAAAGTAAATATATTAATTATCAGCAGCGGAGACGGCATATACAGGCGTTAATATTACCTAATCTAAAATGGAACAATTAGATTTCTCAATTAGAAACAGTATTTAATGCACCTAACTACATGTAAACGGACCAATAGACTTCAGTTATTCATTGGTTGGTAACGCAGTTGTGATTTTCTTCATTATTTTCTATATCTATACGGCATATAATACGTTCGACTTTTATGTCTTGATAAGCGTAGAAGAATAACAAAGTTTCTTAGGTGGTTGACGGCAGTCACATCGCCACTTTGATTTGAGTAGTGCTTATAAAGTCTCAAATTCCAATCATAGTGTTATTCTTGACTGTCACCTCCCTATGGCGCATCCTAGAATGGTACCTAAACTAACACAGCAGGGATCAAGTCCATAGCGGTATTACTCGGTTTCATCCTTGGTGGACGAATACATATATATACCCAGGGTACTTGAAAGGTACTTGAAAGGTATATACTGTAGTCCTTGGACTAGGGGAGATAACCCTGACAAAAAATCAGGCGGCCTCGTCAATCTTTACGAACAAGGATGGCGTCTACCAGCCAAGTAATTTTGTTATTCTTCGCGGTTTGTTACGCTTATCAAGTCATCGAAATCGATCGTTTGTCATACCGTATAAACATGGAAAATAGTGAAAGCACGATTCCAATGATACGACCGAAATAAGGTTAAATTTTCGATCTGTAGAATATTCAATGCCAAGCGTATAAAGTACAATTACACATACGGAATAATCTTGTTGTCAGACAAGGATTTTATAATAAGTAATATTCAATTTTGTCTTATAATCAATCAACAAAATGAAAAAACAAGGCAATGTCGTAGATATATTTTTGACTTACAGTGAACGGACTGTTCTGAATATGTTTATCGCCATATTTTACACTCAACTTGTATGTTCCGGGAGTCGAAAGTTTGTAGTCACATTTCCATAAATTATTGTCCATCTTTCGTATAATCACTGGTTGGGTTTCATCTAATATACAAACACAAAATACAAGATAATTATTCAATGGCATTGCTGATCTCCGATTTAAATTTATTATCGTTTAAAAAATAAATTGAGGTTATAAATTGACATATTTAACATGCGCACTTTTAGCATGTAGTATAAAATAAATATTACTTCTCCACTATACGTTACAATTGTTACAAAAACATAACAACTACTAATAAACTGATGTTGTTGAATAAGTTGGTTTCAAAAATAAGCTTAACAGAAAACCTATTTACAAATAGCTGATACTATAAATGTGCGGTAAAGTATCTCATTAGTTAGAGTTCAACCTTTGAATTGAATAAAAAGAATAAGTGAATCCTATCATTTGACTATTGTTTTGCTACAACCTCACAGTATTAGAGGTCTGTGCCGGGGTGGTTCAGCGGTACAGCGCTCGACTTGGACCTGGGTTCGAATCCTACCACCGGCATCAAATGCAGGCCCACGTTCAGTTTCGCTAAAATGTCCACTGCTTAAAGATGCGTTCCCATGTAAAATATTCAAAGTAGTAAAAAGAAAAAGACAAGAATCATTCGGTTCTACTTAACTCCAACCTGGTCAAGATACCCAATTGGAAGGAACAAATAGGTAATAAAAGTATTATTCATCTAGTGTGTCAGTATTATACTTGAAGATTAACGATCACAACTATATTTTCAATGTTTCGTACTAATAACATTAGTACTGCTTATCACAGCTAACTTTAAACTGAGACAAACCAAATGTAACTCTATCGTCAATGCGGTAAGGTACGTACTTTCATCTTAAGCATATAGACTGACAACAGAAGGGACCGTATGTACAGCGTGTAGGTGCCTCAGTGTACTTAAAAGATATCTTAAGGTATTTGTATACCATATATAGCCCTTGGGCTAATGGAGACAACCTTGACAAACAATAAGATGGCCTCGTCAACCTTTGCGAAGAGTAGTGGCGTCTACTAACCTTCGTTTGTTACGCTTATCTCAAGCCATCAAAATCGACCGTTTAATATGCCGTGTAAATGCAGAAATTATGAAGAGGCAACTACGAGTCACCAACCCAAATGAATGAAAGTTTTTAAGCAATAAAAAGTAAATATATATATATATATATAATAATGATACTAAAATGCAAAGAATGCTTCACACGGTTGCTTACTATCTCTAGTTAACGTAGCCGTCAATGGAGCCTCTCCACCTGTACGTTCGGTATGGATGCTAAATTGTACATTGTCGTTGACACGTATTCCTCGAGGTTGAATACCGCGACCTGTGGCATAAGCCAATTCTGGATTTATACCTAAACCGTTCGTAAAATGAGCAATGAACGAAATGGATCAATATACGGAATCATTTGCAATCGAAAACAAACAACAAGCATCGAACTGCCTCATGCAGACAAATTCATGACCAAACACACATTGCATGTGCTACACACAAAAGTGCAGCCATTTTCTGTTGTCTATTCACTATCCATTGCCAAATCAATTCACAACCAACAAGACAGAAAAATGCAAATAACTACAGTCACCATGCAGCACAATAGACAAAAGAATGCTGGTTGTCGCTGTTGTGACCAGCCCAAATTACCATTTTCACAATTGTCAATAGGGTCGTCAACACCATGCGACATTGCATCGATATAGCATTGTTCGTTTTCCAACGATGCAGTGTGGTTGTTGTTGTTGTTGTTTAAATTTCCATTAGACAAGTGCTCAATGGACGACTTAGTCAATGGACTGTTGAAGCCATTGTTGATATGTTCAATTGCATCTATCTCACAATTGTCCTGTGCAATATCTGTATCTATCAACAACAACAAGATTGCATAATATAACTACTTACCAAAAAGATGTAAAAAATTAATGTACAAATGATATGAAGTTCAATGTTTGAAAAGTACACTCAAGTCATCTGTTGTAGGTGAAAGTAAATGACAATAACTATCTAATACAAGTTAACATAATTCAAATGTGCGCATATATATATATATATATATATAATGAGATATCACATAAATGACGCCGGGGTGATCTGGCAGTACAGCGCTCAAATTCGGACCTCGGTGGACATGGATTCGAATCTCATCACTAGCACTGAAATGCGGGCCCACATTTAGCTTCGCTAAAATGTCCACTGCTGAAAGATGTTTCTCGTAAAACATTCGAAGTAGCAAACAAAAAAAAACATTTTTTTAATAACGTGATAGCAAAAAAACATTTTCGTTTAGTGATGTGGTCATCTCTTTATTATTTTCCACATTTATACGGTATATAAAATGATCAACTTTGATGGCTTGATAAGCGTAACAAACATAGAAGAATAACGGAGTTCCTTTTCTGGTAGACGGCATCCTTGTGATGTCGCCACTGTTAGCACAGATTGATGAGGCTGCTTGATTTTTTGTCAGGGTTATCTCCCTGAGGATTTGAGTAATGCCTATAAAATTTCAATTTCCAATAGTGATGATCTTCATAACTGTTTGTCCTCTACGTGGTGCATCCTGGATTAGGTGCCCATATGCATCTAGATTAATAATAGCATAGACCGAATGCACAGCGATGTAACTGGGCCTTCGCTACAACGGGTGGATGCCAGCATACTTCAGGGTAGGTAAAAGGTAGCTTAATGTATACCTATATCATACGTAGCATCACACATATACATACAAAAAGTCCTAGTAAAAGGGTTCTCTCACTTGCTAAACCGGTAGTAACGTAGCAACACTTGAGGACACCGGGCAATTAGAATTGATCAGATTTACTATAAATGATAAATTTAGAAGTCCAAGGTCATCCACTAGTAGCTCAGTGGTTTAAGGCGCTGGCCTGACACCAGATAGGGCGTGCGTTCAAGTTCATTTGTGTTTAAAAACTTGGAAGGTATGCACTGCTGATGATTCCAAATAAGGATGAAACAGCTGTACTGTGCTCCAGATTAACTTAAAAACCTAGTAAATTTATCATTCAAGTGAATCTGACAATACTGATATAAAATTTCTAAAAACAAATAATCCTTTGAAAAACCCATTGATACTTACGAAAATTATTAACAAACTAATTGAAGGGCATTTTAAGAAATGCTATCAAAAGAATAATGGAGGCCAACGATCATCCACTGCATGCCAATCTTAACAAGTCAATCACATCAGGCAAAACAAGGAGTAAATTCATCTACGTTCAGTGAATAATATAGAATAGCATAAATCCGGGATACTTAGATGGTATCTTATGCTATACCTATACCATTTGTAGCCGTTGGGCTAAAGAAGATAACCCTGACAAAAATTCAGGCAGCCTCATTAACCTTTGCGAACAGTGGCGCTGTCATAAAGATGCCGTCTACCAGCCAATAAACTTCGTTATTATTTTACGTTGTGTTACGCTTATCAAGCCATCGAAGTCGATCGTCTATATGTCGTATATGGAAAATAATAGAAGTGACCACATCACCAACCAAAATAAATGAATACAAAAATCAATCTACTTACTTGGATCAACATTTACTTTGTAAGGCGAATTGCCTAAATGTGTATCGCCATGCATAACAATGACACTGTGCATCCCGCTTTCCGTCGGCGTATACTCAACTTTGTAGGCAGAACCAACTGCTGAACTAGTTATAGATGGTGTAATACGCTTGCCACTCGGAGTTATTACATAGCAATTTATATTCGTTATAGCTGCATCTAAATATTGCGTTTTTAGAAAAAATATATTAATTAAAAATCTAAAAAATTACTTACATAATTAAAAGACGTTTTTCAAACTACTGAATCTTTTATAATTCAACAAAGATAGTATATATATATATACATGGCAGCCTCTCCATTATCTGGATAAAAAAAAGGCCTGGCGGTCAACGGAACATTTAGACGAATGTTGCAGCACGCGAACTCAGTCCTTTTATTTATACTAAGCATCCGTCCAAATGAATTGCTTAATTGGGTGTTCGATTACTTACCAATTGCAGTTAATAGAATAGAGGGATTTAATTTCGTATGTAATTAACATTTATTGTCAACATACCTCTCAAGTGTCGTTCATTAAGTGCACGTTGTTGGTGTTTTTGCAAACGTTTTTGGAATGTGGACTACCCTGGGCGATAATAACCGGTAGGGGATGTATATCCCGGATGATGGTGATGATAAAAAGCATTTAATTATGGTGTCATAGAAATATAAAAAGTAAAACAACATGGAACAATCGTGTTGCCTCATATTTTTTAGAACAAAAAAGATTGCTTGCATTTGTATAATAACTGTGGTTCAAATAATAACTCATCATCTAGAATTCAATCAATAAAAATAACTAACAATGCTCAACGTGTGACCACAATTCATACTAAACGCAGGTTTTATTCATATATTCAATATGACACATTGATACACAATACATATTTTTTGTAATAAACAATAAAGCAAAAGCAAAATATAAATTTTCTACATAGTTGCGCAAACAATCCCCCCAAACTAGTGACTATATATATGAACATTACATTTTTACTACATATTCAGCTCAAATCATTAAAAAAAAACACAAATATTATTACTTTGTAGATTTTTAGTTATCACAAAGCAAATTGTAAGCGCATATTGTACCAAACTTGTCTGTCAGCATTACAAAGTATAATTGACGCAATGTAATTTGCATATTTATTGAAATGACAGTGCTTTATTGAAAAATACAAACCGAATTGTTGATAACAAATCGATTGTCATGGACAGTGGTATTGATAAAATTGGGACAAATTTGGTTCCCAAATTGACGAAAATTACAGTCTTGTAGGCTAAGAAAACGTATCAGTATTACAGTTCTAAAAGTATATAATCTGGAGACGACCAACAAAAGGCGCATTTGTTTGTCAACAAGTCAAACTTAACCAAGTTACTTAATTGGAAAGTCCCGTATTGACAGCAATGTGTTGAATTAGAAATTTCATTCATTATTTCCATATTTCTACAGTATATTGAACGATCAAGTCTGATAGATTAATAAGCGTAACAAACGTAGAAGAATAAAGAAGTTTCTTAGCTGGCAGACGACATCTTTGTGATAGCACCACTATCCGCAAAGATTGACGAGGTCGCCTGATATTTTGTCAGAGTTATTTCTCTTAGCCCAATAATTACATATAGTATACGTATGCCTTACGATACCTCTTAAATAACTTGTATGCATGTCTGCACCCATCCACCAAAGTGAAAGCCCAATTTTCCCACTATACACTCAGTCCTTGCTGTCTTAATCTAGGTGCTTGAGTGCACTTAGTGTGGGATTCACCACGTGAAAAAACAGTCAGCGATATCAGCATAATTAAAAGTTAAGGCTTTATAAGCATTACTCAAATCTTCAGGATTATTAACATTTATTATTTACAATGTAATATTTTATTAATAAAACACACATGATGTCAAAATAAAAATGCATCGATTTGAATAACGTCACGTGCAAATGACGATTGTACAATGTTGCTAGATAAATATCAAATATCTAAACATCGTCTCCTGATTAAGCTCCGATAACGGTAGTGCAGTTATTAAGTAAAAATTAGATAGTGCAGGTTTTTGAAAAGTTAGATTTTAATTAATTTATCATTCGGTTATTACTGACCAAATGTTTTACAAAAAATAAATATTTCGCTAGGCTAAATGATCATGAGGATTTGAGTAATGCTTGTAAAGTCTCAAACTCCAATGATGGTGATACTCCTGACTGTTACTCCTCCACGTGATGCATCCTGGACTAGGTGCCTGTAGGTACTCTAGACTAATAACAGCGGGGATCGAGTTTGCAGCGGTATAACTGGTTTTCACTAGACTCCCGCTCATTAAGTGGATGTTAGCATACATCCTGGATGCTTAAAAAGTATTTTAAGGTATTCGTTCACCACATGTAGCCGGCTAGGCTAAAGGAGTTCACCCTGACAGAAAATCAGGCTGCAGGTCCTTATACCCTGTGTCAATTTTCAATAAAACTTCGATCACAGAAAATACTCAAAATGGAATCAGCCGCTATGCCCCCCAGGGCCGTTGCTTTCCTTTATCCAACTGGGGAACGACCAATGTTGACGAGATTGCGCAGGAAGGAAAACAAGATTCTACCATTGTTGGCCAATAATGACGAGCCTTTCATCCCCTAAAGCAGATTACCTTACCAATTCCTGTAAACACTGGCGCCGTCGCAAGGAAGCGATTTTCTAGCCAAAAAACTTCATTTATCCCCCCAAATCCAATTCGCATCCGATAATCTCTTCGCATAGGAACACGGAATGTACGGTCACTGTTGTCTGTTTCGACCCAAGCGCATACACAAAGCTAAGTCGTTACAAGATTGACATGCTTGTCTCCAGGATACAAAACTGGATTGTTCAGAGCCGTTTAGTCTTCCTACAGCTTCCCAATCAACATCTGCATTATTCCTCCTATCAGCTTGTGCACTAAATCCAGCACATTATTGGGTATCATTTTGTTTATCCCCAGTGCGTTAATTGACTGGAAAGGTATATCCGCATCATTAGCATTTTCGCGTTTTAAAGTTTCCAAGTATACAATGATCGTGATCAATGCTTATATCTCTACTAATAATCACTGCGAAAAAGAAATTGATGAGTTTTATGAGCAACTTAAAGATCTATACTCTTGCCTCAAGATCTCATCACAAATTGTTGTTATTGGAGGAGATTTTAATGACAGAGTTTGCAGGGATAATATCAACCATTCCTGCGTTGGCCTTTGGACAAAATCGCGCAAACAATGTGAGGACGGAAGGAGGTTAAATGAATTCGCGGCAAAGTGCAATATGGTTCTCACGAACACATATTTCAAACACCCTGTGAAACATTTGACAACATTTCGTTCAAACTGTAGTAGATATTCATCCCATACGTTTTAATTAGTAAACGTTGGCTCAGAGCAATCAAAAATTCCCGCACATACAAAGGCTATGGCTAAGAACTGCTAAGACTAGATCCGGTATTCCGGCTCCGGATTACTCCCTGCTCACAAACAACAACTATGCTACCAAGTTTGCCAAAGTCTACTTACCCGCTTCAGTTGCTATCTCAAACTGTGACATGGAAATAAATCAGTCTTGGAATACTCTGGAATAAATGATTGATACAGCTAGTGTAATATTTCCTCGTTCAATTAACTTCAAAGACCAAAACTGGTTGTCCACCAATTCTTTATGCACAAGCAAAAAAAGCTCCGAGAAAAAGTGAAGCAACATCATTGCGTGCGTAATTTCGAAAGAGTTATGAGGAGGACGAGCAAAAACATTTGAATTCTGTAGCAGATGAGCTAGAGCTTCCTTCCCACCATAACAATTGTGGAAATGTTTACAAGAAATTGAATCAGCTATACCGTAGTAACAAAGTCATCTGCAATTTCTAACAATGACTGGTTAATCCACTTAATCAGACTCTAAACCATCCTAAAATCACTATAACCATAAATAATAATAATAATAATAATAATAATAGGATGACTGCAAGACCAATCCATGCTTGATACAGTTCCTTCGGAAATTTATCCAATATCCGTAGAACCCACCACAATTGATGATATTGCGCGAATTTTCAGAAAACCCAGAGCTAGGAAAACCACCGGTTTCGACGAAATTCCAAAATTTCCACATCAATTGTAGAACGGATTCGCCCGGAGAGGGAGAAGACCACTCGTCATAACTAAACTGGTTTTCATCCTGGTTTGCACATCGATGCATTCTTGAATTTCGGGCAAAGTTTTAGCGTCCTACGTATGTAGCCTTCATTGATTAGTCTTCAGTATTTGATTCGCTGAACAGAAAAGAACTTTGGATCGCTATGTTACGTGATGGAACACCTCTAAAACTTGTGAATCTCTGTACAAGAACTCAACTGATGTAATCCGCCATTGCAACAGATCTACTACAAAGCCGTTCGACATTTTCAGTGGTGTCCATCAATGCTGCGTAGCTGCTCCACTTTTGTTGAACTATGCATTTGATGCTATATTTGATAAAATCTCTGTACAAATGGAAGGTGTGTATGTTGGGACTACACCCATTATGGACTTAGAATAAGCTGATGATGCTGTACTTTTAATTGAGAACGAAGTTCAGCTGCAGCATGCATTGTGAAAGTTTCCGGTGAATATGATTTGAAGATTAACCCAAAAAATCAGTTATCATGTCGACTCAAGTATTTACATATCTGAGCTCTTCTGACGGTGGTTCACTCAATGAAGTTAATTATCGAATTTGTTTGGCTGCTGCTGCGTTTGGAAAGCTTACCGATCAGCAAGGGAGACGTAAAACCATAAACCCAAACACGAAGATGAACATCTACACTTCATTGATTTGCACAGTTCTTCTGTACGCAGTTGAAGCGTAGACTCTTACAGGGTCAGAAATCAAGAAGCTTGACAAATTTGAAGCAAGATGCCTTAGATACATTTGGCACAACACCCATTTAATATCTTCTGCATCAAGGAATTGGAAGAAAAACATCAGCAATTGCCAAATTCGAGATGACCTCCAATTTTACAATCTCCATTCATTGATATCGCGACAACAAAGATTGCGGTAGTTTGGACACGTTGTTCGTAAAAATCCTGATGCAATCTCATGTACCGTAATTTTGGCTTGTCCAAATATGATTGGAAGAAAAGGAAAGATGATCAGATATGTACTTGAATAGATACTGTTCGGGACGATTTGCTCACTATCTTAACCGTAACCTTATCTTGGAAACAACAGTTGAGTCGATGGACTGACATATCCCTACACGCCTCCGAAAACCGTGAACAATGGAAAGGGATTGTTCGAGATGCTATGCAAATTTGGAATTAATGACGATGTGGCATTGCCACTAATTTTTGTTGTTGCTAGGCCAAACAGCTGTCTACCTTTAGTATCGGGTGGTAGAATTCGAGCTAATGACCATGTAATTTAAAGTTTGGCGCTCTGGCCATCTCTGCCACGCTGGTACAATTGCATTCATCAACGTAAATAAAGCACCATTCACTATATTGTCTCAAACAAACAGTGATTATCAATAAAATACCCTATAGAATGACAATTGTCCAAATTAACAATGACTATAAATATATAAATAATTATATGGGGAAGAAGATACAACAAAATGACTTTGTATACTTTTTAAATTGAAAAATAATAGGAAATCTGTAAAAAAACATTATTGTAAACAATTAAAAATGTATTCGATTTTTAGGTCCACAACTCATAAAACAAATGTCCACTGTTAAAAGATTTTTGCAAAGAACATATTTCATGTTAATAATTCGTATCTTTAACAAACTTGTACAAAAACATTTTTAACAATTAAAAGAGATAGAAAAATAGAGTAATTATGAAACTTTTATAAACAAAAAATTAAACTGTTGAACTTGTTTGATAAAAGTGCATTACCGTTCATAATGTACAAAATGATCAATACAGACACATACCTTCCAAAATAACATTGAAATACGTCGGTTGACCAGCTCTAAATTTAGGACCAGGAAATTCCGTCACTCCGGGACCGGTAATTATGGCTTTGGACGGATCAAACGGTTGCTTTTTGATAAAAACGTGAAATGGTGCATTAGGTACTTCCGATCCTCCATATTTAATTGATATAACGTAGTTACCTTGACATTTGGGAGTATATTCACATACATAATTCATTCCAGTGTCATCTTTCAACTTGATTTCACACTAAAAATTGCAAAACGCATTTTAAAGTATTCGCTTCCCCTTATAATACGAAATGAAAATACTAGAAGCTGTAAAATGAGGTGAATTCATTTTGCATACTCTCGTCAGGCATAAACATAAAATTTATATATATATATATATATATATAGGGTGGTTATAGTTAACATTTAAATTAATACAATTTACTAGCATACACAAACACACACATATTATGACTAAAAACAGTGGTGGATTATTTTTGTGCATACAAACTAGATTTCAATGTGTAAACATAAACAGATTCAAGGATTTTCAACATATTGAAAGCTCGAAAAGCAATCAACACTTTAAAACAATTTTTGACGTAATATGGAGAAAGTGCATGAGTGTTCACTTTCATTTGACCTCTTATTAATCCAATTGGGAATGCTTGCTTAACTCGATTAGCTAAGCGACACATTATCGAACAAATATACTTGTCAGCGCAACTGCAAGTGAGCTGATAAATGCAATGTGAGGCGAAAATATTGCTTTAGCTGTTTATTTTTGTAACCGATGACTATATACGAACACATATTTTGTTAGAAAAAACATTAACAAACAGAAAGCGTTCAATTAAAGTATTACATTTGTTCAATGTGCTTATATGCCCATCAATGAACTGGGTATAAAGTAAACTAAAACACATACACTAATTAAACTGTAGTGTTTTTAATAATTTAATTGTGTAACAATTTTAAGAGGTTTAATTTATTCTACAAGTTAATATAAAACTTTTTTTTACTAGGTTTGTACGGTAATAATCTATTTCTTCAAATTTGTGAGTTTTTTCTTATAAACAAAAGCAATGTTTAGCATAAAATATTCATAAATACTATAAATAATTAATATACTTAAGTTTAATAAAGTTATAGTAGGAATACAAATTCACCATTGTTGTACTACATTAAAATAATATGATTGGAAAACAATTATAAATATTTTTTATCTGTGGAAACTGAAAGATTGTCTGGTTTTTAAGATACAAAAAACATTTAGATAAATTCAGTGTTTAACTGCACAAATAAATTACCTATTTATAACCTATACAATAATATTACAATTATCCTTGTTAACAAATACAATAACAATGTGTCTAAAAAAACCTACAATTATCAATTTTAAAATATAATCTCAATTATTGTTTTTTTACAAATATAGTTTAATTTAAATGCAACAATTGTTAACTTAATCAAAATAATCAAAGTTTTAACAGAAATATATTTCAATTAATAACAAAACCAAAAAGCAAATATAAACACACAATATAAACTCTGTATTTTACCATTTCCGTATTTCCGTTTGGATCTCTAATTTTAATATCTAAATGGCCTTTCCCAGCACCAACTGTGCTTACAAAAAAACGAGCCAACTCTCCAATATAATTTTTATTAGATTCTAACCCTGTAATGAAATCAAAATTAAAAATAAATAATCTTAATAAATTACGTTAATAATTCGTAAAAAGGTTATTTATTGATAAAATTACAAATGTTATGCATATATAAAGAAAACAATAAATATGCAAAATAGTATGGTATATGTTCAGAAACACAATTATTATTATAATCAATAAAAACTTGAACCTTTTAAAATAGTTGTAAAATTAGTACTAAAACTTTAATTATCAATTTACCTGATCCATATGCCTTAACCTTATCCGCATTTAATTGGGGTCGTAAAGGCGCTCCTTCTCGAAGACGAGCATTGGGAAATTGACTTATGTAGGTCATCATAGCTTTTTCGTCTACATTCGGATCGATCATTTCCGCTGGTCTTATAAGTTGGGGAACTGATAACCAATCTTCTGCCGCAGTCATAGCTTCAGTTGCATTTGGTAATGGTCTGTTGGGATCCCAATGCGCCCAATCGGGACATAATCCAGGTGCACATGAATCTACTAAAGCTCCAATAGCAATTCCACTATTCCAGTCAGTTGTAAAATTCCTTACAGGTAAACCAACCATTTTTGTTTTAACCCAATTCATCAAGCGTTGTTTCGGACCTTGTTGACAGATTGTATCCTAATTAAATAAAATATATACAATTAAAACCTTTTTTTATATCAAACAACAATCTGCAAGCTACAAAAAAAAGCGTGCGCAACTAAACACTATGCGTAATTAATTCTGTGTCAAACGTGCTAGATTACCTGCACAGAATCTGATATATTCTTTCCATTTGCACAAACATCGGGCTGTAGATAAAAAAATGCTCGTGTTATAAAAAACAAATAATTAAAAATATTTTAATTAAATAAAATGACAATATTTATTTTTAACCATTAAATTAAGTTATTTAAATGCAATTAAATAAAACACAACGTACATGAGTGTGACCATTTTCTTCATCAAACATTGGTACCGATATAGAGTAGTGTAAAATCAAGGCCCATAATAAGCCAAGAATAAGCTTTAAATTTGAATCAACTATATGAGTACTATCTAAAATTCAATAAAATATTTTGAAAAATACCTATGCTTATTAAGCGTATTCCTTCTACTTTTTCTAAAAAATGTAAAACAGTTGTAACATTTTCCAATTTTTGTGTTCTGAATGTGGGTCTTTTATTGATATGTTTAAATTTACATCCAGATAATAACTCTACTAATTTAGCTAAACGAATTCCATCGCAAAAATCCGTCTCTATATCATTTACGCAAAAATTGACCTTTTTTAAATGTTCATTAGCCCAACGAGTAAATGTATTTTTTTGAAATATTTTCCACTGGGCATCTTCAGCTAAGTCCTTTTCTGTCATCCGATTTTCATCATCCAAACATGGGAAAATGTTGTCACAATCACCATTTCTTGATTTAACACAAACCTTCGGCATATACTTGAGTTATATTGAATTGGAGCCAATGTGATTACAAATAATTACCACTGAAAATTAACAGTAAAAACAAAACATACAAAATTGTAAAACTATATTTTATAATAATATTTTTTTTAATTAATAAAAATTAATATTTTATAAATTATTTAAAACAATAAATTTATGTTAATATTATGCAGTTATTATTTTTAAATTTAAAAATTATTCTTTCATTGTTAAATTGAAAATAATTATGTACACTTTTTTTACTGTATTTGTAGAAATTAAAATATTTAATTAAAAAATTTACTATTATAATAAAAATATTTTTATTTTTATTTAATATTTTTGTTATTAAACATATTTTGGTAAAAAGATAACGCGTTAAATAAACGATTTTCAAGTACATTCTGAGTTTAGCAATTTACAGGTAAAATGCATGTTTTAATTATTTATTTGTAAGAATTAAAAAGTTTTAATATTAAATAATTGTGTTTATTTTTTTATAAAATTTTTATTTGAATTTTAGCATTAACTTTAAATTAAAAATTGGAGTTAAATACATTAAATAATTGAATAAAATTTATTACGTTTTTGTAAACAAACAGTTTTTAAATTATTTTTACAGGTTTACTGAAAATATTTTAAATTTTAATTTATCAAGAAGTAAATATATTATTCTTCTCGATTAATGCATAATCTAGAAAATTATTCCCATAATATTATTATCTATCAAAAACGTTTCGCTTTAAGAAACATGGGACAACAAGTTCGTTTTATCTAATTGTATATCAAATGTTTAGCTTTGAAGATCGTGCATATTAAACATTAAAATTTAACTATAATTTTACTGAATCCTTACACTTCTTTTCTATAGCTTAATAAAATGGTGCGTAGAGTTTCCTTGTAATATGTATATTTTTTAAACCTTTTTATTGTAAATATACTATTTTTATAAGTAAAGAATTTTCTACAATAAAAAAGATTTAATATGAAAATTTTAGGTTTAATTTAAGCATTTATAAATAAAATCTAAACCAAAATAAATTACAAAATTTATAAAAATTAAGAAATATATCTTGATTAAAAATATTTAATAAAATAAAATATTAGTAAACTTTAAGTACAAATAACAAATTCAAACCATTAATTTAACAATTGTAAACACATTTTAATATAATATCTAGTTTACAATTTAATTTAAATAACTATTTCGCGTTACGCTACACGTCCATCATCCTTTTCTCTTTTCTTTTTTTTTGAAGATTATTGCAGTGTTTTTTGCATTGTAATAGGTACTTGTTTTATTTTTTTTGTATATTTATAATTTTTGCTCGTTTTCTATAATTGTTAACTTTCACTATCTACCTTGATTTTATCTTGATTTCAAATATTTTTTTGTGTGACTTATCCCCCTTTACCTCACCATAGAACCGAGGATCAAAAAACGTTTTACTTCTACTCAACTCGTGTATTAACCTGTAACCTGTTTATTTAATTAGAAGCTTTGCGAATAACATATTTTTTAATTACGGCAATTATAATCTCCAAAAAAGCAATAAATATTATTAAAACTATAATTAAAATAAAATTACACACACACACATATAAATATATATAATGTATTATAATAATCTATTAAATATTTTATTTATTATTAAAATAAATAAAACATAATTTATATATTTTAATATTAGTGCTTAAAAAATTCGTGTTAAAATTATTTTCGATTAATTTTTGTAAAAATACTAAGAACCAAAATATTTATTTGATAAAAGCATAATTATACAGTTAGTTATTAAAAAATATCTTTGAAATATTTTGTTTCCACAGTATTAAAAGTTGTAGAATTTTAATTAAACTATTTTTGTATATACATTTCTTTTGTCTACCTAAATTTAGTACTATTTAAAAAACTTATATTACTAACCCCTAATTTCTAAAATGTGTTGTTTATACGTTTTTGTAAATTCTTAATAAAAACTTTGTTTATACATAAAAAAAAGATTTAAATGTAAACTATATTTAAAATAGATATTTTTAATGCTAATTAATTTTTAATTTTATATATTTAAACAACATTAATTTTATACCCATCAATTATACAAAAAAATCTTTCAATATACACATTGTTAATGTATAATAAAAACTTTTAATTTATGACAAACTTTTTTATTATTTCTGGCAAATTTGAATTATAAAATATTATTTAAGTTAACTTAACTGTATAATATTGAACATCTAGCATTTATTTATAACCTCTTGGTACAGTATTATAAACCATTATAACTATTATTTTTTCCTTTAATAAACAAAATACATTTTTATCAATAGAAATTTAAGGGATTATTTGTTTTAAAATTGTCAGATTTACTTGAATAATAAATCACTAGGTTTTTAAGTCAACCAGGAGCACTGTCCTACTGCTTTATCCTTATTTGGAATCATTAGAGCCAAAATTATCTACCCGTAGCTCAGTAGTTTAAGGCGCTGGCTTGACAGCAGATAGGACGTGGGTTTACGTTTATTTGTGTGTCAAACTTGAAAGGTATGCGTTGCTGATTGCTTTAAATAAGGGTAAAACAGATATACAGTACTCCTGGTTGACTTAAAGCACTTCTACTAGTAATTAAACAATTTCTTTTGTTTACTTACAAATTTTATTTTTTAAAATATATAAAATATAAGTTTTAAAAATTTTATTTAAAAAAATAATATGCAACTATAAAATAAACTAAGTACAAAATACACTCTTGTCTATAATGTGCTATTTTTATTATAAAGGATATTTATTATTATATGTAAATCCATTCAAATGTTAAAAGTGATGTTGGAACCAACAACAATATGTTTTTCTGTTATCTTTACATATAGCATAAAATAATTATAATATAAGTTAATTAAAGTGCTTAACTTTGATTAATATTGACATAAGTTAAAACATTTTAGTGAATAATAATTGTGTACTTACTGAATTCTTTATCCAAGTCTTTTAGATCCGTCACAAGTTTATTGTTCAATAATGAATGAAAAAAATAATTTGGCGTCATATTAGTGCAACAAAATCATCTGATTGGTTGCTCACAAATTGACCAATCAATGTTTTTACATATATGAATTGTGTGGGCTTTACTTATTGTAAACCTATTTGAAATGTTTTTCAAAAAATTAACTTGGATTTAAAAAATAAAAACAAAAATCAAAGTTTGTATATTTATTTGATTGTATTTATTTTCACAATTTTCGACCTATTTACTAAAACATTTATTGTTTAACTAAACAAATAACCAATTTGATTTTACTAATTTTTTTATTGTTATTTCTTAAATGTAACGTACAACATTAACTATTTAATAAGTCTAATTAATTTTTTCTAATCAAATAGTATCCTTTTGTAAATAAAAATGATATCTTTAACATTAAACAAACATTTTTTTAAAATCACATGTTTACCAAATTGACTATATTTTTTATATTGATCATTATATGAATTCTATTTCATTTTATACCCATTATTTGTACTACTACTTTTTGTAATTTTGCTGTTATGTTATTTATTTATTTTTATTGATGGTGAAAATGTATTTTTTACGCTGAATATATTTTTAGTTAGATATTAATGCCTAATGTAATAATAATAATAATAATAATAATAATAATAATAATAATGAAATACTTAATTAATATACTAAAAGACTATATTGTTGGTTGGTGTTGTAAATAACTTGTGCCATTAGACTCATTAAATGTCAAGGAATAATAAATAAATGTAAATAAATAATTGTCTACCAACATATACATAATTGTAAAGCAAATTAAATTAATGAGGTTGTAAATAAAAATAGTTAATTTTTGCAGACTACTTTAGTTTAATATTGTTAAATAAAAATTACTATTTACGTTAATTAAAATTTATTTTATAAGTTAAAACAGTTTATTTCTTTCTTAAACTGTCAATAATATAAACAAACTTGTACCAATTTTTCTCAACTAAACGACTTTCTAACACTTTATAATTTTGAAAAGATATGTTTTCAAACAAAAATATATTACAAAAAATCTAAGGTTTGAAAAGGATTAATCCATTAGTTCATGACTGTATAACTAAATTTTGTAATTGATAAAATTTTTGGATGAAACGTTTAGGACAAATAGTTCACATCTATTTCATAAATTTCGCTTCTTTGCAACAACACATTAGCATCCAATTGTTAAATAAAAACAATGGTTTTTACACTTAAAATTTATGTTTAATGAGTTGTATTTTTTATTTAAAAATATTTGTGCAAAGTTTAAATGTTCTGTAAAATTGAAGTATTTATAGGCAAGCTTTAAATAATCCAATTTTCAGTATTAATAAACTTTAAATTGAAAATAAAAATTAAATTTTATTAGATGCAAGAATTATTTATTGTTTAGTTTTAATAAAACTACATTACATATTTTTAAATAAAATGAAATCAACTTGAAACAAATTAATATGTTCTTTAACAAAACTTATCAATCAGCTTTCTAGATTTGGTTGGGCTTAAGTGGAATTATTTACGTTGGTATTGGTTTCTATGTGTATTTTTGGGACTTCAATGCTGTTAGAATGTCCAAGTTTATAAAGGATGTAATGCTCAAAGAACCAATCCCTTTGTTGTAGTCTAAAGATAATGCTCTTAGCGATAAGCGACCCTGCCACTACATTGTATGTTTAATTCCATCAGATTGCGTTTAAAAAATCGTTTTTATTCATTAGGAAACAAACATGTATTTTGCCGGTCACAAAAATTGTTCTATGCAAAACTTCATGTTTTTCAATACTTGCAAATTGATTTTGTGGAATGTTATGCTTGTTTCGGTTTCATATAAAACCCCATTGTTTAAAATTTTTACTGACAAAAAATATGTTTTCGTTTATAGGTAATTTTCTTTCGCCTTTTAGATAAGTTAATACTTATTTTTACAATTGCAGTGTATCACTAATTTCAAATGTGAATCATTAAATCCATTTAAGCAAATTGTTAAAAACCTTTAAATTTATGTTATTACATTGAGTATTATTAAAATGAAGATATGGAAGATAAAAAATAATAGCTAAATTGAAATAAACGTTTATAAATATAAAACTATATATAAATACCTAAATTAAAGTATTGAGCAAATGTTTATAACTGCAAAGTGTTATTTTAAAAAGAATAAAAAATGTTAATTTTAATAAATCCTTTAGTAAAGCTTTCTTTAATAAAGGCCTGGTTTTATTATACAACGAATAGATAAGTTATCATTACATAATAGTGCTATTTCGTGTTTTCTGGAACAATACAAGGCGTTAGAATTGTACTTAAAGTAGGTACTAAATACGTGCCTTTATTTAACGTATTTACAAATGTTTACAGACTTCAATGTTTCTAGTACAATGGCACAAAAAATTGAACCCAAACAAACTTGTAAAATACTGCTACATTTATCAGTATGGTTTATTTAAGCATCGGCATGTTAGGGATTTAGATTATTTAAGTAATGCTTATAAAGTCAATGATGGTGATATTCCTGACTATTCTTCCTCCATGTGGTGCATCCTAGACTAGGTACCAACAGGCATCTAGACTACTAACAATAGCGATCAAGTACACAGCGGTATAACTGGGCTTTCGCTGGATTTCCATTCAGTAAATGGGTGCTAGTATACATTCAAAATGCATAAAAGAAATTTCAAGTTATCCATTTACTATATGTAGCCGGTTAGACTTGTGAATCCGTCAATCGGTGTCAACTCTAGAGGAGATTACTTTGTCATTTCTTGTGAACACTAACGTTGTTGCAAAAAAGCGGTCTTCTAGTTAGTAAACTTCATTTATCTTTCCAACTTTAATTCGCAATTGACAACCTTTTTGTATGGGAATTCAAAAAGCTATTCAAACTTGGAATTGACGAAGAGATTGCTCTGCCACCAACTTATGTTATGTTATGGTAAAAAACCATTTTAAAATATAGTCTTATTGTTCAATTTAAATAAAATACTTTTAAATTACAATAATTACGCATTATGTTTCTATTATAAATGCAATATGTTGCCTAAATCAAATATTACATTTTCAAATAAGTTTTCACGTGACCAAAGCTCCGTCTCCCAACTACGAAATCGAGGATTCCACTGACGACCGCTTTTGTAAGCTTAGACAATCCACCAGTAATAGAGCACACAATAAAACCGACTAGTGGTGCAGTTAGTTTGACGCTACTTCAACCCACTAATTAAAGTGTTTTGTTTAAAAAACCATTGGTCGAATATTTTTTCAAACATCTTACAATACATTTTACCATTATTTAATATCTTTGATAACAATGAATGCATGAAACACAACAATATTGAAAAATTTACAATATAGCTAGAATATGCCTGTCTGAAAAATACAACTAACCAAAACAAGCAACACCTTACCTAATTACAATACAATCGATAAAACACATGTTACAAATAGTAAACGTTTTATAAAAAAATATTCGAACAAATTGTAACATCAAATGTATTTATAATTAATTTTAATTATTACCAAACAAAACGGTACAACTTTGTGTGGACATTAACAACATGTGTGTGTGTATATATATGTGTATTTAAAAATAGATCTTATGTTATTACAAACACCGTGCAATTACGATGCAAATTTATATTGTTATTTTAGCGTTGCGGAAAGTAAGCTTGGTCGTATGTGGTCGTCGTCGTAGTTACAACTCTCATCAACGTTGATGAGACAAACGTAGCTACTTGATTTAAACGTATACAATAACTAAACACATGCGAAATATACATTTGGTTTAATTTTATACAATAAACATTGCTATATTTAAAAAAAATGAAATAAAAACTAATTTTTATAAAACTGTTTGGAAATAACGATTAATTGGTGTTGATTGTATCATTTTAATTTTTTATATAAAATGTATACGTGCACTTTATTTTATATTATTAGTAATTTATTAAATATAATATTTAATTTGTTTACTTTCTATTGCTTAAACGTTTTTGCGCAAACCTTAGTGCAGTTAGTAGCCACTTGGCCAAAGTTTAAACAATGTTCCGCATTTAATAAAAAATATTTTAGTTTTACTACTATGGGAATGTGTTTGACGGCATACGCATCTTTCAGCAGTAGACATTTTAGCGAAGCCAAACGTGGGCCGGCATTTTGGTACCGGTGGTAGGATTGAAACCAAATCCTTATTAATTAAAATAAAAATGTCTAGCGGTACAGCGCTCGAATTCGGACCTCGGTGGACATGGGTTCGAATCCCATCGCCAGCACCAAAATACGGGCCCACGTTTGGCTTCGTTAATTGTCCACTGCTGAAAGATGTTTCGCGTAAAACATTCAAAGTAGCAAACATAAAAAAAAAACAAAAAAACAGAACTATTTCGACAATATCGAAATAATTCTACTGTCTAATATTGAGCATGTACCAACCCCTACTACAGAAACTATATCAGAGGATTGAACACTGATTAATCGTGAAACTACGATTAACCCAAGACACACAACAGTTACATTATCAAAAAACTTATCCTTATTTAAAAACATTATGCGGGCCCTCCAATGGCTGAGCTACTCTAATTTACCATAACAATATATATAACTTATTTTTATTTACCATTATCTTAATATTCAATAATATATATTTGGGAATTATATAAACGCATAATTATATTTATATTTAAATATTTATTTTCTTTTTTTGTGCAAGAAATAGTTACATCAAAATTTAATAGTAGAATCAATTTTTTTTACTAATACGTAAAAAATACCATAATAGTTGACTTCAATGTGCGTTAAAATCAACTTTTTTTATTTTATTTATTTATTTTATGTTTATTACTTTGAATGTTCTACAAGAAACATTTTTTAGCAGTAAACATTTTAGCAAAGCCAAACGTAGGCCCGCATTTTAGTGCCGGTGATGGTATTTGAACCCATGCCCACCGAGGTCCGAATTCGAGCGCTGTACCGCTGTGTCACTGTCACTAATACTATAATTTAATGCAGGATCTATTGTTGATAAATTTGCATGATTTGCATTTATTAATTAATGCAAAAATGTATGTCAACGGTTATTTCATATTAATTGAAGAATCCTGGCTAAACAAATACATTGAGGCTAAAATTATGTCACTTGATAATTACATAAATTGATTCATTTGTCTAATCTTTTACTTTATATTTTTTTGTATTATTTGATGACACGAATTATGTGTTATGTATGTATTTATGTTGTATATGCTGAATGAAACGTTTATTAATGTATTAAAGTTTATATAAATAAATAAATTACTGACTAAAACCCAAACATAATGATATTTCAATTATTTAATCACAATAGTTAATTACACTTGACTGTTTCTTAATAAATTTTTATCAATTTACACCAATACCAAATAGCAAATTAATTTATTTACAATATTTGTAAATTAAAATGCTTTATCAACTTGATGACTGTGTTTAAAGTATTATACACGTATTATACTTTAAAAAAATATTAAAAAAAATTAGTTATTCAATAATATGAACTAGAATTAATATTAATATTTAAGAAATACTTAAGTGTGTATCAAGCATAAAGTCGATGACATTCTTTAGTTAATAAGTTGCTGTGTTAAAAGTACTAAATTTGATATACACTTTTTTATTTTAAAATATTTAAAACAAAATATTACTTTTATTTTTCAAATATTTTCTGTAAAAACAAACTATTTTAAAAAATTGATTATTACAATAGAAAATGTAAAGTACTGACTGCACTTTAAATAAATTCTAATATAAAATCAATCATTTGAAAAATGCTATAAATTTTCAAGTATTACAAAAAATATATTAAACATTGAGAATATTTTATCTTTCATTTTCAGCATAAAAATTTATCAATTTTATTCTATTCAGTACGTTGTATTTACTACATACTAATTAGAATTGCATTTTATATTTAACGCATTGGAAGTTTTTAAAATGCATGTTTTAAATCGATAATATATATATATAAGTTAGTTTGGTTATCGAAGTCACATTATCTAAGCAAACAATAATGTAAACCTTATTTAACTCAATTCATCTGTTTTCTAATTAAATATTTACAAAATTGAAGTAAACAATAATGATAATCGTATATTGAAGTGTGTTACACTACAATTTATTTTATCGGTTTTTATAAAAAAAATTATTAAACGCTTAGGTGGGTTGCAAAAAATTACATTATTAATACTATTATATTATTCAAATGTATTCCATTCAGCGTCGAAACGCTGAGCTGTTCAAACAAGTATTGTTTTTGAATATTGCAACTATAATTTTATTAATAATAAATAAATAAATAATAATAATAAATTCAGTTTAAAAATTTTTAATTTTTCTGGATATATTCAATATCTAAAACATTTTTTAATAAAATAGCTTTACTAACATTTTATTTTTGGAGTTTGATAAAAGAATGTATAACTTCCTATTTCTACACAACTTCTTCTCAAACTTTAGTTTTTCTAAGTTTCCCAAGACTCAACTTAAAGTTAAATTTTTGACTTTTCAACAGAAAAATTAGGCTTCTAATTACTACATTATTTCACTTTACTGTTTATTTATTTTATTTATTTATATTTTTGATTTTATGTTTTCTACTTTGAATGTTTTACGGGAAACATCTTTCAGCAGTGGACATTTTAGCGAAGCCGAACGTGGACCCGCATTTTATGCCGGTGGTGGGATTTAAACCCAGTATCTGTTAACTTTTACAAAATAAATACAGATTCCATTAGTTTATTTATTTCTTCTTCTTATTTTTCTTCTTCTTCTTCTTATTTTTCTTCTTCTTCTTCTTCTTATTATTATTAGAGATTTTAATTTGTACATTTTATTATTGTTATCTTAAAAGATAAAATAATAACAATAACGTAATGCAGAAAATAACAACATTAATTTTAGTTATAACAATTAGTTTAACTATCAGGGTAAATAAATTAGTAACAATAGTTTTTAATAAAACTATAGAGTAGTTTATTTAGGTTTTACTGCTGAACTATTTTACAGAAATTTTTTTTCCTCCAAAGGCTCTATAGTAAAGCTAAACAAACCAGCATTTAGTACAAGGAAAAAAACTTGAAATTACACCTATCCATCTCTGACATCTTAGTACATTATTTAAAGCTTTTATTTAAAGATTGTAATACGTATTTATCTTTTATTTTGTAAATTATCATTATTTTAATTTGTTTAAGATTTTGAATTTTTATACGGTTATCACATGTAATTTTAAATTTAAAATGTTTGCATAATTGAATAGTGATGTGTCATATGTGCATGATCAGTAAAAATGTAAATTTAAATATTAAAATATGCATGCATTGCCAGGTCTGTTTATAACCAACATTACATGTCAAACATACATATTTATTTGTGTTATTAAATGATACTCCTCCCCAACATACATATACTCTATATTAAATTGTAGTGAATTTTTAATATGTGTTTTTAATTATTAACATGAAAAACATCGGTTTATATGCCAAAGATATATTTATATTATTAACAAATTTATTTTTTGTGAACTCTATTAATTTTAAATGTCAAATAATAATTAATATTACTACCATTATTAATTACAATATTTACTTTTATTTTATATTTTTAAGAAAGTATAGTTTAAATAATTTGGGTAAGAAAAGCAGGGTTGAAAGGATACATAATTTTAATTTTCTATTAATTTTTCATCTTATATAAAATTATCTGTTTCCTCTGTAGGTTTAGAATAGCTTACTGTAAAATTACAAAACGTTTAATTTTTTGAAAAAATCTAACATTTTAAAACCATTATTTTTGTTTTTTTAAAAACGCTATTTAAATTTATAATTATTTTTATACTAAAACACTTTTTTTTAGAGTATTATTTTTTATTTTGCAAATTCAACATAATAAATGTATGAATATATCGTTAATAATTAATTTTTTTCAATATTGTATGTACTATATTCACATAGTTAATAATAACATTTTTTAATATAGAAAACGTTTTATAAAATACAATGAATTAAGAACAATACAATATAAATAATACTTTCTAATCAAAATGTTTTCAAAATTTCAAAATAATTAAATAATTTGTTAAATTTGTTTGCAAATGTACACCAAAACTCACAAATTTTTATTTCGTTCAAAAATGAACGATCAATAATTTCTTTCTACTAAAAATATTATCTGTCCAATGTCTTAATCATTGAATAATGCAACAAAAATGCTCTGCGCGAATTTCATTTATACAAATGAATGAAATTCGAGTGAGATGAAAATAATTGTATTTTGTACTTTTGTATATCTATTTTTCACAAATTCATATATTCCATAGTTACTGTAAAGTTGAAGAAAAATAACTAATTTAATAGCTAAAATATTTAATTAAAATAATAAAATAATAAATTTAAAGATTTTTTAGGAAACATTGTTCAGTTTACAATAACAAAAACAAATACTACTACTACTACTATTAATACTACTAATACTACAACAACAACAACTACTACTACTACTAATACTACTACTACTACTACTACTACTACTACTATTACTACTATTACTACTATAATTTCTACCACTGCACCTATTTCAGCCACGGGCACAAAAAATACTGTTAATCAATACACAATGTGTCTATAAGATGAGAATACACAACAAAGGTAGGTATTCAAGCACAAATGCACACACAAACACATGTATACGTGTGTCCGTTTGTATATCAGAGATACGTGGTCACATTATCTTGGCCAAAATGAATCATCATGATTATTTTGTAAGACTAGGTCATAACCACAAACAAATTCGTTAGCCTTGTTTTGTTGTTGTGTCAATGTCTATCTATTATACATATTAATGGGTTATTTTCTAAGTGACCTAAAATCGGTTGCCTTCAATCTCACAAAAACATTGTGTTCTGTAAATTTACGTTATTGATTGAATTTGTTGTTAGAAGGCAATGGGTTAACATGACGCTCATTTTGTTACCATACTAGTAGTATCATATCAACCAAAATAGAAATGTTCAATAGCTTTCATTTAACTGCACGTATAGAACAGATGCGGTTTAAACTGAAAGCGTTTGTTTGGATTACGAAGATTTAGTATAATTTGATGCCGGCTGCTGTGGAGGCTGTGGAATTGTTACACGCATGTGAAACACACGTGATTGGGTATAAAAATATACTTTTTGTAGTTAGGACCTTGCTGACTATTATTCCAACCTAATACTAATAGTAATGCTAATAACAATAATAATAATAATAATTTATTTACCAATAAATATGTATTTATTTTGCAAAAAGTAGCAAAAATCACAAAATGAGTAAACAAAAATAATGCTGCATTTCAAAGCCTAAATTTTCTATAAGGAACTCCAAAATTGACATTTCAATGCAACCTGTTGCAAAGACTCGAACAACTTGGAAAAACACTCATTTTTGAAACCATTGTACTGTCAAACGACTAGGTGGTCTGGCGGTACAGCGTTTAACTCGAACTTGGGTGGATTCGATCCCCACTGGCGGCACAGAAAGCAAACCGCCGTTCGGCTTTGCTAGAACGTCAACCTGCTATAAGGCGTTCCTCTTACAGCATTAAAAACCGTAGCAATAAAGAATGTTGTGTGGTTAGAGTAAAGACTGCTTTTATTAAAATATCGAAGTCAATATCACCACAAATAAAATTTAAATGCCAATTAAGCTATTTTATTAACAATGATTACTTTTTCGTAAGAATGTAAGTCAATACAATTTCATTTTAAAAAAATCTACTAATAACAAATTATTGTACAGTTTTAATGTTTGTTCCATTTTATTTGTTAAAATATTGATTTGACGAAATAAATAAAAAATGTATTTATTTCATATTGTAATAAAATAGGCGAAAAACAAATAATAATGTAATAGATATGTTGTTAGCGTGGTCTGTTAATAAAGTTTAACATTGTCGTTGTAGACCCGATATTTTAAAAACAAAGATTTATTAAAAATTTATTAATTGATAATGTGGGGTTTAGAAATTTAATACAATTGCAAAATAAATAAGGTTAAATAATGCTAGTCACATTTTTCATAAATTTGTTGCTTGAATGCTTGAGTGGGAAAAACGTTTTCATCAAATGGAGATTTGGCGCAGTTTTAAATTAGGATTACTATTTAGTAGAAATATTTATTTATTTAAAATTTTTTCGTTCTGAAGAGCATAAAGCAACAAAATTGTGAATATTAAAGGTTGAAATTTTATTCGAATTTTGCCGAATTATGATTTCACTTGTCTGCCGTCGTTTTAAATAAAATGGTGTTTTCTTATGTCTTGTTTTTAACAGAGTCCAGGTTACTAACCTTGCTCACAAGGGTACTTGGGACTGTTACGGATAGAGGCATTTTAATTTTTATCCAACGACGTACGCGTTTTTGACTGTCAAACTAATGTATTGTGTCGGAATATAAACCATGATTAAAATTTTCTTGGTTTTAAGTTTTTTTACATCTGGCAAAATTTAAATTATAAAATGGCTGGAAAAAGTGATTTGGCTTTTACTTAATCAATTAATCTGTTGTTTTTTAGCAAAAAATGTATTTAAATCATATAAATATACATTTGTTTTTTGCGTAATTATCCAGAGTTTACCTATTTTATAAAATGGATTTTTATGAACACAAGTAAAGTAATCATTTTTACTAGGCTATTAGCTACGAACAAAAAAAATCGAGTCACTCTTCACAAACGTACTGCTAGAAAAAACGGTAGATTACTTAGGTGACTACATGATGTCAAATAAAAGTAACACCAAAATTCCTGTTGAATATTTAAATGAATTAATTCTGTTCTGCGCCCAAAATGTCAAATTAAATTTTAAAAACAAACCTTATATTCAAATAGATAGTGTAGCCATGGAGAGTCCATTAGGACTCGCACTGGCAAATATCTTTCTATCAAAAATTGAACATCAGATTAAAAAATCGATAGAAAACATGGCCGTATATAAACGTTATGTAGATTATATATTCTCTGTACTTCACAATGACCAAGACTTTAGTAAACGGCTGCAAACTGTGAATAAAATCTATCCAGACAAAAAACAAAACACGAACTTGACAAAAATGATGCAAACGTGCACTTATCAAAACATTGTTCAATTGTACACATAATATTTACTCTGAAGACACATTCAATGAAGAAAAAGAAATTATTAACCAATTGTTAATTAACAATAGATATCCAACAAAATTCATCTAATACCACTTCAAGCCATACAATAATCCGGGTGTAAATGCTGACGAAAAGAAGCCGGCTTACTTAAAACCACAGAAACGTTTAAACAAACGTGGACGTTCTTTATAGATTATTATTTTTAAAAGTGAACAGTAAACAATTGGAGTTTTTTAATTGTTTATTGTAATTGAAATAAGAAAATATTAATTATTTTAAAAACTGGTGACAGAAGCAGTAAAATAATTAATATTAACTGTTAATGAATTTAAACCAGTGAGTCACTTTAACCGAAGATCACTATTAGAAAAATTTAAAGTTCTTTATTATTATAAGACGGTTACATTGTTTAAACTTTATTGTAAATAAAGACTGAAATAAATTAGTTCAAGCTTTTCAATTTGTATAGCAAAATTTTAAATTAATTTCTAAAAAGAGTAGACAGTGGTACAGTTTTCAAAACAGTTTTTCTTTTAATAATTTTGAAGTATAAATATTTTTAAACAAACTTTATCTAGAGCAAAAATTAAATTATTTTAATATGGCATTTTACTAATGGTTTCTCAAATTTATTATTATTATTACTATTATTATTATTATTATTATTATTATTATTATTATTATTATTATTATTATTATTATTATTATTATTATTATTAATATTGATATATGTTTCAATCTGTCACTGGAGGTGCATTCAGCGTAAAAATTCATGACACAGTCGATATCATTAACATGTACGCTTGGTCTACATGTTATTAGCATTTAGGCTCAAACAAAAATATGACATCCGAAGGAAAATCATCAAATCAATAATCGTCGTTTTTATTTATTTTGGTCGACCAAATACGGCGTTGGGTCAATCACCAAAAAAGCGTCATCTCTGTTGCATTTGTAAATAGTGACTTATTACTCTACTCCATAGTAGAATAGATGACTGAATGATTGGAAACAAGTGATAAACAAATAATAGTAATAGCAATACTGAACATCCAAGCCAAAATCCAAATGTAAACACAACCAAATGTAAACTGTCCCCTAAATAAGTCAATTTAATTGAAACTGTATATATATATATATATATATATATATATATATATATATATATATATATATATATGCGTGTATGTACGTAGTGTATGACCAAAAGAGCACATAGATGAAACAAAGCAGTGAGTCAGATTTTGGTTAGTTATTTATTTGGCAAAGCAACAATCACATGTCTGTTGTATTTAGTTAACTAACAATTTTATTTAATATAGTATTAAAAAAGAAGAATATAGTTGTTAAGTCGAATTATAGTGAATGATTACGGACTAAACAAACAGGCAATGTGTGGGTGTTTTTACTATCAAAGTGAAATAAGAAAAATGATTCAATTGAAAATTTCCAAGTTAGAATTTAACAATTACAGGTTTCACAGCCACATTTGTTTAAATTTGTCCATGATATGGCAATATTTGAATTATGAAATGGCTGGAAAAAGTGGCTCAACTTATTCATCACTAATTTATTGATTGTTTTTTAATAATCGAAATGTGTCCAAACCACATTACTTGCCCATATCAATTATAATAACAGAAAGCAAGGAAACTAGGTTTAGCATTTATTCAGTTACATTGAAGTATTATTAATATTACAGTATTATAGTATTTATTACAGTATATTATATATTACAGTATTTAAACCAACAAGTAATGTAATTCAGAAACTATACGTTTAAATCATAATTTTATTTTATTTTTTTATTTTTTTACTACTTTGAATGTTTTGACGGGAAACGCATCTTTCAGCAGTGGACATTTTTACAAAACCAAACGCGTGGGCCCGCATTTAGTGCCGGTAGTAGGATTTGAACCCATGCCTACCCAGGTTCGAGTCCAGCGCTGTACCGCTAGACCATAGCAGCTTAATTAAGTGACTGGAAAATGCTAAAAACGGGATAGTTAAGTGGTTTGTAGATATTTTTTGAACAAAGTATTTATGCTAAAATAATATGGGCTGTCAATACTTGGAGTTCATTGTTAATTGGTCCAAAATGGGACATGCCAACAAACCCTTATTTCTTTACATAATTTTACGAGTGCTTACATAATCCAGCACACGTTACTGCTTACACTTTAATTAAAGAAAATTGATTAGTTATCAAATTTTGTATATATAATAAATTTATGATGTGAAAAGATCAAAATGTATAAAAAATACTTGACTCCCCTTTTTTATTTTATCGACCTGACAAATTTTTAATTTCACCTCTTGACCTTGGCACAATTTTGGCAGTTAATTACAATTAGATTAAATAAGGGAAGCTGTACCTTAACTATAAATAAAAGTTATAATTTCGGTTTAACTATTAAACAAATAGCTGATTTATTTGAGGTAAGTACAAGGATTGTATACAGAGTTTTAAAAGATTGTACACTTCCAAAAAACAGCTGGAACTAGATCTGCACCATCAACAAATAAAGGAAATGATTTGTTTATAATTACCAAATTGAAAAAAAAACCCAGAATAAAGCCTATTAAACAAATACAAAACGAAAAATTAGCTAATTTCTTATATTCACTTATCCGCTATTAAATGAAATCAGCTAATTTGCAGTTAAAGAAAACGTTAAGAAACGTTTCGTTAACAGCACAACAGAAAAAGACATGTGGAATTTGCAAACTGTTCAGTTTGTTTCTAAAGGTCAACTTTTTACTAACGCTTGTGATTTAAAATACGAACCATAGAAAGTGCAATCCACGATTATTTATGGTTCCGATTTTTTTCAAGACAACAATTGCATTGTTATGAAGGTTTGTGCATCCATCATGTCTTCATGGATATTATGGAATTAAGTTCGAACAACCGCGAAAATAGAGTCAAACAAGTAGCCACTTAAACAGCCTAAAATTTATAACCATTTTTATAGAAAATTTTAAGACTATACTGCGCCAATATGCTTCAGGGCATTAAGTGGTTGTTGAAGATAATGCTCCAGTGCATACGTCGAAAAAGGTAACGTACTTTTTATTATAATTTGAATTTTAACACATTGTTTATTGTTTAGACTAAAGATTTTTTGATAACAAAAAACTGAGCTTCATTTAATTGCCTGTACACAGTCCAGACCTCAATGTAATTGACAATCTTTTTAATTATCTTAGACAAGAGATGGATCCGATAGAAAATGAAGGCACGCTTAAAGAAAATATTAATTATGTGTTGAAAAATCAAATTCGGCAAGATTACATCAATTATTTGGTTGATCCCTATCCAGTGTGTTTAAAAGAAGTTATAAAAAACTATGGTTATTCTTTAAACTGCTATATTTATAAAATTGGTGTTGTCTATTATCTGAAAGCTACTTCTACTGAAGTATCCAAGCCAATAACCATAAATAATAATAATAATAATAATATATGTGTACACAGATTATAATATAATTTATTTTTAAGTAAATAATGTTGTAGTATTTTTATCTTGTCGAAATGTGTAAATTCTGGGTTTTTAGTCTATGCGAGAATTTGGTAATACTATTTGTAAAAAAATATTTTTATTGTTTTAATTATTGGTATTGCTAAAGTGGTTATTTTAGTAAAATGTTGATATACCTTGTATGCTTAAGTGATGTGAGGGAAGTCAATCAATTTCAATGTATTAATTTTGACAAAGTGCATTTTAGCCCCTGTATACGCGCGTCCATCGAGCTTTGACACTTGTACCCTGTCATCACAAAACAAAATTATTTATTAAACAATTTTTACAAAATTAAAAACAAAACAATGCATTATTGGTTTTAACATTAAAAGTATTAATAAATAATGTTTTTAAACATTTCAGTTGCTAAACGTGTTTATTTTCAAATCTGAACTAGAAATTACGACAACAAAACAACACCAGATGTAAGCAAACCAAACATAATTTAAAAATTAACAAAGGTTTTAATAAAACAAAAAAAATTTGTTTAAATAAATAAAAGAAAAAGGTACAATATTTAATAGATTGCAAAATAAATAAAACGTTTCACATAAATGTTGCCGATAATTGTTAAAACACAAATTTTGGTGAACTGCTTTTTTAAACGTGTATTAGTGTTTATCTACCACTAAAGAATCTAATCCTTTTCCACATTCGGAATCCGTTCCTTGGTTATCATACAAAATAGAAGATGATTCGTCACACATATCGTCATAAGGACCCATTTTGACACTGCTCCACGCGTCAGCACCCCTAGGCAAGTCTAATTCAGCCATGGACATTTGACGATTGAATTGGTGTGGATTATCAGTTTGTTCAGACGTTGAATTTGTTGAATTATTTTCAAGTGTTGTTATATTAGTCATATCTAATTTGTTCAAATCTTTGCAAGTGCGTTTTTCAAAGTATCCAGTAGAGGATTGGTTCGAACTGCTAGTGGCCGCCACAATATGACTTGTTACTAATACAAAAGTTTATTTAATTAATTATACTACTTAAATATAATAAAAGTAGTTTTATGTTGTAAACAATTTAAAACAAGTAATACAACTTACCGATTCCCAATCCTTGCATAAAATTGAGTAAAACCTTTACTACTTTATTTGGCTGTATAAAAAAAATATATAAAAAAAAACGCTTATTTTTGTGTTTAAAAATAGTTGATTGTTAAATTAAATTCGAAACTAAAACTATTTTTTTTATTACATAAACAAATTTTAATTACAATTAATTAATTAAAGAAAAAATAATATATAGCAAAACTAACAACAATGCTAAAATTACCAATTATAAACGTACTAATTACCTATTATATATTACTCTGAATGTTTTACAAGAAACATCTTTCAGCTGTAAGCATTTTAACAAAACCAATCGCGAGCTTGCATTCAGTGCCGGCAGTGGGGTTCGAATCTATAAGCACCAAATTCAAGTCAAGCTTCGTACCGCTAGACCACTCCAGCATCAACTTGAAGATAAATAGTGAATTTATCTTTAAAAAACAATAACGTATGTTACAGCACTTACTAAAACAAAAAAAATAACTACTTTGCTAATATATTACTTATCTAATATTGAGTAACTAGTATGTAAGTTAATAAAAATGTAGTAAATTTCCTTACATTTTCAATTAGTGGAAGAACGCAATCATTAATTTCAATTAGTTCAACATAAAAATTTTTCTTTAGATTTTTTTTCTGGACTTTGTTTACCAATTCATACATGTGCTTTGTTGCTGAGCGATGTACGGACAACGAACCGACTATGAACAACAGAGGACATCTATATAATTAATTAAAAACATTTAATTAATTTATACATTTTTATTGGACAGCAAGCATATATATATATATATATATATATTTAAATTTTACCGATATGGTAAAAATAGTATTTATTAATTTACAAATATATTGGTACACAAATAAGTTATGTCAGAAACTTACTTCAATTCGTGAATCAAATCTGATAACGTTGTGCGACTACAAATTAGAACAGACAAAACAAGATGTAATCAATGTTTGCATTCTACTTATAAAATAACAAATTTATTTTAATTAACTTTATTCACAATATTTATTAATATCCTTTTAAAAAGAATATATATTTTTTAATGCATGTTTTACACTTGGTTTACAAAAATAACTGATTATACTGGATATAATATTATCAATAAGTTGTACTAGAGTATATATTAAAAAATGTTGTTGTTTTTAAATAACTTGAGGGAAAATTTGTTTTGCTCCAATCAATTATAAACTCTATTGTAGTTATACGGCAAGCGATGTGGTCTTTTATAAAAAATGTTGCTAAAAAAATAGCAAGAGGACACCATTCGATAAAGCTATGACAAAGGAGTGAATGCATAATTCCATAAACAGATTTTACGAAATCAGATTTTTTTAAATGCCAGAATGCTAGTGGAACTATGTTGTTGCTTTGTGTTTTCCAAAACTAAAGGCTTTTAAGGTAAATAAAAAACTAATTTAATTATGTACAAATATTTTAAATGACGCATTTTAAAAACTAACTAATATTTTGATTTAGGCAAGGTTTATTGAACAATAATAAATTTTTTTTTAATGTTGCATCAAGTGTATACATAATTACTAAAAACGGATAATCGTATTTAACATATATTTTTAATACTATTTAATATAATTATTACTCCACCTAGTTTGGACTAGAAATGATTCAATCTAGCCAGTCCTAAGCCCGGATAAAGGAAAAGAGTTTGATCGCTAGACCTCTGTAAAACATTTATACTCCTACGGAAACAATAAGAGAACATCATTCCGGTCAACAATCGCAAAGAAATGATCGCACCTATCTGGATGACGGAGTTACACAGATGGCAGGGTTGAATGAAAGCCGAAAGTAAGCTCAATCTTTGATTTGCAAAATCTTTAATGCCAAAACCTTAACCAGTGTTGGGTCATGGAATGTGCGTACACTTTTTCGTACTAGATAGTTAGAACAAATCCTTCAAGAAATAAAAAGGTACAAGTCAGATATGTTGGGTATTAACGAAATACGACGGAAAGGCCAAGGACATTTTAAAAGTGGAGATACATCAATTTTATATTCTGGACATGAAGAACATCATATTTATAGAGTTGGTATTATGTTGGGTAGAAACGCTGCTAAAGCTATGATTAGATGAAAACCTGTGAATGACCGTATCATTTCAGCCAGATTCAACACTAGATTTGTAAAAGTAACAATTGTGCAAGTCTATGATCCTACTGAGGCTACTGGGGAGAACTAAAAAGATATCTTCTATGATCAATTACAAAGTTTGTTGGATGATGTTCCAAAAAAAAACACCAAAATATTGATCGGTGATTTCAATGCAAAATTAAACAAAAAAATACATTCATTTTCGTGTGAAAATCTTAAGTAGCCAAATATCTCAAATCAATTTTACAATTTCTTAAAAAATACATTTTAAAATCTTAAAATAGTAGAAAAGTGTAATGATCAATGGAAATTGCTTTATAAAACAATTGCAGACTGTGCAGCAAATGTGATGGGTAAAAGATGTTGCTCTACAAAGAAACAATGGATTTTGTCAGTCTCCTGACATCTAATTGATCTTAGAAAGAAAAAAATGTTAGCGAGAGATCAATTTAACAATCCTGTTATCTAGAAACTATTTGATAATAAGTATAGAACTTTAGATAAACAGGTTAAAATAAACTGCTGCGAAAATAAGAATAATTGGTTAGAAATCAGATGTAAAAAAGCAAAAAATGATTCTAAGACTCTGTAAAATTGTGAAACAACTGTCGAGATTTAAAAAAACACCGATACTTCAATCAAAGGAAAAGATAGTTTTTTACTTCTAACAGATGATGAGTAATCATCTAGATAGGTAGAGCATTTTAAACAAGTACTTAATCAGTCCATACCAAATTCTCTCATAGATTTTGATAATGATAATAATATGAATATGATTCAAAATGCGGAAATATGTATTGATGACATTTCTGTAACTGAAGTGATTTAGTCAATTCAAAGGTTGAAAAACAATAAGGCATGAGGACTTGACGGGATAACTGCAGAGATGCTTAAACATGGAGATAATGTTGTAGAACGTGAGCCTGCTCATTTATTTAACATTTTATGGCATAATAAATAAGTTCCAAATAATTGGCGGCAAGGAGTAATTGTTACTGTTCCCCAAAAAAGGAAGTCTGAACGATTGCAATAATTGGCGCCAAATAACTTTATTGTCTGTTCCTGGTAAAGTGTTTTGCAAAGTAATTTTAAACCATTTAAGTAAATAAACATCTTCGAGAACAACAAGCAGGTTTTCGGGAAGGAAGAAGTTGTATTGAACAAATACTCACTCGTAACATTATTGAGCAAAGACAAAAATTTCAGCAATCACTTACATTCAATTTTATTAATTTTATACAAGCTTTTAACAGAATATTTGTGGGAAATCTTTAGGTTTTACGGAATACCAGTGAAGTACGTGAATATTATGCGTTCGCTATACCAAAATTCAAGTTGCTGTGTTCGAACAAAAAGTGGTCATACTGCTATGTTCGAAATTGTCACGGGAGTACGTCAAGGATGTATTTTGTCACCGTTTTTGTTTCTTCTGGTAATTGATTTTATTATGACTCAATCCATGAATAATTTGTCTTATGGTATCAAATGGAACCATGGCAGATTAACAGATTTGGATTTTGCAGATGATATTGGTCTACTCAGTGAAACTCCAGAAATGATGCAAAATATGACAACACGACTCAGTGATATCAGTTCTCGTATTGGCTTACGGATTAATTGTTCAAAAACAGAAGTGTTGTGCATCAAATCAAACAATGATTTGCCCATCAAAATTAATGAACAAAATATTGATACTGTTGATTCCTTTACATATCTGAGAAGCATCATTGGTAAAAACGGAAAAACCGAAATTGATGTTAATACTAAACTTGGAAAGGCAATGTCAGTAGCTCCAATTTGGACATTGGTGGGCATGGGTTCAAATCCCACCACCAACACTAAAATGCGGGCCCACGTTTGGTTTCGCTAAATGTCCACCGCTGTAAAGTGTTTGTCATAAAACATTCAAAGTAATAAACATAAAAAAATAAAATAAAAGTAAGATGGTGGATGTTTTTCATCGCCGGTGTCTTAAAAGTATTTTAAAGTTCACCTGAAGCGATCACATTTTAAATAATGAGATCATGAGAAGAACAGGCTCTCGTTTAGTACATGACACTTGATTCTACGTTTAGATCAGCAAGAACGGTTTTGGAATGAAAGATCAAAAATGGTAAAAGAAAGGTTTGGGTAGACCACAGAAAATTTGTCTAAGTACTATTCGGGAAGATTTAATTGAAATGAATGTTTCATGGGGGATTAAGTAAAACGTTTAACAGAATGTTCAATTACGTCGAAACACTTTGCTGTTTCAAGTTCTTTTTGAATTATGGGACTTGTTGTTGTTGTTTTTGTTTGCTGTATTCGTTATCTTATTGCCCTATGCTCATTTTTAAAGCAAAAGGGTTTTGCAATAATAGTTTAATTATTATCTCTAAGAATGGTGTTTAAATTTAATACTTATGTATAAATAATTTTGTTTTATATGTTTAGCATAAATAAATATAAATATATGCATATGTATAAAAAATTAACATGAATTATTCCACATTATTATTAAAAAATGTTTCCTACTCTGAATGTGAAAACAGATACATGTTTTTGTTGGATATATATATATATATATATATATATATATATATATATATATATATATATATATATATATATGGATGCATATTTTCAAAACCAATATTTATTGTTATTAATTAATACACTTGTGTTAGAGAAGAAATAAATATTTAGACCGTACACAGACATTTGAATTATTTGTTTTAAACATATACTTTCAAAAATCCCGTACCAACGTTTTATGTTTGATTAGTAAAACGTTAATTTGTATTAAATATTAAGAAAATGCAACCAACTGTAGACTAGATTTTAATTAATTAAGGTTTAGAAAAATATTGGCAAACAATGACTATAATTGTACTCTTGTAAATATTTATTTTTTCCCCAACAATAACATATTTTTGGCAATCTTGCTCTTCGTACAACTTGTTTCCCTTTTTTAAACACTTGCTTTGAGCCTAAAAACAATTCTTACAAATGTGTTGTCTGTTACAGTTTTCGTTTTTATTAGTAGTCGTTAAATTGACCAAAATACAAATTACCTTAAATTATTATCCAAATTACAATATCGAATAGAATTATAGAAAATTAATTAAAGGACAAAAAATGATTCAAGAAATAACAAGAAGGTTTTTAAGTACAAATTCTTCATGTAGATTACGCATGCCTACGTCCATTGACAAAACAGGTATTAAATGCAAATATTGAAACATTGACAAAACCTATCTTTTGGTGATCAAAACCCAACATAAATACGTTTTTTATTTGCTCAAAAACTAAACATGGTTTTTACACTTTATGACCAAATAAAATTTGGAATCAAACGTACAATGTTTGGGGGATGTTATTATTGACAGTACTTTAAATATATTTCAAAAATAAATAAAAGCAAATATATTACATATATTTGAGATTTTTAAAAGCTACTTTTTTATACTTTTGAATTGCCATTTTAATATGTTAATTTTGAAAAGCATGGAAAAACAAAAATTGTTTTGTGTGAATGTACGTTGAATCTTCGGAGTGAAAGATTTTACTAAACTCTGCTATTAGAATTTAAAAAAATTTTTTTTTATAGACACCTTTAGATGGCGTCTTTTTATTGTTTTATTTTTAAAAGAAACCAAGTTACTTTAATCCAATTTTTTTTTCAACTAAACTTAAGACAGACTATCGTAGTATTTTTTCAGTGCATAACATTGATACAATTATCAAAAATCAGTCAAAACAGTAATAAATTAAAATTAAAAAATGCTAAAAAATAATTTGGCAAATAGTGCACATAATCAAAAATCTGTTTTAAAAAAATGTCACTTGGACAGATAAATGTAGTTTGACAAAAATATAATTTTTTATAAACAAAATGTTAATGTTTTATTTTTTGGTAAATATTTGTTTTAAAAACATGTAACTTTAACAATTTACGTACTGTGCATAAGCATAAGTAAGCATGTTCAAATTTGTCTTGTTCACATTTTGACTAAGATCCAACTTGTACAGATTGAATTCGGCTTTGAGAAATCCAATCATTCCGGAATCAATTGTCTACAAAACAAAATGACTGTGTTTTCAATTTGATACAATAAAAGCCAAGTACAACAGTACAAATTGAAAATATTTATTTGTTTTCATTGTTACTTTGTATTTGAAATGTTTTTCAGGAAATAGACGTTTAACACAGTCAATCGGGGGGCGGCCAATTAGTGTCGGTGTACCACTAAACCACCCCGCAATATTTTGGGTTTTGAGATTAATCTGTTATTACTAATTAATACCAAATTTGTGTTGAAATAAGAAAAAGGTTAAAGTATATATATATATATATATCTTTGTTAACATATATTATTAATAATAACCAAGTACTTTAATTTAAAAAGTTTATTACAAACTGTTGCTTGATATTTCTCTCCGAAAGTAAAAAATAAAAATTATCCAGTTTGAACTTAATTGCAAAATGACAAAGAATTACTGCGTTTTTATACAATGCGTGCAACAATTAAAATATTGTAATATGTTGGTACTTATTGCATTTTAAGTTTTTTCATTGATAAGAGGTAAGAGAACAACAAGTATTTGCTTTACAATAATCTTGTATTTTGACCTTTTTTAACTAATACAAGTTTAGATTTGGCTAGAACAGAGTTTAGGCTCAAACACATTAGTAGAAATAAACTTTTGTATAGTTATTGAATTGTAGCTTATTGCAAGTGTTGCGTAACTCAAATTAATTAAAATTCTTTAAGGCTATGTAAGTAAAAAGTCGTTAATAAATTTAAACCTAAGGCCATCTGTTTTGCAAATCGGAGAAGAAAGATCACAAATAACCAATTACGTTCATATTTTCCATATTGATGTTTTGCTATCCAAATATAGATTTTTGATAAGCTAAACGTTTATTTACATCATAATAACTGTCATTTAATATTTTTTAAAACTTTATAAAATAGAAGCCATAAACAGTTAACTACAAAACTAATGATAATTTTATTAAAAACTAACAGTGCAATTAATAATTTATTTAAATTTAAATTAAATTAAATTTACTTGTTACTAGTTGAATATTTTACACAAAAGATATTTTAACAAGTGCACATTTAGTACCGGAGGTTGCACACGAAAACGCACCAATCCAAGTTTGAGTACAGCGTTGTAGCACTGTACTACTGTGGTAACCACTATTCTGTAACTACTTGTTTAAATGATTGAAAATACCAAGCATTACACACAAATTAATGCTATAACTAACTAAATAACAAACTGATCATTTTGCATTTTCAGTTTTTCAATAATTGACAACCGAAAAACTCTTAACGCTTATTCTAATTGTGCATACTTTTCCATTTTCTAAAGTTAATTCTTTCAATACTCTACAAAAAATATGAGAGGGAATGCACTAAGTACTAGTGATTATTATTATTATGAGTTCTGTTAGAAAAATACACATAGATTTCTTCCTCTGTGTTCTTCCTTTTTTCGAAATCTTACATTATTACTGTCCACAGGGTCCAAAATAGAACTCTTATTTTTTATTTTTTTGTTTTAACTTGAGAAATATTTTTTTAACAAAGTAATTATGCTATAATAATACTTGAAGTTAATTGTTTTTGTAAGTTTTTTTTTAATTTGAAATATTTAAGTGTCTTCAAGATTTTGGATAAATAGCATTCATATGGGTAAGTGGTAATAGTTACACTTAAAAATTATATACATTTCAAAATAAATTATTATTTCCTTACATAATTTTACAAGTGCATACATAACCCAGCACACGTTTTTTATTTAAAGAAAATTAATTAGTTTTAAATTTTTGTATGTATATAAAATTTAATATTAATTATGGTGTAAAGAGATAAAGAAATTTTTTAAATATTTGACTCCCCACTTTTTGTTGTATAGACATGTCAAACTTTTAATTTCACCGCTTGACCTTGGCATAATGTTGAACACTTACGGCAGTTGATTACAGTGAGTTTAAATAATGGAAGCTGTTTCTTAACCGCTAAAAATTATGAACAAATAAATTTTTTTATAATTTCGGTTCAACTATTGAACAAATTGCAGATTTATTTGAGGCAAATACAAGGTTTGTATACAGAGTTTTAAAGGATTATATACGTCAAAAAACAGAAGAAACTGGACCTGCACTATCTACAAGTAAACGAGGTGATACGTTTATTATCATCAAATTAAAAAGAAACAAAATGAAATCTATTCAACAAATGAAAATAGAGGAATTAACAAATTTTTCATATTCATTTATCCACAATCGGATGAAATCAACCAATTTGCAGTTAAAGAAAAAATTAAAAAGGTTTTTTTAGCAACACAATCTAGGAAAAACGTATAGAATTTACAAAAGTGAATGAAAAACGTTCAGTTTGTTTTTGTAAATCGATTTCTTTTGCTGATGAGTGTGATTTAATGTAAAAACTATGAATAGTATTTATGATTCCAATTTTCTTCAAGACAACAATTGCATTGTTATGAATGTTTGATCATCCATCATGTCTTCATGGATATTATGGAATTAAGTTCCGACAACTGCCAAAATAGAGTAGAATATTTAGTCACTTAAACAGCTCAAAATGTATAACCATTTTTATAGAAAATTTTAAGACTATACTGCGCCAATATGCTTCAGGACATTGAGTGGTTGTTGAAGATAATGCTCCAGTGCATACGTCAAAAAAGGTAGTGTACTTTTTATTATAATTTGAATTTTAACACAATGTTTATTGTTTAGACTAAAGATTCTTTAAATAGCATAAAACGGATATCAATGTAATTGATTATATATATATATATATATATATATAAAGTCCAACTTATGTCTATTCACCTACAAGTCAAGTGCTCTAACAACGTCTGTAATAACTCATAGTAAACAAAAAATAATATAAAAAAGATAGCATCAACAAAAATAATATAAAAACAAAATAATTAAAGCATTAGTAGTTAAGCAAATAAAAAATCAACCTTACCGTTCCAAAACGATGTTCTAATAAATATTTTTCTATCGAAGGTTCCAAATCAGTTGAACGCCAATTGCGTATCTGGAAAAAAACAAGTTGAAGTTTATTTTTCAATAAATATATTATAACAAGAATCTGTTTTGTATATTCCTTTTAGTTACACTAAAAGTGAATAGTACTTGAATTGTTGAAATTACAAAGTTTGTAATTTTTTCTTTAAACATGAATGTATTTTGACCAATACTATTCTTTTCTAAAAAAATTACACGTGCTTGTTTTTGAGTTTTAATAAACGGAGGATTATGATTTAGTGCTTGAACGACTGTTGTCGCATATTATAATTACAATGTTTTTTGCAGCTAATATTTTATATATTTTTTGATAATGTTTTATCTAAGGTATTAGTAAGTACTACATATGCTTAGGATAAGTAAATATTGCTAAATATTATTAAACATCAAAGTAGGTTAATGTAGGATTTAATTTCGTTACCGACAGTAGACAGCGTTCAACTTGGACTTGGACGGGTATGGGTTCAAATCTCATTACTGACATGAAACTAGGCCTCACAATCGCTTTTGCTAAAATGTCCACTACTGAAAGATGCATTTCTTGTAAAGTATTCAAAGTAGTATATATATATATATATATATATATGGTCATGTTCTTTTATACGTCTAAACACAAAATGTTGTTTGTACACAAACAATTATCAATTGGCAATATAATAAAATGAAACGTGAAAGCGAACAGATAATATTGATAAAATGGTAAATGTTTTTTGTCACCGGCGTCTTAGAAATATCTTAAAAATTTACCTGCCGCAATCATATTTTAAATAATGAGATTATGAGAAGAAGTGACTTTCACTACATAACATTATTGTAATTGCGCAAAGAAAATTACTTAGTCAAATTCTACGTTTGACACTCAAAAGAATATACAATTGACGGTGGTTGGTAGATTACAGAAAACGTGGCTAAAAACCATTTGGGATAATCCAATTTAAATGAATGTTTTATGGGACCAAACAAAACGTTTGGCAAAATGTTCAAGTACATGAAAACGTTTTGTTGACCCATGTTTGTTTTGAATTATGGGATGTGGTGTTGTTTTTTTGCTATAACTGTTGTCCTGTTGCCTCATGCATATTATGCTTAAAGCAAAAAGGTTTTGTCATTTTCATTGTCATATCTTAAATGGTAGAAAAAATTGTATAAAATGAATTTATTCCACAAATAAACATGTTGTTACATTTATTACAAAACTGGATAATTTATCCTAAAGATTATGCAATTGTGCATAATTACAAAAAAACCAACAATTAATTTATTATTAATATTGTAATGTAATGATTAATTATTTTTTATTTTTTATCAAAATTAATTTCTAGTCAAATTATAGAATAGTTATATGATGGTTTAAATTGTATCCAATTTATTGTTACAATGCATAAAACGATTAACTTGTCAAAAACGAAAGTGTAGTGTAAAAAACGAAAAGAAATGTCTAAACATTTTAATCATCAATTAATTGGTAGCACGAACACATATAAATTATTATTTCCGTATTTGCACAACATTTTAAACAACTGCCTTATAACTTTTTATGTAAACATAAACATTATATGTAAAATAAAGATGAAAAGTAATAAAGTTTATTAACAAATAGATGGTATTCTTGAAAAAGTGCCACCGTTTACAAACAGTTACAAAGCCGTGCAATTTTTTATTAGGGTTATTTCTTTCAACCAAATGAATACATATACCTATATTCTATAAGTAAATTATTTTATTATGCCCTTGGTTCTTGATTCGTATCCGCCGGAGTTTATGATGCAGCAAGTGAAGGTGTAGTATGGAATTGGGAATATTATAACTACCAAAAATTAAAATTTTCCAATATTACTCTATCCTAAATTTAGTAACATTTTATATTTTGTATTGTTTGTTTAAATTAATGTACAAATTAAAATATAAAAAAGTACCTTTTTAAAAATTTTAATTGAAACAACAAATTATTTTTAAATGCTTGTTGTAATAAATAAATAAATATTTTTTTAATGCACACTAAATAACAAATGTTTTTGAAATTTAATAGTAATAACAGTAATAAACAATACTTAATTTTAAAAATTGCTCAATTTTTATGCGTTGTGCAAAAAATGTTTACACATCGATTATTGATGCTTTTTTGCATTATTTGATAAGCAAATATAAATTTATTTTTAATAAAATTTTTATTCAACCATTTTGTTATTTTCACAAAAATGGGGGAATTGTTTATCACAAAATCAAGTAGCGTAAAGTGGATTAATTACTTGGCTAAATGAATATTCAAGTAATTAAAAACTACTAATTGATGCATAGATATATAATCCCCAAAAATGTTTCAATGAATTGTAGCTATCAAACTTAAAATTTTCTAACAGCTACATTTTCCAGCAACAACAAACTTTTTATTAAGATGAATAAGTTAAAAATTTTACTTATATTAAAAATGTTATTGAAGAAAGTAATTAAACAACTTTTATAAACATTTTTTTAAACTTTTGGTTTTGTTAAAGTTTTAATTAATTATAATTAATTATTATAAAAATTATGTAAATTACACTTAATAATAACAGTTATAAAGATATTTACATTAAAAAAATTATAATACATAATTATGTTCCTTTATACAAAGATTATGCTAATATATTTTGTTTATTAAGAGCCTTTAATTTAGACCTATTTAACAAATTATCAACACGTCAACTCCATCAGCATCATCAGATGTAATAGACTTTTTAGGTTTGCGGCAAAGTCTATTTACATCAAAATATTTATTGTATAACATTCAAGCAATAGTAATAATGGTAATAATAATAATAATAATAATATTAGTAATAATGCACACCTCAAGTGTTGTTCTTTGAGTACACTCTACAAAAGTTGACGTTTTTACA